>CM073768.1:6984898-7525276 GCA_037158775.1 Hetaerina titia | reverse complement strand
ATTTTTCGGGTATCAGATCTTTCTGGGAAACCATAACCGGCACAGGGAAAGGAACTGGACCCCTACCCTGATGTGTGAATATTCACACGCCGTCGGGCTTGGTACATGGGTGAGCTCTACCATCACCTACTAAACCGACCTTCGGGTTGATTACTGTGTTTATGGTTTATATATATATATATATATATATATATATATATATATATATATATATATATATATATATATATTCATTCCAACATAGAAATAGGTATAAGGAAAGCAGATAGGAAAACACATAAAAGGCGAACACAGGATATATGGGGAAGGCGGTTTTTTGAGCAGATCACGAATGTAAAAATTTCCTTATTTAATTTTTTGCTTAACCGGGATTTAAACACCGGACCTTCCACTTGCCGGGCGGATTTTCTACCAATTACACCACCAAGGAAACCTAATTTACACAGAGATCTGCGATGTTTTAAAACGCCCAAGTGCTCCGAATCATTTTCCAAAGGAAGGCTTTAGGGAGCTCTTCCACCCACCAAAGGAGAAATAGACAACACACACAGAAGAGGGGACAGTTGGTTCGAAAGCATATAGTATCATATAGAATAGGAACAGTACGTTTCATGGCACGCATGGCTAGAAGAAGTGATGAGCCACATTGGCCAGATACACATTCAAATACATATATGTATATGTATATTCATTCACATAGAAATATTTGAAAGGGAAAAGAAACACACACAAAGGACGAACACCAGAGAGCTTCCCCACTTCTTCTTTCTTCTTGCTTTATGTGTGTTCCTTTCCCCTTTCCTTACATCTATTTCTATGTGAATGAATATTTTTTCGCCGTATGGCGGGATTTAGTGTTTGAAAAAAAAATATATGTGTACACACACACACACACACACACACACATATATATATATATATATATATATGTGTGTGTGTGTGTGTGTATATATATATATATATATATATATATATACATATATATGTATATAAAAACCATAAACACAGTAATCAACCCGAAGGTCGGTTTAGTAGGTGAAGGTAGAGCTCACCCGTGTACCAAGCCCGACGGCTTGGTTGGAGATGCAGGTGCCCAAAGTGCCTTGCCCGGGAATCGAACCCGGGACCCTCCGGTCAGTAGTCCAGCGCTCTACCCACTAGACCACCGCGACCCGCTATAATATATATATATATATATTAATTATATACATATGTATATAATGTCCTGAACGATTAATTCCTAGATAAACTATAACCTTAGTTTTTTTTATCGATGCCACAAAAAATACGCAGCACACCGATATTTTCACAACCTTTTCTAAGGCTAGCTCTAATATGAAGAACGGACTTAGTTCCTTCAGGCGGAATATAAAGTAACCATTCCGGCCAACTACTGGAATGATATATTATATTCTGTCTCAATAAATAATTGCGGGATTATCCAACATGGTTCGGGGATTGGCGCATTTTATTTGTGATTCATTTAATGGCACTTTGGATAATTGGCTTACGCTGTTTCCGGAGCCGAGTGATACGCAAACACGATGGATTAGCAAACTTCCCTGCTAGTTAATCTATTTTTACTCTACCTGCCTTTAAAATCTCCTCGAATCTGGGTGTTGCATGATATCGCTATGAGCTTCATTAATGAAAGCGTAATTCAATAAAAAAGCGATGCAACAGGAAAAAATAAATCTCTGAAAACACCCAATAACCGAGCAATTTGATTAACCCGAATGAGTGAGTTGGACGGTGCAAATTAATACGGAATTTGAAAAGGACTGAAGGCGAAGCACAAGCAGAAGGGCAACAAAAAATAAATCTTTGCCACTTGGTGACGTCAGCACAAAATAATTTTTCAAAAAAATCATTTCATGGCTTGCGGTAATCTAACTGAATATCTGATTAAAAATCTGCACCTGTACTCGAAAACTTTTAGCAAGTTTTTTTAATGGACATTTGGCATTTTATGAGAAATTATTGAAACCATTTCCATTTAATATTAGATTCACCATAATAACACTTCATCATGTATCAGAAGATAAATCGTCCAAGTGAACCGGTGGTTCTAAAAAGTCTTTTTCAAGGAGAATACTTGCTATGTATGCATAGTAGCACTTTCATGAAATTCTAGATATCCGTTGCCAAATGGTAAAAAATTATCCTATTTTTCTTAATGCATTTTTTTCTGGCTGAGCTTTGTTTTCCAGACTTGGAATAAGAAATGATTATCATCGTTGTGCTCCCAAAGCAGCAAGGCGAATCATTTACTTTAAGTACTTATACGTTACGAGCTGCACCTCTGGTACTCAATCAGTTCAGCGTTTTGAAATCATTACTCTAATATGGACTCACACAAAGGACAACACGAGAATATAGGTGATGACCCCAACTACTTCACATTTTTTATGAACATTTATTCATCTTTTGTGTGTTTTAATGACATATGTTTCCTAACCTGAAACATGAAGCCTTCATTGACTTAATTTAATTAGATTGCACCGTCTTTTAATGTAAGGTGAAATTTCATTAAATGCATCTGAGTCAGGAGAAAACGTTTCTCTGTCATAAATAAATCCCCAATTGAAAAAAATAAAAAGGAAAAGAGTATAATTATCAGATTATGGTAAAAACACTGAAGTTAACACGGATTTTGAGCTTCGGCTCAACAATATAGTACACGATTATGATAACCCGCTAAGAATATGCCTCGGAGAATTCTTCATGTCTTAGTCGTAAATGCTGTAAACGAGATTTATTTCAAATGTATGTGTATAAAAAACCATAAATACAGAAATCAACCCGATGGTCGGTTTAGCAGGTGATGGCAGAGTTCACCCAGTACTAAGTTCGACGGCGTGTGAAATTCACAAATCAGGGTAGGGAGGCCAGTTCCTTTTCCTGTGCCGGTTATGATTTCCCAGGAAGATCTGGTACCCGAGAAATCACATACTACCTTGATCAAAAAGTTCCCGGAATTTATTAAGAAAATTAAAAATACAAGTTTATTCATCTAAATCTATATTGTCCCCTTCAAAGTAATCCCCATCGACTGCAACACACTTATGCCAGCACTTGATCCAATCCTCGAAACATTTTTTATATTCGGTTTTCGGTATGCCCATCAGTGCTTGCTGCGATTTTTCCATTACTTCCTCTCGGCTGCTAAAACGCGTTCCCCGTAATGGTTTTTTAACTCGATTGAACAGAAAGAAGTCACAGGGAGCCAAATCAGGTGAATTCGGTGGCTGTTGGATGGTATTTGTTGCATTTTTCGTCAAAAAATTACGAATAATGATAGTACTGTTCGACGGTCTCGACGCACTGTGCGACGATTTCTGGTCTCTTTCGGCGAATTGCTTCACGCAAACGTCTCATAACGCCCAAATAATACTCTTTGTTTACTGTCTGGCCTTCTGGCAAAAATTCATGATGCACTACACCGTTGTAATCCATGAAAACCGTCAGCATTGCCTTCTTTTTTGACTGAAAACGACGTGTTTTTTTTGGTCTCGGCTCATTTGGTGAACGCCATTCACTTGCCTGATGTCTGGATTGCGTGTCGTACTCATAAACCCACGTCTCGTCTCCAGTAATGATCCTTTTGATGAATGTGGGATCGGATTCAGCCTCGCAAATCATGTCTTTTGCGACGTCAACACGGTCTCTTTTTTGCATGAAATTGAGGTCTTTTGGCACCAACTTTGCTGCTACACGACGGAAACCCAAATCATTAACCACAATGTCTTGCGCGGATCCATAGGCAATGTTCAAGTCCTCCGCTATTTCTCTGATGGTTAATTTGCGGTTATTTTACTTTACCAGTTATTTACTTTACGGTACTTTTACTTTATCAATTTTTTCACCGACTTTCGATGTCGATGGTCTGCCACTGCGTTCATCATCTTCGATTGACTCACGACCACTTCTGAACCGCTCGTGCCACTGGTAAACGACCGTTTTTTTTTTAGAGAATCGTTGCCGAAACACTTTTCCAACATTTCCAACGTCCGTGCGTCACTAAATCCGTTTTTTACGCAAAATTTAATACAAGTTCGTTGTTGCAAATTTAAATCCATTTCTGCAATTGTAAAAAATCGCCAACACACACAGAGATAGATGTACTCTTGGCAAGTGGAAGATCCGGTGTTCAAATCCCGGTCAAGGAAACATTTTTACTTTCGTGATCTGCTCAAAAACCGACTTCCCCACATGTCCTGTGTTCGCCTTTTATGTGTTTTCCTATCCCCTTTCCTTATACCTTTCCTTATATAAAGGGGATAGGAAAACACATAAAAGGCGAACACAGAACATGTGGGGAAGGCGGATGTTTCCTTGACCGGGATTTGAACACCGGATCTTCCACTTGCCGGGCGGATGTGCTACCACTACACCACCGAGGAAACTTAATTTACCTTGAGATCTGCGATGTTTTTAAGACGCCCAAGTGCTCATAATCATATATATATATATATATATATATATATATATATATATATATATATATATATATATATATATATATATATATAGATGATTTCTTCGAAGTAACACGGAAGTGTTGAATAAAAAACTTACACAGTTACACACAGCACGAGAACACATAAAAAGAACACTCACAATAATATCTTGATAATTTCGACGGACTCGAGCTCCGTCTCCTTCGGAAGATAAGATACGAGTCATATCTTATCTTCCGAAGAATATATATATGTATATATATATATATATAGTGTGTGTGTGTGTGTGTGAGCGCGTATATTGTAATATAATGTTATATACGCTTGTGTGTGTATATACATATATATATATACACACATGAATAATATTATATACATACATATTTTCTAGAGATTCATTCAAATCATAGGTTTTCTTTGCTCCTAAGTTGCCTCTATTAATCTGAACACGAAGACCAGTAGGCGCGTAGCTCCTTGCAGAAAGCCCGCAGCGTTTATTTTTATCCACATTCAAATATGTTGAGCGATTTAAAATAGTAGGCAAAATAGACAACGGCTGCCTTCGAAATAATAGGTAGAGTGGGAGACAAAGTGAAGGGAATGGGAAAAATTCTTGAGTCGCGAAGGGTTCGTGTGTGAGTGAGTGATGGCAATATTATCCGCTGACGTGGGAGTGGACGGCGGAGATAGATGGACAAGGTGGCGGTCGAATTTCGCCGAGTGGAGGAGGAAGGGAGGGGGATGAGTGAGAGGTGCGGGTGAGAGAGATGGCAGTTTGAAGGCTGGAGCCAGAGGAAGAAGTTAAGCGGATGAAATGGAATGGTAAAGGATATGACGCAGGATTTCGAGGAAAGACTTGAGTAGAAAGATTTTTAGTGTCTGAGTAATTAGTATTTCACTCTAAGTGAATCATTTTATCAAGAGAGAGGGGCTATAGGAGCACTTGGAATTTGGAAAAAATCGCAAGTGCGATCTAAAAAAATTTGCTTGGCAACCTACTCGAATACACAACAATAATAAATTATTTTTAAGCCTGAATCTGAGTCTCTTTTACACACAATAAATACTAGAACAGAATTCGTTTGTGTCACAGGATTTCAAGTTGAAATTAAATGTAAGAAAATATTGGGAAAATGAATGAGTAAAGAGGGGAGGGAAGAGGGTAGTGGAATGTGGGGATTTCGAAAGGAGACAGGCAAACAGAGCTCTCCCCCCCCCCCTGAGGATTTAATTGGGTTCCAGACTATACTGTGCTCTCCCGCAATGCAGCGATATGCATGGTGATTAAAAAAATGTAAATTTTATATGCTTAAAAATTAAAGAAGTAGGATACATCACTTTGAGCATTATGACAGCTAAGACAATACAGAATAAAAATAAGAGGACTCGTATTATTTAGGCTTTAAAAGAAGGCATAGAAAATAGTCTAAATATCGCAACACCAAATACAATTGGCACCGACAGTTTTGAGAGACTGCAAGCCTTTTCTATTGCCATGTGAACTCAAAATATAGGACAGTGGGATTAATGAAGACAATATTTCCTTCAGCCAATTTAAATAACCAGTGAGAAGAAGACCGTGGGAGGACCTTGGTCCAAGAATACTGGAGGAAAAAATGATACGTGTCAGCAGTCCTATTCTTATGACATTCATGAGCATAAAGAAGGTCATTTGATAGCGTAATCCACTAGGAAAATTTGATCAATTTTTTTGGAAGCACAGTATGGATTGACTTAGAAATATATTGTATCAAATATGCAAGAATAGAGTCGCCACAATGCAACGAAAGATGGAATAAGAAATAAATAAACAATTATAAATGATTGAACTTCCCCGCAGCATATTCAGCAAACATTAAACTTGATAAAAGAGGTACAATGAATAGGTTTTCAATGAAGGAATTACGATGAATGGGGAAGAGATTAATATCCTTCGTTTCGAAAATGATAAATGCAACAACAGCAGATAATCCAGAACAACGGCAGGTATCTTTGAATACAATGCGTCAAGTACTTGAAATATGTTAAATAAATATATTTAGAATGCTAATAGAAAAAGAGAAGATTTTATATAAAGAGAGTAAATAAAAGAATTCAGAAAACTTACACATATCCCGTTGAAATGAGATATGAAGTAAAGGAGATATTAGGTCTGCTTTAGCAATGAAAATAACTACTTTCTATGTAATCCAAAAAAATATAAGTATTCAGAACCATCGCGCTAAAGCATTTGTGTGGCATGTCGAACTCTACAATCGGAAACAGGCACCACTGGAAAAGAACAACATAGGAAAGTTGCAGCCTAACGCCTGAGCCGGAAAGTGAAGGCGAAATAGACAGCCATAATAAGAAATAAGGAAATATACAGATTGGCTGTAGAGGAACATGCAGTAATATGGAGCATGGTAGTGAAAAT
The DNA here is from genome assembly GCA_037158775.1 of Hetaerina titia. NCBI lineage: Eukaryota > Metazoa > Arthropoda > Insecta > Odonata > Calopterygidae > Hetaerina > Hetaerina titia. Next base: position 7,518,400 of record CM073768.1, on the reverse strand, counting down.
AAGGATCAGATAGAGTGGGCCCGTAATAGCAGGGAGAAGACAAGGGAAGAGCAAAACCTAAATGAATCTTAAAGATGCGCAAAAAAACAGCAAAGCTCGCAACTCTAGGAAAGAACATGGCCTCTTTCACAAAACGTAATCACACTAAAAGCACGAAACCAAATAAGCACGACACAGTCAAAAAAGTCAGAAAAAAAGCACGACACAGTCAATAAAACTTGCTTATCCGAGGGGACACATCATTACAAAGACAGCCCAACCCGCTAAAAAATTATGAATAGGGCCCCAATAGTTGATTGACTGACAGGCATTCAGAATGGAAAGAGCAAAATAATGGAGAAGTGGATGGAATAAAAACCCTCAAACCAGAAGTATTTGCCTCGCATCGCCGTGGGTGCTAGGTGAAGAAACAGGAAATAACCGAGGGATTTTTCTCCTTAAAATTCTTTCACGCTAAGACGCATTGTCTGGTTGCAAAAGAAGTGATCTTTCAATCTATCTATCGCAAAAAAATCTTACTTGGCAAATCGCTTTATTTCCAAAGAGGCAATATTCCTTCCATTTTTGTCCTGGGAAGAGGCAAAGAGGAGGAAGACATCTCTCCCGAGTAAGTCGACGTTCTCCGAGGAGTCGGAGGGATAGCACACCCGACGTGAAGGCGGCGCAAGGGAGGGAGTGGGTGGGTGGAAGGCGGTTTATTCGCATGGACGAGCAGACGTAGAGTGAATTGAGGCGAATTTGGAGCTGGCGGGAGTGGAGAGGGGAGGCAGGGGGCAATTCCCAGGTGAGGGCGGCGGACAGAGACGCCGCCGGGTCGGGCATCACGTCTCTTCTTCCGTGGGGAGAAAATGCAGCAGAGACACAAAGGCTCCCCCCAGGAAGGGTCGCGTCCACAACGGCGAAATACATACGCTGTCTTACGTTAGTCCGTTATCGGAAGAGCGGAAGTGACGCAAAATCGAAGCAGTAGATATGCTTAGTTATTGAAACATGGCGCTCACGTCTCGGCGGGAGGTGGGATCCGGGCTGAAATCACTCGGGACGTCCCAGGGAAGACGAGTAACATTTAATCCTCTGCCTCGGTTCATCTCGCCACGACACTCGCCTGGACCACTTTTTCTGGAGCGTCGATTCAATGCCTCCGGCTGACGTCTCTGAGATGGAAGGCGTCCGCCTCATGACTCGTGCGCCCGAAAGGACTCTCCGCTTTCAATCGGAAGAGAAACACTTTCGCAAGTTCTTCCAAGGCGAGGTGCTCTTGTGTTTCTCCCAAGGAAAGATGACTGCTGCATAGTGATTATTCCAAATTATCAATGGTGCATGTTGATGGTTACGTCAACCGAAAGGAATGAATGTGTATTGGTAGCCGTCAAAATTAGTACTTAAAACGTTTGATTAGAAACTGAATAAAATACTACTGTCATCTGGAAATCATTGCCGAAACTAGCTTTTAACAATTTTTAATGGCATTAACGTCGCATACAAAAAGTTGGAGAGGATCGTAACACGAAATGGAAAAGTGGGGAATCGCGTAGGAAACGATAAAATTTAATTGGATTTGTTCAGCCCTTGTCTTTTAGAAATCAGACTGACATAAGTTGATAAAAAAAAGTTTTTTACTTTCTTTCCCGAGTTACACGCAATTTAAAATGGATTAGTGAGTCCATTTTAACAGAGGCTGTATAGGCTGGCTTGGTCATTCGGGTAACTTGGCCGCATACTGACCTCAAGGGTTCAGTTTCGAGCCCCGTCTCAATCCCTTGCATTGCGCCACCTCGGATGACGACTAGGACTCCGAAAAATTCCGATGAAAGGGCAAGAAACAGCATTCATTTCCACGGTGTTCGTACCCTACGTCACACCCACTGTACTAGAGTCTGTGCATTGACAATGTGATGTTGATAATAAAATACGAGTTTTAGTCTACCTTGAGAGTAGTTAAGCTAAGATCAATTGTATCTATCGCTCTCCCTGTCGAGGAGAAACTTAATTCGCTAAAAGTTAATGTCGCAGAGTCTCCCGCACTTTCTTAGAAACTCTCATTTATTATAACACATAAAAATCGTAAAAAAATGAACCAAATCTCATTAAATCCATTATGAAGTACGCGAGGGAAAAAATAATATATGCATTACCATTCCGTTAACCTTTATTCTCAAGTAATTGGAAAATTAAATGAAGTATTTTAGCGGCCACACACCTTTTTGCCGTGAAATCAGTTTGCAAGCGTCGTAGTAAAAGATTGGAAGGCACCAACTTGCTGGAACATTGATTTCAGAGCAAACGGCTGAGGATTTGTCTGCGGCCCTTAAGTGCAACCGGGTCGAAGGAGTTTTGACTCCCATCCGTCATTGGGGTCTCCCACGCCCCCCTGCCTTTCTCCCCGTCCGCCTAATCGACCATCACCCTCCAGATGATCGCCCCTTCTCCCCCGAGGAATTCAAACTTTCGAAGGGACCGAGAGATACGGAAGGGGGAGTGGGAGGGGAGTCGGGTATGGAGTCCTGGGGAAGGGGGCGGGGGTAGGTCCGCTCGAGGAAAGCCTTGCTTTTTGTGACCATCTTCGTGTAGTTTACGGGGTCGGAATCTTTAAAACCTTGCGAGATGGAGATATGGACCTCCGAGTCTGGTGCGCGATATCCAGCACCCGTAGCGATAGCCCCCCAACCGATCCCTTCGCCACACCAGCCCACGCCCTTCCGAGTGCTCTCGCAAAGGAGAAAACTGCCCCAGCTCATACGTTATCGCGGCAGGTTACATAAACAGATTTTATCAATCAATGTTTGAAGAAATATTTCAATTCCTCACCCCACCATTGGCGGTGTTTATGATGCTCCTTGGCTTTAAAAGGAGTTCATGGGGCGGAAATCAATTTCGAGATATAATGCTGGGGGAATATTAATTCAGAGTCAATTGTAATGCTGTTTTTTTATAAATGGTAGATATGTCGCCTTTCGATCTTCTTTCTCCTAAGAAACTTCTAAATAGGCATTTGATGAAGAGATCTCCTATTAGCCCCTAACCTCATGAATTATTCCCAGAGAACAATTTTGACATTTTTATGCATAATACATGCAATATTAACTGTATATGATGCCTCAATGCTGTCAGTTAACGGATAAAAAGGCTTATGTGCCATGTAACATGAAGTTTGTTTTCATCAGTAATTTTCCATTCCGAAGGATTTTAACGTGGTATTTCCATACATCTGTGTCATGGAATTCCATATTCAATGTCTATACGAATGCTAATCTTTTGCGCGGCTAGCATCGACTCGCGTAGACTGCTGAGACGTTTCAGAATAAGTAATTCACAAAGGAGGTCAAGTTTACACTCGATAACTCATAAGCAGAGAGCATACTGCCGTTCAACGCATAGTAGTCTCTTCATCACGGCAGTTCCCCAATAGTATGGGTTTGTAGAATGTTACTACGCTCGTGAGACAACAAATGACATGCACGCCATGGGCCGAAAAGTTTCGATTGACTACTAACTGAAAAAAAATCACCGTACACCACTTTGGGCTAACCAGTGTGACTTGTGTTTCTATTTGTTAGTTTTGAAATACGGCCCCTGGCAATAAGATTAATTTCTTTATAAACCAATTCCCCTCCCATGGACTACAACCTTGTCGTGGTGGAAGGGCTTGTGTGTTCCGATGACCCCTAGAGCTGTGCTGGCGGGAGTAATAATAATTACTCCTGGAAGGGTCACCCAGGCCAGATAGGTCGAAGGTTAGGAGCCAGACGAAAGGTAGTCCACGCAGCGTCTGTTCCTCAGTGAGGCGGCTGCAATGGCGTCTGACCCCAGTGGGGCGGCCATTAAGTGATGGTGTCACGTTAAAAACACTATTGAGGAAGGCAACGGGAAACCACCTCAATTATGATTCCCAAGAATATTATGATGGGCACTATAGATAATATGAGTCCTGGCAACTACGGGACACGGCCCAAGAGGCCGTGTGTCGTGCCCGGCAGCGGGAGAGGCAAGGCTTCCGCGGTCGTCATCCCACGAAACCCTTGCAGGGAAGAAATAACTTCAGCAGGACAGAAGACTCAGAAGAAGGCGAAAGTAGTTAGAATAGGAACCTGGAACGTCAGGACAATGTTAAGGAGAGGCAAATTAGAAAATATTAAGCGAGAGATGGAAAGAGGTAACATAGATGTTTTAGGCCTCTGCGAGGTGAGATGGAAGGATAGCGGGGATTACTGGAGTGACAATTATAGAGTAATATACAGCGGCGGGGATGAGAGCCAACGAGGGGTTGCCGTAATTTTAAATAAAGGGGTAGGAAGAAGCGTAGTCAACATAGAGCAAGCGACAGATAGAATTTTACTCGTAGAGATTAAAGCAGAGCCGACGAACTTGGTCATTATTCAGGTATACATGCCACCGAGCAACCACAAGGAGGAAGAAGTCGATAGGATGTATGATGAGTTAGAGGATATCATCGCGAGTGTTCCTGCAGGGAAACATTTGATAGTGATGGGGGATTGGAATGCGACGGTAGGCGAAGGAAGAGATGGTGGTGAGGTGGGGGACTATGGGTTAGGCACGAGGAATGAACGCGGGGAGAAAGCAATTGAATTCTGCAGGAGACAGGGGTTAGTCATCACTAACACATGGTTTAGACACCACAAAAGGCGTAGGTATACATGGAAAATGCCAGGTGACTCAGAAAGGTATCAGTTAGATTATATTATGGTTAGGCACAGGTTTAGGAACAGTGTGATAAATTCGCACAGTTTCCCAGGAGCGGATGCGGACTCTGACCACAATTTAGTTGTTATGAAATGTAACGTTCGTTTCAAGAAGATAAGGCAAGGGCGGCGGGTTAAAAAATGGAATTTAGAAGCAGTAAATGAATTAACGAGGAAGGAGTATCAGGAGGCTGTAGAGAAAATGATGGATGGCGGTAAAGAACTGAGTGCTATCGAATAAAAATGGGAATGTATCAAGAAAGGAATATTGAAAGCCGCTAAAGACACTATAGGAACCGTTAACGGGAAAAGGATAAGGAAACCATGGGTAACGATTGAGATGATTGCGAAGATGGATGTGAGAAGAAGATGGAAAAATGTAAACACAGACTTAGGCAAAATGAAGTACAAAGAGTTAAACAATAAATTGAGAAGGGCCACAAATAAAGCAAAAGAAGAATGGTGGAAAACGCAATGCGAGGATATGGAAAGTTTACAGAAGAAGGGTGAAATTGGTGCTCTATACAGCAAGGTTAAGTTATTATCGGGAAGTAAGAAGGCAAGAGCTGTGCTAACAGTTAAAGATAAATGGGGTAAGATAATAGTTGAACCAGGAAAAATCCAAGAGAGATGGAAGGAATATATAGAAACACTGTATGGTAAAGAACTTAGGCCGACAAGGTTAGACATAGAAAAGGAACATGACGTAGAAGAAGATAGCTTAGGTCCAGGCATACTCGACGATGAAATAGAAAGGGCATTAAAGGAGATGAAAGCAAATAAGGCTGTGGGGGTGGACAATATTCCTGTAGAAATGTTGAAATGGTTAGGGAAAGGTGGGAAAAAGGCCATATATGGACTGATTCGTTGTATCTATGAGGAAGGAATCTGGCCGGAAGATTTTGTGAGATCGGTGTTAGTTCCTATTCCAAAAAAGGCAAAGGTTTCGTCATGTGAGGATTACAGAACAATAAGTTTGATATCCCACGCAGCTAAAGTTATTCTCAGGATCATCAACAAAAGGATAGAGAGTAAGGCAAATGATTACTTAGGGGATGATCAGTTTGGGTTCAGGAAAGGAAGAGGTACGCGTGATGCCATTGCAGTAATGAGATCACTAGTCGAGATGAATATAGAATACAATCAGGACGTTTTTGCCTGTTTTGTAGATTTCGAAAAAGCGTTTGATAGAGTCAATTGGGAAAAATTAATGCGTGTATTGCAGAAAATAGGAATGGATTGGAGGGACAGGAGACTGATCCGCAACCTGTACATGTCTCAGACTGCTCAGGTGCGAGTGGGGAACGGAGAGTCTGGATGGGCAGTGTTAGGAAGAGGTGTAAGGCAGGGTTGCCCATTGTCACCGGTACTGTTCAACGTATATGTAGAGGAAATGATTAAAGAGGCATGGGAAGAACTGGAGGTACGAATGAAAGTCGGAGGGGAACTCGTAAAATCGGTTAGGTTTGCTGATGACCAAGCATTAGTTGCTCAGTCAGCCAAGGGGTTGCAAGCATTGTTGAGTGAATTGGAGGTTCAGTGCGATAAATATGGGATGAGAATCAATATTAATAAAAGAAAGGTTATGCGATTTTCCAGAAAGAAAAAGGCTAAGCTAAATATTAAAATAGGCGGGGAAAAAATAGAGCAGGTAGAACAGTTTACATATCTCGGAAGTATTTTGGACCAATACGGTCAAAGTGGTAGGGACGTAAGGAGAAGAATTGCGCTAGGCAAGGAGGCTTTCTCAAGGAGGAGGGAGTTGATGACGGGGACGTTGAGTAGGGATGTTAAGACAAGACTCGTAAAAACTCTGATATGGAGCGTAGCTATGTACGGCGCGGAAACGTGGTCGCTGAAGCAGGAGGATAGACGTAGATTGGAGGCTTTTGAAATGTGGGTGTGGAGAAGAGTGGAGGAGGTGAAATGGACCGAAAGGAAAACAAATGAGGAAGTACTGGAAATGGTGGGTGAGGAGAGGGGTTTGTTGAGAGAAATCCTATGGAGGCAGGAAAAATGGATGAAAGGCGTATTGAGCGGTAGTGGAATGTTGAAGAGGGTAATAGAGGGGAGAATGTTGGGCAAGCGAGGTAAGGGTAGGAACAGGATAGGGATGTTGGACGGGATGAAGGGAGGAAAGAAGTACACCGAGATGAAGAGGGACCTGATATAGATTAGTTTGCTAGGTGGGGAGTCACAAAATGTTTATTTGATAGTTGTGTCCATCCAAAAACCTACCTTAACCGGTAGATTACCTAATAAATAAAACCAATTCGCGAAACACCACTCCCTCCCCCCTGAGTAAATTTGGAAATCCCAATAATTTGAATGGGTGTTTAATCACTAGCGAGGGATTAACATTATCTCCGTAAATCACCGCACCAATCTCAATACTACCCTCTTTTTTTTCTTTGACAGAGATTTAAAACACCCTTTACTGCTTAAGGAAATATTATTAAATAAAGTCAGTCTAAAAAGAGGCAGTAAGAAGCTCGTTTTGCCCTTTCCATGACTACTAACAGCTTCTTATTTTCAGAAGGTATTTTGTTTGTTTGATTGATCACATTAACACCACCTCTCTAGACTGGAAGCTCATTTAACTTAGTCGACTGACATTTTAAGACCTCATTAGACGTTTTACTTATTAATATATAATGTTCCGGGATGGTTTGGTCACCTCTCCAAATATAACAGAATTTCGCGATTTTGGATACACACTGCCAATAAGTTTCTTCAGGACTTCGTTATAATGATTATTTATTATTTAGTTATTAATATAAACGGTAAAAGCTGAATTTTCTCTTACATTTCAAATACTCGCCTGATTCAGAATTCAGGGCAGTAGTCAGTGAAAAAGTGTGTCTAACTTAATCCTTCCGATGAAATTTTTCTGAATTTCATTTTGCATTATACCACCAACGTGTATTTATGCGGAGACTTGATACATTGGAAGAAAACATGTGCCACTGAGTCACTCGCTGTGCTCCTCTGAAATAATGAATGCCTATGGTCTGAATGTATCACTGGTTCTGATAACTTAAAAATGGAAAGATTACATGGGATCGTTTGTAAATGACAATTTTTCAATATCCTAATGGCGGTACCTCTTCCAGTTCAGTGCGCCGGGCAAAAAGTGCTTCTGATCCGTGCTGCACTAACTCTCCCTTCAACGCACTCACACATGGGAACTCCTCGTGCCTCATTTTCCACGCCATTCTTCACCAGATACGAAATTCAAGAGCGACTTACCAGAAAAAAGAATCACACGAGTCTCCACCCTAAGTGCATCCATCGACTGAAAATGGCTTCCGAGAAACAAATGAATAGAAATGAGAAGGAAAAATGTGCTCCATTCCTACAGATTCAAAGCGTTTTGGTTGTTTTTGGATCAACTTTGAAGAAAGAGGACACTGAACAACTTTAATCCGTGAAAACGTTATTCATGTCCGATTATTCAAACGAGTGATTTCACAGAAGCTTGGTATTTTTGGTAAGAAGACGAGGTGTTTTTGGTAAAATCGAATCCAATCGAATTTCTAACCTTATGAATACTCCTGAGAGCTAAGAGAGAATATGTAAGCACACAAGAAATGATCGGCGGTTGAAAATTAATAGGATTCGGTATAATTTGGAGTCAAACAGTTTTTAGCGAACCTTAATAAGCATTATTAACGTTGGTGCCTTGATTTTCCCACTGAAGGTGTTGGTTTTGTTGATAAGACTTCTTCAACACAATACATCCCGCTTCTTCGGCATTTGGCCATATTTATTTTCGTAATTGTTTATCGACGAACAATGGACGGACAATTCTGGCAACCTGGTATCCGTTTCCAGGACATAATACTTTCACGCAATACTTTCTAGTTGGATAACACATCGGAACTACCAAGGAAAATGCGAAGATCCAGTTGCCAAACCATTTAATAAATGAGAATTAATTATAATTTGTAGCAAAAGGCACACTGGATACATTTAATGCAATAAGTATACACAATCGCCCCGTTAGCATGCAACTGTCAGTTGCTTTTCCTTGAAAATCATCTCTCTTCTCGTAATATCGAGGTCATCAACATATTTTGGAGTCATAGTTAGGACTTACTTCCTACTTATATACATATATATATATATATAAGTAGGAAGTATACATATATATAAACATATGTTAAGATGTAGAAGCTTGCTTCGCCTTAGGCATCTAATTATATAATTGAAACATCTGGGTGCAAAAAAACTGTGAAAATTTTATGGAAAGTAATAAATAAACAAGGTGATATTGACGTTATATCAATAACATACGAGGGTTGTCCAGAAAGAGTAGAATCATGCAATATTCTGAGAAAAAAGTCTACCGAAAGTAATGAGGCCTTAGTCTTCTTCGAGATACTCCTCTTTAAAACTCACATGCCTATCCCAGCGCCTTATTGCATTGATCAAAACAATCGACAAATTCCTCTTTCGGAAAGGTCATCGGCTACCTCATCAGATAATCTTTTATCTCATCAACCGAATGTTGGGAAGACTGGGCTTTTGTTTCAAGGACCTTCCCCGTCGATCCAATATTCATCTTCAATTATGACCTTTTTTAGAAAACCTGGGTCACCGTTTGCGGCTTGAAGCCAGACCTCTGCAAATGCAACACGAAACTTTTGACGTAAACGAGATAAAGGCGAATGCGACGAGACAGCTGATTACCAATACGAAATAAAGGACTTTGCTGGTTGCTTAGAAAAGTGGAAGAGAAGCTGGGTTAAGTGTGTGAGGTCCCAAGCGGAGTACTTCAAAGAGAACTAAGCCTTATAGGTAGGCTATTTTTCTCAAAACATCGCACGACTGTGTTATTTCCGGACATACCTCGTACATGCACAACCAAATGTATGGATCGCAGTTTTCAAAATGACCAGATAAGAATATTTCATTTTGTTCATTATCATTTGTGAAATGTCCAGTACTCATCTTTCGACATTATTCCAAAAGAGATTGGAACCAAACAATTTTACAAATAATTACGAGTGATCGAACACGGATGATTTATCTCCTCAGGCGAAATTTCGACAGGAGAAATGAGCGAATGCGGGAGAATGGTAGTTGGATTAGCTTTGAGAATACGTACCTGTGGCATCCCTGCCTCATCCATCCGCGAAATCCTCTTAGGGAATTATCCTTACCGCAATCATTTATTATGTATTTAGCAGTTTTAATATTCAAATCAGATATGGGCGGCAATATCATTAGGTTTGTAGGGACACAGTTTACATCAGCCAGAGGATAAAAGAAATCCCACGTTTTTTCTCTCTCGATATTGACATTCCGATTAATAATGTGCCAAAATTAAACATTATACATATAATTCAAGCAGACGATACAGTTAATAACGCCCATAAATGCAGGCACTCTATCTGTAGGCTATTCATAAACTCGTAAATTTACTGGTAGATTTGGTAAACGATGAATGTTCGGAGACTAGCGCGCGGAGGCCGCCGATGAGCTTGCGCCCCTCTAGGGCGAGTGACATCGGGGGTATGGGGCGGGAGTGGGTGCTGGGAAGGAACAGGGGTCGAGGGATGCATTTTTGAAGGGGTGCGCGGGAGTGGAAGCGTGTGGGGGGTCAGCGGGGCGAGAGAGGAGGGGAGATGGGCGAGATATTATGCAAAGCGATCCTCCCGCGGGGTAGACCGACGAAATCCTCTTGACTCGGATGAATTTAAGCGGGAAGTCGGAAGAGCGGAGGGGGCACGGGGAGGGGAACCCGTGCAAAGGGAGCGGCAGCCCACCGTTAAGAAGGGCCTTAACCGTTAAAGTATATGGATTAAAGGGGAATGAGGGACGTTCTCGCGTACCACATTGCGGTGCCCGTGGAATGCTCCCATGGACTGTTACAGTTCAGATTACCTCCACGGGAGGAGAGGGCCCTTCCTCCGGTCTCAGTAACGACCCAACTTATCGCCAAGATTCACTGAACACCTCTTCACCGTACGTACCTTCCTCCGCTCAAACTTTCGTCGGCAGTCAGTTTGCACGCCGGTTATCTATGTGACCTCTGCTCGCTTTTTTTCCAATACGAAATCAGGAGACCTAGCTAGTGCTGAAACTGCATGCTTTTCCTGAATATAAGAAAAAACCTATCCAGTTGATGCAATAGTGAGCGATGTATCATAAAGCATGAGCATAGATAAAAACCTATCGCCATAATTTAAAAGATAAATGACCATATCAAAGCTTAGTTGTAGTGAATAAAAATCAGCGGATTAAATAAAATGTTTAGCCAACTTTCAAATGCCGCAGACATAAGATAACGATATTTAAATATATTTTTGTCACTGGGAACAAATCAAGGAAACAATTATGTTACCAAATTCCATTTTTCAAATTTCTATTCTCATGAACTAGGATTCTTGCCACTTTCATTCACCTGAGGTTGAAGTCAACTGTAGAAATGGGCGCGAGAAAAATGGGAAGTGAAGCAAGTACAATATTTTTCTTTCTTTTTAACTCAGTTATGGTTGAAGTCCTCAAAGAAAATACTCGTATTATCAGTCCTATTTTTAATTTAACTTTGTATCCACTATTTTATGATCATAAAAAATGTAACAACATTTTGGATTATTTCAATAGAGGTGTATTTAAGTGAAATGGAGAATTGAAAATTAGTTAAATGATAAAAGTTAGTATTTACAGAATATGAAGAAAACATGGCTCCTCATTACGTAGCACAAACCAGCACATAATTTCCTTGTAGTAAACGATATTTCAAACATATGCAGTAATGCATAGCTCGAAAATAATTGCTTTAGCAAGCTCGCATACAATTCCTGGGAGGAATTTATAATGTTTCCACTCATCTTTCCTTCGACAGTTTGGAAAAATTTCACCAAGTGTTGCATAGATCTCCGATCGCCTTGGATTCTCCGAAGAACATAATGTGGGCCACGCCCGCTTGTTGCTTTTCGGAATAAAATGGGAGAGCTCTGAGTGCCCGGAGGCTGAGTGTGTAAACACATTGAAATGCCTACGATTCTCAAAACTTTCTTATCCTAAGAGCTATTGGATTCGACTTTTCATTAATTTAATGTGGTCACGTCCATAATATATGGAGATGTTAACTAAGCTTATTCTTGTTTGAATTATTTGAACAGAAAAATTGGTCATTGATCATCATTTAGTGTGTTTCACTAAATTCTCTCTTGACTAGAGACGCATGATAACACGTGAAGAAAAGAAACTTCCGATAAAACCAAGTCTCCAAAAAGCAATAAATGAGAGTGTTTTCAATTATAATTTCAAAAATAGTAGAGAGAAATTATGACCTTGGATACTGAATACACTCGACCCACGCAAATGGACGCTGTACACATAAATAAGTACGCAGGTGTAACTTTAAATTCAGTCTTTTAGAATTCCCACGCGTTTTGATTGCTTAATGGTAATCAACGCTTAGGAATCCTCTAATGATATCTCACCTCTTGAATAATGTCGCAGCCTCAGGTGAATCACTAATTATACTCCCTAGTCTTTTCCTCCGAGTTACTGATTTCTATTTTCTGAAGCCTTAAATCAATTTTCATACAACAAGAGCCAGATATAAAATAATTTTAATGTCAAATTACCTTCACGAGAGTGCGGGATAAAAAATTAGGGAGATACTGGTAAATGCGACTTCAGGAGTGTTAAATTACATTTAATGTTAATTACGGCAAATTAAATGGGAAATCGTCACTCACCAAAATGGAAAGGTTGATAGATATTATGGCTTCTGGAAGAGCACCCACCTGAAATTAAAATGGAAACAACTGTTAAATTTATGTTTATTAAATATAATGCATACGAATAGCTATCATGTTTGCCAACATTAAATTCACATTTTAAAACTACAAGTAACAAAATGAATGACAAAAATAAAATTAATTTATCAATCACATTACCAATAGTTTTAATCATAACAGCGTTCTACATTAGAGTTCAGGCTTGAAGATCGAGCGACAGAATATTTAATCTTGGTGTGATATCTAACTTTTGACTCTCGAGGAACTTGCACAAGATTATGGACAACTTCAGTCTTCAGTAGTGGGGTCTCGTCAGATATTCCTTAAGATCAAACGAAGATAGCGCCAGGTTTTCCTTCCCCAATACTCTTTATTTCATGCCTCTCCAATGATCTACTTGGTGTACATCACGCAAAATTATTCCTTAATGTAGTTCCTTAAAAAGAAACTCATCCTTAGGGAGGATTTAATGTTTAATTACTCATACCAGGTAGTCATAACACAATTAGAAAGGAGTGGAAGGCGATTATTATTATTACTCAGTGGTTTTCGCACATATGGTAAATAAAATTAGTGTCTCATGCAATTTGAAAATACGGATAAATATCTCATTTCTGATCTCATACCCGACATAAAGCGTTCTATTACTTGAAAAATAGGACAAAATTAAATTGTTTTACTGGAAATTTAAACGATATTAGAACCAATATGGCAGCAAGATTCGGCCTTGGTATTCATAACATACCTAGGTAGTACGCTCAAGAGTTCTTACCACAGAAAACCCATTTTCAGCCCCTCTTGTCGTTTTCACACATTCGCTAAAAACAATATTAAAATATCCCTGAATCATGGAGGTTAGATTTCATCACAGGCATGTGTATATATATATATATATATATATATATATGTATGTATGTATATATGTGTGTGTGTACATACCTGCGCTGAAAAGTTTCATGAGAAATCACGTGCGTAAAGCAATGAAAATATTTTGAAGAAGCAAATCCATAACTGAGAATTTTCAAAATATTTTGAAAAAAAATGGCTGCTTAAGCCCTGGATCATGCCAAGAACTTACTTCGAAACTCAATTTGGCGTTTGTAACATCCTCACGCCTGAAGTACCTGCTTTGGAAGCCTGAAAAAATATTTCCATAAATATTATCGGGAAGGTGCATTGAAAGAATAGGAATGCTTAATAGGACTTTTGTATTAATTGGCAGTACAAGTAGCAAAAAACTTTGAACTTGAACGCCGCCATGTCTGACCAAATTGACAACTGGCGGATTTGGAATGGGTCATTGCTCACGGGTCAAAGGCAGCTTATCGGACATTGGCTACTCTCGGGAGCTGTCGACATTCCAGCGGGTATGACAGGAAGGGGAGGAGACCGCAACTCATCCACTTGAGAACTTCTCTCCCTCTCCAGGACACGCTTTAATATCCTAGGCTTCATGTTTGGGGGATAGAGGAGATTACGAAGTTTCAGCCAAGGTGGTCCCTAGGCGGGTCGCCAATATTTTACCTGGGGTTGGATGGATGAGGTGCATAATGGACGGGTAAGGGTTGCTGCGATGTGGTCAGTCAACCGTCTCGTTGCTTCAGTCCAACTGTATTAATTACGTATGGACCCATGCCTCTCAAAGCATCAAAATACGAGGGATATCCTCGAAAACCCTCCAAAATTTCATGAAAGCCACTCCGCGCTCCCGGATGGAAATATAATGTTCACTTATGAAATTTTATATGAAAGCTACCTTAAGGTATGTGATGAAAATCTTCAGGATGATTGCCAGAAATTCAAAATGCATACCATTCTACCCAGTAGTAGTTGAATGACATCACATTATTTGGGTGAAACTGAGTGTGCCCAGAGGCGTCAACGTGACTCGAACCCGGGCCATCCGTCAGTAGTCGAATGCTGTACCAACTGGACTACCACGTCCCGATTTATAGGCATCACCTTTAAAGTCTTTTCGAGGATACAATAGATTTCAAACGCTAAAAATTTGAAGGTAGCCACCCGACGAAATATATTTTTTAAATATTTGATATATGGATCAATAATTACACCAAATGACAGTTCCAAATTCAATACATTCCATAATACTTGGTTAGCCATCAGTACAAATCTAAAGGAAAATTTTCAGCCATGGCGTTAGAATTAGCTAATATAAAAACCAACCCCCTCGTGGCACTACGTATAAGGGATGAACACCTGTGAGAGATTTTCGAAATAAATACCCTTCGAAAATAAAATTCTGATGGCCGAACGACAGGTCACGACTAAAGAGATGTGGATGTGGTTGAGGTGGGGCGGATGGGTAGAGAAGAAAAGGGCAGTGGAGAGGAAACGAGGTCGAGAGAGAGAGCGGAAGGTTGGAGGGAGGAAGGAGAATTGCTGTGAAGGGCACGGCCGGGAGGACCACTCACCCTTTCCCTCCATTCCCTCGCCCCACATGTTTCTTCTCCGGAGTACTGGACGGTGGTGCTCTCCGTCGTCTGCGTGTGGGGGGGGTGGACGGGAGCAGAGCGGAGGAAGCGGGAGGAGAAGGACGTAAACCTCTCCCCTAGTCCCTGGAGGGCGGGCGGAGGTGAAAATGGAAAGAGCGGAGTGGAAACAGGGGGGGGCGAGGGGATGTGCGTGAAGGAACCGAGGGAAAGAAAAGTGTCACCTTGCCGTGACAACGAGCAAGGAAAATGGTCCAACATCACGGATCTACTGTGCCGCGATGCGTTTGTGCGAGGGCAAGAGACTGACCATGGCGACCAGACTGGATTGGCACCAACGGAATTGACTTGCTACAGGTGATGGACTAAGTTCCACGGCAAAATTTCGGGGATACTTGCAAAGGAGAAATGTTTCGCAAAAAGTAAGCTTGCAGCGAAACTAAAAGGAAGCGTTGAGAGGTGGAATGTGTTAAGTCTGAGGTGGAAACCCCAGAAGTCGAGTAAATCGGAAGAAACTGGACCCGGATAAGACAAATGATGAATGACTGCGAATCATGAGAGGAACTGGACCAAATGCGAATGAGATCTCAGAAAAGTAAATAGGGCATCCAGAGCTGTATCATGTAAATCAAGACTGCTAAATGAGCCACTCTAAAATAGTTCCCTTCACATGGAGTGATGACATTGCTTCTTAAGAATACGTTTTGCATGAATACATAAGGCACTCTAGGTATTGGCCACAAATAATAGTTGGGAGATTATTTGCAGAAAGAGATTCTGAGAAATAAAACAGTTTCTGGCGTAACTTGGTGGAAAATCTTCATACTGACGTTTTTATAAATCAAACCAATTTGCTTTTCCATATAAACTTTTTATTTTCACGACCCAGGTTTCGTTATAGCATAACATCATCAGGCGATGCTATCATCATGTTATGCTATAACGAAACCTGGGTCGTGAAAATAAAAAGTTTATGTGGAAAAGAAGAGTGGTTTGATTTATAAAAATGTCAGATTCTGAGAAATAAAATTGAGCGAATGGGAAAGATAGGTAATACGAAGAACGATTAGGTGGTGGAAAGGGAAGAACGAAAAAACAACAGCATTTACATTTGTTACAATATAGCATTGACAAAAAATGCAATGCATAATTATATTGGCCAAATGCTTGCTCTACTACCACAATATCCTATCGATTGTCGCATTGCATACGAGAATGTTTCGAGTTGAAGGCAAGGGCCGCAGAGGAAGGAAAAAAGATTTTCAGACGAGAGTAAAGGTCGAGCAGAAGGAAGTTAAAAGAATTGCATGTGTTTATGAGTGAGCAGCGACAAACGTAATAGCTGACTACGGAATGGGTGAAATGAGAATAACGGATAATGTTATGGATTATGCGTGTAAACTCAAGTTACTCAACATCAAGACCTCAAATAAAAACCTTCCACATTGGTGTGAGGAGACGTAAATTTCATTTATTAAATTGAATTACGAAAGCAGAAAGTGAGAAAGAGTGAAATCTAAAAGAAAAAATGATAAGACACACCAATATTAGGGAAAATACTCGCTTTAATGTCTGAGTGGAGTTTAAAAGAGCGGCATTTCTTTCGTCACGGGAAATTTTTCAAGAGCTGAAAACAAGATGAAACAAAATCTCGTAGACTTTTTCTGAACATTTATGTCTCACATATTGCAAACTCATTTTTTATAAACATAAGTTTTGCCATTTGAGATGCGAGGAGAGCAAGCGAAACTTTTGGCAACGTTAAGAACAAACGAGTTTAACCATGACACTAAAGGAGTTATAATGGTTCCACAATATTTCTGTATATCAGACCACGAAGGTAAGATAAATGAAAAAGAATCCGGAACAAATATATACAAACACTCATTTTTTTCCCCGGACAATCAGCAAACATGATTGTAAGAAACTTAAGATATCATAGAAATATTAAAGACATATAATTTACCAGTCAGGACAAGATTTGCGGAGACATAAGGTATATTCTCAATTGCACGAGTATGTTAGTTGATGGTACATGTTTTTGCCTGTGAGTAAGTTGTAAACCTTTTTGCATTAATATATACGACCTTGTGGGTATAGATTGGCATTAACTGGTTTGTTTTTAAACGGTTTTTTCACTTTGACGAGTGGTGTCCCACACGCCCTTGCGGTGGCAAACGGCGCATTATATAGATGTAGATGTTTTAACACATTATCTTGAAGAATGTAATTTGGTTACGTATTTTTCCACAATTAAAATGCATGATATAACTTGCATAAAGTGTTATTCCTGAGAATAAGACAAGATAATTATCTAATTATAATCAAAAATAATACATAGCTTCATAGCGAATATGTACCGTCTACCATATAAGTGTCAGAGAAAACAAGAAGTAAAAAGGAAAAAATGAAATACCTCAGGACACTATCTCAGGCTTAACAGCATGGAATTTTTCCATGTTTCAAGGTATGACAGAAAAAACTCTCCAATTCCACAATTCAAAATTTAATAAACAGAGTTGGTGTGGAAATTGTGTAAAATACCTAACACAATACCTTAAAATAAAATACTGACTTTAAATATTTGAGAGAGGATTAGAAAACATTTCTTAGTTGAATATAATTATTGATAAAGAGGTTCTAAAGAGGGTAAGAGAAGGAAGAAGGTTATGGAATACTGCGGGAAAGGAGAAAAGAAAGTAGGTTTGGAATATTTTTCGAAATGAGTTGCCGAATGCCAATTTAAGGGAAAATCGACTCAAAAGAATAAAGAACAAACCAAGGCTAGTGTGCACCCAACATATGCACATCAAGATGATGTTGGAGCAGAATGTTTTTTAACTAGAGCCAATCCGAAAACAGCTATTTCTCCAAAGTTCAACTCGGACTATGAACATGGAATAACGACGATGATAATACGAAACATTCAAACACAAGGCGGGGCAAAAGCCACATATGAGATAATCGAGCCCACAACCTCTCGGTTTGATTGAAAGGCTGAGTGATCGGAATGAGAGAGTTGAATGCTGGGCGTCGACTTATCGCCAGCTTGACTACAAGAAGAAAAAGTAGGAATTTGGTCTCCGGTTGACACATTTCGAGTAGTCTGGGAAAGTAGGGGAGGAAGGGAGATGGCCAAAAAGGAAGCGACCGTCTCATCGCGGAAAGATATTTCAAATGCTCCGCCATGACAAGCACTTCAGAGGGCGGTGATAATTCTCTGGCTGTCTGCTTAGCTTTGTGGCATTACCCTGGCCCAATCAGCAACGGAGCGACGCATCGCACGAGAACGTCGTCTCATTGCTCAAAGCGGCACATTCGCTGCCTATCGGCGGGCATTGAGCTCTCACGAAAACCTTGGATTCGCAAGTGCTTCCATTAGACTCCCGCTAAAAGAAAAGCAAAGATAAGCTTTTCCCAGGCATATTCCCTACTTACGTGGGTAACACCATTCGTAATACAAAATTTCCCCATTTAATCCGTATATTTCATGCTCATTCAAACAAGGTTGTCTCTGAACACGCAAGTAACGAGGGGCGAGACTTTTAATGTTCCTTAATCCGAGCGATCACGACCAAGACCTCTGAGGAATAAATGAACATATGTCAGAACGTTTTGGTGGCGTGAAACGCTGACAAAGTTTTAATGATTTAAAATGATTTCTAGGGCTGCTATTAGGCATACCAATTTGTCATAAGAGAATATTTCCATCACCACCCTAAGGCGGTATTTGAATAATACCCGAGCATTTCTTGAAATACCCAATTTGAGATGCCATTGTAAAAAATCTGGGTAATTATTTTCAACAAGTACCCTTGAAAAATGATAGATAAATGTTTAAATCAACATTAGACTTACTGCTAATTATGGCGATGCGCTGTAGTATTAGGATTAAATGTTCGCTTCATAAAATGTAGAAAACGTTCACCTATATATTAGTTCCTTATATTATATAAACTAGGAATAAAATTAATGTCACCAACCCTCGATTTCTGTGGTAATATTGTTTCTTAATACGATAACATGAGTGTGTGCAGATTCTCTTTTGCCTTCTCTGCCTCAATATAGTTAATTATTTACAAAATTAATAGTTTAGGTTAATTGACGACTTGCGCAAACTTGCTTGGACTAGTAGGGAAGTATTTCAACATCCACAAACGAAAGCCTCGTGTCTCATGAAATCACCCAGGCTTGGTCATTTACCCATCTGCCTCTTTAGAACGCATAGATAGCGAAATCCCAACCCAAGTAGAGAGAGGGAAACTTCAAATAGTAAGATCGCACGGGAATGAAGGTGCAACTCTCCAGCCCTCATTCCATGGGACATTTAATCCAGCGGCTGTACTCGAAATACGCCCAAACTTTCACCCAAAACCTTTGTTTTTCGTTAACCAGAAATAACCCAGGTAAAAAAAGACAAAAGGGAGCCCGCCTTTCAGTGGTGTGATGTAATACGGGAGGAGAGGACGGAGAAGGGTTCCGGAAAGGGCGGAGGGGGGGGGAGGGGAGAAGGGAGGGAATGGTGCGCTCAAGCGGAAGGGAGCAGGAACGAGGAGGGAATGACGGACGGGGAGAGGGCGATAAAAGGGACGGGCGGTGGGCGATAAAAGGGACGGGCGGAGGAGGGAACTCTGCGGAGGGGAGAAGAGGGTTGGGGGGAGATTGTAATCGCTCCCTCGGGATCCTCCGCCCGTGTGCAAAGATGACGGGAGAGAGGAGAAGGGTGGGCGAGGCGCATTTCTCTTGGGAAAGGGAGGATTCGTGTAAAACGCCTCCCCTCAATCCGCCGGGTCGGGGCGGGGGAGTGGAAGGGGGGGGGGGATTGGCAGGTCGCGTAGCAACTTAAAGGGAGGCTCCTCGGCTGTGAGAGCGTCACCTAGGGTAGATGAGTGGCTCTCATCCTCGCGAGAGCAGACGGATTTATTTCTCTCCACCTCGCACGAATTTTTGAACCCGCGATTACGGCGTCAACAACCCTTCCCGAGGGGATCCCCTTGAGAGGTTCTAATCGAGGACACTCGCCGTCTTCATCATTCACCTCCACCCCTCTCTCCCGCCTCCGTTTCGCACGACATCACTTGACTTGTCGCAAAGAAAAATAACTTATTGAGTATACATAACTACGAATGTTTAGGAGGAAAGTATTGCCGGAAGATATACTTGTCTACCTTAACTTCAACTGGTGACTTCATCTTCAAAATTGCAGCCAATATATTGAGAAAACATTTTTGTTTTCACTGCACTATCCGTCTTCAATACTAGTTCCTACTTTCGAGCTCACTGAACTGGCATATTTATATCATATTTTTGAAAATTTAAAATATGTCCTCCACCGAATACTATGGGCAACACAAATAATTTAGAATACGGCGTAACTAGGATTTGGGCAGTCTCACTCTTCTCCACCACAAGTATAATTTTATGGAATATCATCGAAGTTAAGGTATGATTTTATTTATTGCATAGCGTTTGGCAGTTAATTCATTAAGTCTGCATGACAATGTAAAATACAAGTTAGCTGTGGAATTAAGTAATGATTTTGGGAGCTTTCTATAGATATTTTGACATATTTTAATAGATTCGTCAGGATCAATGTCTACACTATTTAGATTCTGCATCTCATCTGTAAAACTTAAAACCCCATTGTGTTATGTCCAAATATTCGCATGTCAGAGGCTACATTAAATTTGAATCGATTAAAAATAATATGCAGTTCGTATTTTTTTGGTTGTCAAATTCATAGACTGTGGTCTCTTGAATGTTCAAAAGAATAAAATTGGACAACTTTGTTTAGTGAATACCTTCACATGCCCTTTAAAATGTGTGTGTCCTTTCCATTCACCACCTTCAGAACTCATTTGCATGTGCAATGATTCGCCACGAGGGCCTTCCCGTTGGTCTCCCTTCATTTAGTGGAGTTTTTTTATTCAAACACAGCTTCTTGATCACCTCCCATCCCATCCATTGGCATATCCCCGGCCACAAATTGATAGTAGAATGAAACTGGTCAACAGATTTGCCTAATACTATACTAGTTTGAACTTTGTAAAGATATGGAACTTCTTATTTGTGAGTGGTCATGTACTTTCACTAATTTCAAGTACCCTAAAAGAGGAGAAAGGCAGAAGGCAGCGGGTCTCAAATAAAGAAGTGAAGATTAATAAGGGCAGATGTGGAGCATAATGGCTGTATTGTCCCGAAATTTGATCTATGATGGAATTTGGTGAGCGTAAATAGAGTTTTCAATTTTGGGAGCTTAAGAGAGCGAAAATAATATAGCAGATAGAAGGGGAGAGAAATGAAGCGTAGAATCAGGCGAGTGAGAAGAGGAAATTGCTTGTGTGGATTCGAAATCAGGGAAAAATGAGTGCAGGAGATATTGAGGGTGGACGACGGGCGGGAGGCAAGGGGGCGTAGAAGAGGGCCGCTCGCTTGCGAAGGGAGCGACGAGCCGAAGGGGAATATTATTAGAGAGGGGAACTTGGATAACGGCTTTCGTGCGCCGACCGAAACGTATCTGCAATCGGAGGACCTCTTTAAACAAAGGAGGGGAGGCACAGGCTTGAATCTCATGATAAACCCTTGCGGTGCACAAGTTAATATCTGCGTGAAACGGGAAATGCCACAAAGAGGCGCGACTCTCTGCCCGCCGTCGGCCGAGCACTTAATGCACGAAGAATATACCTCTTGTGTGCAGGCACGCGTGAGGGTCTTCCCGTCCTCCCGCATGACTGGGTGCAAGAGGGGAGCGATGGATACCAAAAGGGGGGGGGAGATACATGGAAGGGAGCCTGCGAATTATCTTCTCCTTCCCCACGGAAAGCAGCCAATGGCGATGGGGCGAGCACCAATCACGAACGCCCTTTCCACGCCGCACCTGTCGGCAGCGCATCACCCCCCCCCCCGGCCCCCTCGGCGTGCACCGCTCTCGTCTGGGAGGCCGTCTACGACGTCCATGGCGAGGACCCACAGAGCCGAGCAAAGTGGGCTCGCGACGGGCTGCGTGAATGTGCTGGCGGGGAGAACGAGAGGCGCGCTGACGAGGTGGTCAAATGCCCTTATCTATGCCGAGTACGTCGTTCAGGCGAAGTGGAATCGACAGCAATGAGACCTCTCTTGGCCACCTTAATGCCAGCACACTACAAAGGATGAAATTACGCCGGGACACGGACGGTAGGCAATTATGTCACCACACTACCGCCGAGAATATTTTGCCCAAAGACTCCAGATGGTATTACACTTTTATATGGAGATAAGTCATAT
This sequence comes from Hetaerina titia, assembly GCA_037158775.1. NCBI lineage: Eukaryota > Metazoa > Arthropoda > Insecta > Odonata > Calopterygidae > Hetaerina > Hetaerina titia. The sequence continues at coordinate 7,496,227 of CM073768.1, read as the reverse complement.
TCAGGAGTTGTTCTTTGGAGTAATTTTACACGGGTACCTTGGCGAAAAATCATTACCACTAAATGCATTTAATTGGCTTTAAATGGATATTATAATGGTGTATTGCTTTTGACCTGTTCCGCTGATGAATGCTTTGTGGGAATTTGCGAGTTCTCCGCTTTCAAATGACGTATGCATTAGAATCTTCCACGGTAAGTATTGAATGCACAAAATGGAGTTAATTGGAGTTAGACTGGAACAGAAACAGATCCATCCAAGGGTTCAATTTTTTTCCAATGGTGGGTTACCTATGGCATTTCAACCTACAAAATAATTTTAACCTAAGTCTATATTTAGGCTACGATATTTCCAGATCTTCAGATGGAGAATTTAGAAAATATGATAATTTGTGGACAATGCTTCTATTGTGATTGGGTACTAGCTCTGTATAGTAGGCCATCTTGATGGCATCAAATCTAAGAGTTAAACATTGATGAAACAATGTATTTCCTTCAATGCAGTTGAAATTGGTAAAACGATATGTTAATTCCAATAGGCAGTGTTTATGAATTAGTTCTAAAGATATGCTTTTCAAACAGGGTCATCACAAGCTTGCTTGAAAATATTTAGTTCAAGATATGTCATATTTTTAGGTTCAGTAAATAGTTGACGGCTGACCACGGTAGAAATACCCTAATTCCCAGAGACAATTTCATACAGAGGTGGAGCGAAGAAATTGCCTGAGACGGTGATTTTACTGCCAAAAAGGTAACCGTCACACATATTAAAGGTGGTATAAAATTATTGGTTATTAATGGCTCCATTACATTAATTTCCGTCTCAGACAATATATTTTCGACTCGTCGATCACCACGATTATTCCAACATGACGTCCTGGGATTTTCTTTTAACAACAAATTTAAAACTTAAGTTTTTGAATTACCACTCTACTTTGTTGCACTCGCGGTTTAAAAATAATAGTATTAAAAATTAATGGGTTTCGTGACTTCTTATGCAGTTGTTTTTCTATGAATTTAACCGACGGAACATATTTCACATAAGAAAATACTTTGAACTACCAATTTTTTTATTAATATTTTTTGTTATTGAAATCCTTTGGAAATATTCTTAGTGATCGCCTATTTTGAATTTTATAAAGCGATTCTCGTTTCATAAAATAAAATCAACTTTCAAAAAAAGCATTTTTGTTCGACATTTTATTTTTTGAATAACCAAACGAGTAGATTAGAGTGGGTGCAATTTGCGCGTATAACTCACATGGAGAGCCTACAATTAAGAAGAGCAGTCTGTGCTCCTTGTATTCTGACACATTATAAATCATTTGATTACATCTCAGAATGTTCTTGCGGAACCGTGGGATCCAAAACAAACCCTAATCCCTAACCAAAAAAAAATGACCAGTGGAAAACAATGGAGACACAGAAAAATTTTCCATAGTGCCCCATAAAACTTTACAAAAGCGATTCTTCGTAAAACACTTTTCACACCAATACGATTCTTGGATAAAATTTCGAAAAAGTACCAGGTAACCTTTCCCTATATGGTTTTTTTAGAAAAAAATATTTTTGAAATTTGGAACTTGATACATTTTCCATCTCCCCGCTTCACGCTCTCCATTTGAGACTCCTGCTCTTATTTATGAGATAATCCGAGTGCTTGCCAAAGGATCCGAACTGAATCAGAAGAAGTAACTGAGAGGGCCATCTGTTTGAATCGAGGGCGTTTTCACTTGGAGATAAAAAATTAATGCTGCGGCGCGTAAAAAGAAATATTGCAAAAAACTCTGATCACGGCCATGCACACCATCGAATTGTTCACAGATATTGGGACATAAAATACATTTGGAATATCATTATTCAATATTATTTGTTTAATATTACAAAGAAATGTTTTTTGAGGTTCGGTTCTTAGAGAAACTCTTTCCAACTATTAAAAGGATATTTGGAAATCTTGGAAATACATACGGATTACTCTGCGCATATTTCATTGCAAAAGCATTGAGAATAATTATTCCTTTGCACCATATACCGTCATAATTTTATGCTTATGATCGAAATGGTATGATGTGTTTTATGCTTAATAGGTTTATTGGAATGATAAGCTGTGTACCTGATTTTCAAAATTTCACAATCGATAATGAGTAATAAAGTCCGTGTTTATTTTGTGACGAAAGAAAAGTTACAAGTATAATAGTTGGGTATTGCATGAACATTAATGCTGGAACATTTCTATGTTAAACAAATTGTTATTGTGTAGCACATATCTTTTAATACTATCATATTAAAACATTTTCGATCAGCTGTGAGATCATAAAAGAGAAGACAGAGAGAGGGTACAACTCTATAGCATTTTAGAGACGCCGAATATGAATCTTAAACAAGTACTTATTTCATTTGCAAACGATTTGTCAGGACATATAGAAATTGGTCGACATATCTGTGAGAAAAAATACGAGTTCTCTTATTTGCAGAAGACGTAAAAGTTCCTCGCAGAGAAAGGAAAAGAATCGGCAATGATTCTAGCCGTGCTATAAGATCTAAGTGATAGTGTAGAGTCGCAAGCAATAGCTTGGGGATCTACTTAAAACAAGTACCAAGATTATTAATTTGAGACGATTAGCAAGAAAGGAAGGAACGAAGAGACCAATACTTAGCGTGAGTAAAGGGATGACGATGCTGAAAAGTCAACAATATTTGAGTGGAACGTTTAGAAAATGGAGTGTCACAAATGCCAGTCCACCGTTTGCTTCGTTCTTACTCCAATTGCGTGTGCCGCATCCAAGTGGAGGGGTTCCTGCCACTGTACCTCCTCTGAGTTCAGAAAAAAATTCTGGCATCTAGGTAATGGGATCTTAAGGGAATATATATGTTCCCAAAGAACTCTCCAAAATGGTGTCTATACGAGGGTGGTCTCAAAAGTTTCCGAATCAGTAAATTTCAAAAAAATATCTCGTATCTTTGTTAGATAGGAAACTTTACAGACTACACACGTGTGTGTGTATACATATGAACCATTGACACAGTAATTAACCCGAAGATCGGTTTAGTAGGTGATGGTAGAGCTCACCCATGTACCAAGCCCGACGGCGTGTGAATAATAACACATCAGGGTAGGGGGGCCAGTTCCTTTCCCTGTGCCGGTTATGGTTTCCCAGGAAGATCTGGTACCCGAAAAATCAACTAGCTTGGGTGGAGCTGCAGGTGCCCAAAGTGCCTTGCCCGGGAATCGAACCCGGGACCCTCCGGTCAGTAGCCCAACGCTCTACCCACTACACCACCGCGACCCGCCTGTATGCATATATATAATTATACAGCAAATATTTTTGCGCTCATGATCTGCTCAATTCCGCCTTCCTCACCTCTCCTGTATTCAATATTTATATCACACGATGACAATTTTTAACGATGACACTTAAAGAATTATAATGACCCACACTATTTAGGTGTATCAGAACACAAAGATAAAATCTTGGAGATCGATTTCAATACAGAGAGATTCAAATACACATTATTTCCCAGAACAATCAGAAATCATAATCGTAGGAAACCGAAGTTATTTTAGAAATATTAAAACTTTTAATTTATAAATCGGAAAAAAATTACCCATTGCAAAGCTATTAATTGTGTGTATGTAGCTGTAGGTGCATGTGTATGTTAGTTGGTAGTTTGTGTGTTTGCATGTGTGTGGGGCGTAAGGATTTTTGTATGAATGTATACGGTGTTTTGTTTGTGGACTGTATAAATTTGTGACTTTTTCATGCGTTTTTTTCCTCAATCATGGGTGATGCCCTAACACCCCCCCACATACCCTTGCCGCGGATTGCGGGGTATAGATATGAACTAGATGTAAATATGTGTTATTATCCATTTTCCTTATATCTATTTCATTGGGAAATAATAGTTGTACATCGCATGGCGTCATTTAATCTATAAATGTATATTATTATTTATTATAAGGTAATTTACCGATTAAGGTAGGCTTTTGGATGGACACAAATACCAAATAGATATTTTGTGACTCCAAACAAAACACATTCCAGCAACCTACTCTGCATCAGGTCCCTCTTCATCTTTTTGTACTTCTTTCCTCCCTTCATCCCGTCCAACATCCCTATCCTGTTCCTGCCCTTTCGTCGTTTGCCTAACATTCTCCTCTCTATTACAGTCATCAACATCCCACTGCCGATCAATACGCCTTTCATCCATTTTCCCACCTCCATAGGATTTCTCCCAACAAACCCTTCTCCTCACCCACCATGCCTAGTACTTCCTCATTTGATTTCCCTTCGTCATCTTCTTTAATGCCCTTTCTATCTCATCGTCGAGAATGTCTGCACAAAAGCTATATTCATCTACTTCACGTTCCATTTCTATATATAACCTTTTTGGCCTAAGTTCTTTACCATAGAGTACTTCGGTATATTTCTTCCATTTCCTTTGGATATTTTTCGTGTCAACTCTTATCTTACCCCACTTATTTTGAACTGTTTGCACACATCTTCCCTTTTTCTTCCCGATAGTGATTTAACCTTACTCTAGAGCGCATCAATTTCACCCTTCCTTTGTAAACATTCCATACCCTTGCATTGTTTTCCACCATGCCTCTTTTCCTTTATTTGTGGCCCGTTTCAATTTATTGTATAATTCTTTGTTATCAATTTCGCCCAATTCTGGATTTATATTCTTTCATTCTCTTTTCTTATCCATTTTTGAAATTATCTCATCCGTGATCCATGGTTTCCTTGTCCATTTCCCGTTAACGGTTGCTGTATCGTCGTCTGCGGCTTTCGATATCCCTTTCTTGATACATTCTCATTTTTCTTCGATGGTGCTCAGCTCTTTATCGTCTTTCATGATTTTCTCTACAGTCTGCTGATATTTCTTCCTTGTTAATCCATTTAAGTCTTCTACACTCCATTTCTCAAACCGCTGTCTATGCCTTATTTTTTTAACGGCCGCTATATTTCATAATAAATAAATTGTGGTCAGAGTCCTCATCCGCTCTTGGGAATCTTTGCGCAATGATCACATTGTTTCTAAACCTCTGTCTAATCAGAATATAATCTAACTGATACTTTTCTGAGTCACCTAGCATTGTCCAAGTCTACGTACAGGTTTTGTGGCGCCTAAACCATATGTTGGTGATGTCTAACCCCTGTCTCCGGCAGAACTCAATTGCTTTCTTCCCGTGGTTATTCCTCGTGCCTAAACCGTAGTCCCCCACCTCAACACCATCTCTTTTTTTGCCTGCCGTCGCATTCCAAACCCCCTTCACTATCAAATGTTTCTCTGAGTTTAGGAGTCATAATATAATTATTTGGTGGTTGTGTCCATCCAAAAGCTACCTTAAGTGGTAGATTACTTAATAGTAGTAATAATAAATAAATCATAAACACAGTAATCAACCCGAAGGTCGGTGTAGTAGGTGATGGTAGAGTTCACCCAGCACTAAGCCCGACGGCGTGTGAATATTCACACAACAGGGTAGGGGGGCCAGTTCCTTTCCATGTGCCGGTTATGGTTCCCCAGGAAGATCCGGTACCCGAAATATCACATGGCTTGGATGGAGCTGCAGGTGCTCAGAGTGCCTTTTCAGGGAATCGAACCCGGAACCCACAAACACATATGTATTTTTAATGGGTAGATTACTCACTAATAATTCTTCTCCTTACGTCCCTACCACTTTGACCGTATTGGTCCAAAACACTTCCGAGATACGTAAACTGTTATACCTGATCTATTTTTTCCCCGCCTATTTTAATGTTTAGCTTAGCCTTTTTCTTTCTGGAAAATCGCATAACCTTTGTTTTATTAATATTTATCCTCATCCCATATTTATCGCACTGAACCTCCAATCCTATATATATATATATATATATATATATATATATATATATATATATATATATATATATATATATATATATATATATATATATATACATATATATATATATGTGTGTGTGTGTGTGTGTGTGTGTGTATATACATATAATGTGCTCGAATGTATGTTTAGCCGGTTGGACAACACAGCCATTTTAGGCATAATTTTTGTTTGAAACTCCTATATGTACTACCTATCCACTTTCGTCCAATCACAATCAGCAACGCCAATTCGGGTCCGCGCTTTGGACGGTGAAACTCCTGGCGCAGTGAAGGGGGTTGGGGGTAAAGGGGTTGGGAACCGGAGCGATTGAGGCAAGGGGGCCGAGGGGCCATCCGTGCGGGGGGGGGAGGCATCCATCGCATTTGAAACTCTCCCGACAGCGCCGAATGCTCTCTTTGAGACGGGTCCACCCACAGCGTTTCCGCACTCCTGGCTGGAACAGAAGCGCCACCTGAATGCGCACCTCCCGCCTTTATCCCTTTGACATCCACACCGAAATATTTTCAATCTCCGCGTTTGCACAGACCGCACCTCGGGCGTAAATAACGCGATTTCGAAAACTGCGGCGCCTCTCTCCATTCTCCGGAGCACGTTGATCGACGACCCAAATTCGGGAGGCAACCGTGCAACGCATTCGCAGCATCGCAGTTAGGAGCCGCTCTTTTCAGAAAGTGACAAAGACTTCAATGCTTCATAGCTATTCAAACACACACGGGATCGTTATTTCGAAGGAACTATTTACGCGAAAAGGGTCTTCGCAGTTCGTTGAAGTTTGGCCTCAGTTTTGCATTCGGCCTTTCCAAATTCATTCAAAAACGAGCGCTTATTTCCATAATACAAACCACCTTTCAAAATGAAAGAAATTCTTCGTCCAGGCCGGGACTTTCACGATTACTCTACGACCAAAAAATTATTATTGTGAGCCATATGACTGCTTTATGATTTATGCTGCTCGTAATACTGCTTTGAAATAATATCAAACCATTTATTTTCAGACAGTATAGCCAATTACCTTCCATCGCCGTCATATTAAAAATAATAATAATAAACATTAATGCAATATTAAGTATTAATTCTTTCGAATCATTTGCCCTGAAAGAAATGTTTGCAATAAAAAATCAACTACTATTACGGTTATCGATTACCATGTGATTCTTTTGCATTTAAGGACCACATGGTTTGCAAAAGCATTTACCGCGATAGCTTACAGTTGATTTTTATTATGTTGGAATGTGACGAATGCAAATTTAACTCAACTTTGAAAGATAAAATGAGGAGATTCCCTGAGTAATTTATTTAATCGCCCCGTAGGGTTGGTGGAGGAGAGCGAATCATGGAAGTCACGCCGCGGAGATTTGTCAACGGGTAGCGCGGGCCGAGGAGTGGGGGAGAGGGTGCCGGCACCTCTAAATCACACCTCGCGCGCCCTTATCGCACGGGAGTAGGGGGGGCTCGGGCTAATCCTCCGCTGCCCGGGGCCTACCCCCGCCCACTTAAATAGGTCGTTTGGATGCGAGAGCACACCTGGGGAAATATTTAAAGTCCTCCCGAGTCGGAGGACCTCCGAATGGCGGCGTGAGCGTCGATGTCCTCCTCCGACGGTGAGGCCACCGCTTCCCGCTCCGTCTGCCCCCCGCTCTGCCCCCCCGGTCCGCCCTGCCCCCCCAACCTCGGTCGAGGGACACGCGCCCAGTCACGCGCATTGACATACATCTGGTCACGTAGATAATAATCCCAACCGGACAAGCTACAACAAGTGGTAATATGAGGCATGCATAGGAATGCAACTTTGGATAGTGTTTGCGTGTGCTCATGAATGACAAGATGATTGAGGACATGAAAGGGGGAAGTACAGATGCTGGAAGAAAGTGTCAGAGGGTAGAGAGGTACGGAAGTACATGGGGCACACGCAAGCAGACGACAATCAGTGTTTACAGACTCCCTTAATTTCAAGAAAGTTACTATTTGATATCGAGATCAAAACTATGATTTCGAGCTACGAAACCGATTAAGGTCAAAAGCAGTGCATGAAAAAATATAATATTTATGAAAATATTACGCACTCCTCTATGACTGTGCCATACTGGCGTCGTGTCAAAGTTCATCGATATTTCTCGAGTTCATCCATATTTTGCGATAGCTAATCGTTTTAAATGCCAACTTTATCAATTGCGTTTTAGATGTTTGTGGTCTTCTGAGCAAATCTAAGATTCGGTAATTGTATTTGAAACATTCATCAACTCTGAATAACTTCGAAAAAGCCAACAAAACGAATCGTCACACACATCTTAAAGCTATTAGAGGATGAATAGAGGGCGAAGGCTCATTTGGTCCTGCACGGGGCCAGGCTTTCCATGGCCGACGATTTCATAGACAGCATCTCCATAGAAACGTCGGCCGTGGAAGGCCAGACCAGGAAGGCACCAGATCATTTAAAAGATATTTTCCTCCTCCGTATCCTATTATTTGTTATTTGGCTGGATACACGTAATTTCGTGATCCGTGCGTCCAGTAGTTGTACCCAAAGACATATTCAAGAATCATCAAGTGATGCAGATGAGTGAATTCTGTGCTAATGAAAAAAGTAACACGGCTCTATTTCTCCACCCTCTACATTTCTATGCACTCAATCCAAGCTCACCACTGCAATGTCCTCTAACTCGCCACTGATTTCAATAATAATTTCAATAGTCAAATTAAAAACGAATATTGTGGAGAAAAAACTAATTTACTAAAAGGTTAGAACAAAGAAAAACAAAAACAATAGAACATAAATGGACATGTATGCGTGGACTGCTCAGAAATAACAGAGATAATGTAATTGAATAGCGATGCCTTTCTTGATGCATTGAATAATGATTTGAAAACATAAAACATTACGCCCATTATTAAAAAAGACGGTAAAGTGAAAGCTAAGAATTACATACCGGTAAGCAGAACATCAGTTGCTTGCAAAATAATGGTAAAAAGTATTGCTGACAATATTCTAGAATGGTGGACTGGAGAAAATTGGAAGTTCAAAACCAGCATTGGTTTAGAAAAGATTTTTCAAGCGAAAAATAACTTTAAAGTTTATTTCATTACATCGGCCAGATGAGGGAAAGAAAGTTGATGCGGCGATCGCTCATAGTTCGACGTCTCGTGGTAAGTAATTGTTACGGCTGCGATCGCTATCATATATGCACTCTGCATAGAGTACGAAAAAATGAGGAAACTAATAATTTCAAAGGAAGAAAATACGAAAACCAAATTTTTAAGGAAATAATTAATCATAGTTTCGAACTAAAAATACGAATGCAAAAATAAATAAACGTCTTAAATAGAATTGTTGTTGAATGAAACTAGCTACCTAGGGAGTTTATTGAATCCTTGCCATCAAATATCAAGGAGCTTGAGAAATAGGTGCAATACAGCCACTGGGCAAAGTGATGGGTGAAACACTCCATGATGACTGTATGCGATATCCGAATGGAAGCTATGATTGAGGTCGTGAGAAATTGAACTGTAAACACGTTCAAAGGTTCGTGAATTTGGACGGGGTGTTATATATAGACGGAGCGTGATTTTGGACGGGGCATTATGCTGCATGGTGCGATACTTTCTCAGAGAGGAAGTACACATTTGCTTTGGTTATCCTTTTTATAGCAGCTTAGGTATGATTTATTATTGGATGATAATCTGTTTTAAATTATAATATGGTTTATTTTTGATAAAGAGAGATGTTTAGTTATTTCATGTTATTGTATTACACACTTTTATTTACTTTTTTATACAGTTAAGTTCAGAATTTGTGATTGAGAAATTGTCGTTGATAAATGTGAATGCGTATTCTCTGTGATAGATTGGCGTTTATTTGCTTCATAACTGTTTCAGAAAGGCAAGTTTGATTGTAATGTAGGGAATGTGTGCTACATAACACTGTTTATCTACATAATTGTATCTTAGTAATAACAATAGTACAAATAATTACGATTAAAATAATAATGATAATAATATATTAAAGTTTACAGCTATACCGATTTTCAAGGTTCAATATTTTTTATAGTATGTCATACAAAGCCTTCAATTATTTAATTATTCCAGAACCACAGTTACAAATCGAATGCATATTATCCAAACTGCAAACCCCCTAATCTTCAAGCTGCCGTTATTCAGCGATTTTTGCGATGATTGGAGAAAGTTGGACATATGGCATAATATGGACCAGGAGAATAGCTAAAATGATTCTACTGGAATTATTTGCTAAGCCGGGAAGTGCTCTCTTCCAGTCTTGTGCGGTATCATCCATTCTTGGAGGAGTCGCGCTGCGCGGAGGGACGGGGGTGCTCGTAGGGACGTGGTGACGGGAGGGGGTGTCGGGGGAGGGGGTATACGCAGGGAAGAGGGCATGAATTGATGGAAGGGAAGATGGAGAGGGAGCGATGCCTTCCGGCCGGCGGTACTTGCACGGGAAAAAGTTCTAACTTCAAAATGCAGAGCGAGGAATTCAGGGCGTAGGTGACCGGATTTGCGTGCTCTTGGGATGGGGAAAAACGTCCAGACACCTCTCAAGAAATGCCCTTTTTAAGGTAAAATCTTTGGCATATTTAAAAATTGTAAAATAAACCCCGACTGGCTGTCAAATATTGATTGCAGTGCCGACACCTAGCGCAATGGAAACAAAAGAAGGAAGTCAAAATATATTACAAATGAATAGAAATTCGCTGTTACCCCTGTCACTAAAATACAAACTCTGAAATAAGAGGCTCATGACAACTGCATAGTAACAAAAATAAGCGTAAATAGATCCAAAGAACCAGGAAGTGTGGAAAGATGTTAATACGAAACAGAAAAGGAAAATTCGAAGAAAATTCAACGTAATTTTAAAGATGTGTTCTTGCCTCTTCTTTTTGGCTACGCTTCCATGGATTCTTAAAATACGTGCCTCATTTTCTGCCAATTAATATACGTTTTGGAATGTACACGACGACTGTTTTCTTCTATGGAACCCATTAACTTCTTACTGTTTTTCCTGCATTGCATCCTCCCTTAGTTATTGGAACCACCTATCGGCCTTCATGCCGTTCACAAAGTCATTTCTCTTTTCTCCCCCACAACGCTCTCCCAACATATTCCTCTTTATATGTCCACTTATCTTCTTCGAAATTCACCTGGAAATTCCTTGTCTTCAACATACTATATATGAAATATCGTCGTCAGTCTTTCTCTCTGTATAACTTACTTCCCCATTTTTTCCACACTCACCTGCCACACCCCTAATCAACCCTTTTCTCCTTCCCACAAAGACTTATTCATCATATTCATAAGAACCACGCTCCAAGTCAAAGTCTTAAAAAATCGAAACAAAAAAATCATGCGGTGCAGTTGAACATTTCTGGATCCGGGGACCACTTCAACTTCGCGAAGAAAAGGGAACGGCAAAAGGTTGAGAGGCTATTATGAGGATGGTGGTTGGACGGCAGGAAGAGAGAAGGGGAAACGTGGAGATATGGAAGAAGAAGGGAGGGATGCGAGAGGGAGAAAGTAAGGAGGGCGGATAGGAAAAGGGGCCGCACGGGCGTGGGAAAGGGGAAGGAAGGCCGGGGGTCCCTTTGCATAATGGATGCGGCGCTGATTTGATCCGGGGCGGAGGGATCGGGCCAAGGAATGTGCGGGCGCACCCCCCCCTCTCTCCTGACCGGTGGTCTCCGGAGTATCCAACCCCCTGACCCCCCCTACCCTCATCCCTCGTCGCGGCTCCAGGGCTTAAAACTTGCATGAGCCCTCTCTTTTGAGTACACGGGGGTGGTCCTGCTGGAGGAGGAGGGGGCTGTTTTCGGGGATACGGTGCACATACGATGGTTATTTAAGGGGAATATGGCTTTTCCGCTGGAGGAATCGAAAGGAGAGTATGAACGGGATGAGAGTAAATTTTGGCCAACGTTCGCACCGATCATTGAAATGACGTTGTAATGGATCGGAAGGAATGTCTTTTTATGCATGCAAACACACACACAAACTAGCGCTCTTTGTGCGTTCTGGTGTTTTGCACAGTGCTCCTCTTCACTGCTGCCCTCTGTGAACTTTGGAAGGTCCAGCTTTGACTCCTTAATTGAGGACGTTCCATATTAGTCATCATATCATGCACTCTCATTTTCCTTTGTTCATTGGTTTTTTCCATTACTGCTTTTGCATGTTTATCGGTTCCTCTGCATAATTTCTGATTTGGATCGATCCGTGCCTGCGCTAGTCTTTAACTTCGCCTCCCTCCCTCCACGCTTGTACTGGAACGTTGCCCCCCTCTAGGCCATCGTCTTTCCCGATGCCCACGGAGCCACTCCTCACCGCCCACCCGCGATAATTCGGACTTGAGGAATTACTCCACGGATCATATATTACCTATTAAGCATCTGGATACGTTAGATTAAAACAAACAATACCGTCAACGTCTATTTCTCCTTGAATCGAGTGGCTAGTTCCTTACGGCTTGCCCGGGTTTAAATCCTGAAGACGGCAGATATTTTTCTGTGGTATCCCGATCCCTACTTGAGGTTTTTTGTGGAGAGCACTTTGAGTGAGTACGCCGTCCGTCGAATGGGCGTGACCCCTTGGCACCTTTCAAAAAAGATTGGGCTAATACTGACACCCGGGTTCTCTCCGCCCTTCCTCCTTTCCCATCCACCCCTTATTGGATTAAATGACCTTACCTGTCGGTCGCTCGCCTCCCATAAAACTCCTACTACTTACGGCTTGGATCAAGTGGTAATCGACCTCAAGGTATTGCATGTCCACCACCGCTCGCTATTTTATCACTGCACACCGCTCAAGGTATTGCATTTCCATACCTTGTCCAACTAGTCCTACACATAGTTACCCTTTGGTTGCCAATGGCACTAACCCCGCGGCTCCCGAGGTCTCTGACTACCCCCAGAATAACCACCCACTCTTGCAACCGAATTTTCACAGGCTTACTCATTTAAAAACACACTACTGCCAAAGAAGACAGAGATTGTAGACTCACCCTTTAAAATATCACAAAATCAGCTTCCTTGTTAAAATGAAATTTTACTGAAAATTTCTACCGTATTACTGAATGATAAAAATTATTTTGAAGATTTTGAAAAACTTAAAATAAAATTTCACCAATGTCAGATAGTTTTACCTCAATTTTTTAAACATAGGCCCTAAAATTGAAAGATAAAATTTTGGCAAACATTTTCATATACTTAACGGCAACACGTATGAATGTGTTGTAATGCACATAAGGATGCTTTGAATATGGCAGAAAAAGAATCATAAAGTATAAAACGCGGTGAAATATGCGTGCCCTAAGAATTCCTTAAATAAAAAGTGACCGGGTCTATTTAGGCTGTAATCTAAGGCGTAAAAGACAGCAGACAGCGATGGGCCTACATCAGGACAGTGAGGCATACAGAGGTATTAAGAGAAAAAATAAACTAAGTAGATTACGTGGATGTCGTGTAGTAATTTCATCTTTAAAAAATCATTACAAATATATGGTGAATAATAATTATTCTTGATCAGTAAAATGATAAATTAAGGGTAATCAAATTTTCGAATTATTGGTGTTAATGGGCATTACAGGAAATCGAGAAAATTTCAACTTATGTCTAAATAAATGTGCACAAACATGGTAGGATCTGTTTTCATGATGAAATTGGGTCGTTTTCATTACAATCAATGAACAAAAGTGTTGCGTGTATATTGTACATGAAATATTTATTCTCATATTAAGTATTTCCAGTTGAATCTGTTGAACGATGATGTATTAAATAAGTCAGGACACAGTCAACTCATGAACAATTTCACGTACGTACTTCGTCGACAATGGAGGGAATGCGTCGAAAGTATAGACTTCGCGAGAAATAATGCTATGATTGAATTGATGATGATGAATAGAAAAATATTGATTATGTTGAATCAGAATCGATGACAGTTTTTGGATTTTTCTACCAATACTTATATCTTTGACCTATTAGAAGTACCTTATTAAAATTAAGCGTTTTCCACGACTCGAAGGCTCCCTCCAGGTAGGGGGAAGGCCCTTAAGGGTACAGGCATGCAAGCTTTTTCGGCGGTACTTAGGGTCCCCTAGGGTGATGTCCTTTGAGGGAGGGAGGATTTCACTTTTGTAAGAATATGAAATAGTCTGCTTGTGCCAAATTGAGACTCCTAAAATGTAGGGGTCATCTTCAACGCGTTGCAGGAGGTCTTCGCAAGGAGACACACTCGGCTTTGCTTTTTTGGTCGTCCTTTCGAAGACCTTCGGCAGGATGAGTTTAGCGCAGATATTTTGCATCGCCAAATCGTCAGTGATAATGGTATGTACTGTCGCCTTATCAATGCCAATATACGATCTACGATCATGTGCCCACTCAACCGATAGTCTGAATTCAGCACTTCACGCACAAGTCAGGAAAAAATGTCACCGATACTTTAATTACAAAACTTGTAGATTCTGAGGAGAGATAGAATACGAGAATACGTGTAATTAAAAAAATAGCATGTTCGTGCAAAATTTAATTTGGAAAAATGGCATGTCTTTCCACTTGCAATTTCCAAATACTCAAATGTTTCACCGCCTCCCATCATTTATCATCCTGAATGCCAGCAACCCTTTTCACACACCGTCAACCCCGTTTCCCTTCCAACGACCGTTTTTGAATTTGTATTAGCATTAAATATATTAATATTCATCAATTTTACCTCAAAGTAAACGACAATAGTTTTAGCATGTTGAGAGGGAGCATGCCGGCAAAGCATGAAACCATAAGCACAGTGATCAACCCGAGGATCGGTTTGGTGGGTGATGGTAGTATTCGCCCAATGCTAAGGCCAAGTATCGTATGAAATTCACATCTCAGGGTTGGAAGAGCAGCTCCGTGTGCCACCTTGGGTTTCCCAGGAAGTTCTGGTACCCAAAACATCACTCAGTTTTGACGAAGCAGAGGGTGCCCAACAGGCGTCTGGCACCTGGGAATCAAACCCGGCCCTCCGGTCAGTAGTCCAACTCTCTGAACTCAGGCTACACCAATTCCCCAAGTTAAAATGGATTATTTCTCTTTCATAAATAGTTTAACCATAAATGAATTAATTTTTATAGATACGTGCACATTGAGATGATTATAATATGGTTGCTGACTTGTAAATCATGAGGAACTGAGATCGTCAGGATAGGAGAGCAGGGTAATGAGTGGTTCTGCATGAAGAACCTAATTGGCAGCTGCAAAATGGGCCAAGAGAATGAATGAGCAGGGAGAGAAATCAGATGGCCGAGGCGATTGGGAGTACATGTCGACGATCTGCAAGATGAAACCTTGAGAACGTAATATAGAAGTAAGGATGTGGTGTACTGGTAGACTCCTGCTTACCATTTCTATTCCTCATTTTTGTCAGTGATGTTTGAATTTGTTGAAATAATGACGGCTTTGCTGTTTAGTTCACATTTATTGTCTTTGAATCACAAGGAAAAAGCAACGACCGCTCCGCTCGAATCAGACAAAATGTGACCTCCATAAAGAAGCACGAAAAAGTGAATGATGTTTCCACGTGGCCACAATACGCAAGCCGCTGCAAGGGCAATATTTGAGGATGTACACAATGAATGCATGTTAAATACACTGAATATATGGAGAGTACACGAACAAGAGTTGAAAACTTCATTCTTATGGGAATGGCTCAAAAAAGCGAATGGGGGACATTTGTAGAAGATTTCTAGATAAAAGGGAGAATATGAGAACTTATGAAATGAAAACCAAATACGCTGAAATGGCATCATATACAGAGGACAAGGAATAGTTTATTAAGGAGGTAAGAGATGAATGAGGTCAAAGGTAAATGAGTTTCAGCGAAAAATAAAGCAATTGTATGTGATTAATTGAACAGGAATACTGGTAGGATAGAGAAACGGAAAACCCAAAAATAATTGATGAAATAGATGATTTAGTACAACTTGGCAGAAAGGTGGCAAGGTGGTTGTTTGTGGTATGCGAAGTATTTGAGAAGGCAATCGCACCCCCGCAAACATTGCTGTAAAGTGAAACTTGGGAATTCCATGGCATTAATACAATGTGGTTGGTGCGGAGAATCGTCTAAAGAAAGTTTTGGAGAAACAGACCAGGGTGGATGAGGCATCAATGGACTAGGAAAGGATGTGATTCGACATTTATATAAATACTCCGCGATCCACCGAAAAAGTGTACGGAAAGGGGTGCAAACACCAGGTGGGGAGGGTTTGAAAGGGGGTGATAAGGGAGAATAAGGGAGAGGAAGGGAAAGGGGAAAAATATTCAGTAAAAACTATCAAATGACGCAAATTTTTTGAATTCATACTGAAAGGAAGAATTAAATCAAGACAGGGGTTAATTTGCCTAACAAATTAGTTATGTGTTATGGAAGAAAAAGGATAAAAATGAACCAAAATCATAGCAAGACAGGTATCCACTAGAGCAAGAGAGGTGATGCAGAACTAAAAATTAAATAGGGGAAAATAATATTTCATGGACCTGCAACTCATGGTCTCCGGCTGTATGGTCAAAGGTAGAGAATGCGACACAGAGCCGTAGGTAGCGGAGGGCGTGAGAAGTCACGCCCCCCTCTCCCCCAATGCAGAGAGAGACGAGGGATGGAAGAAGAAGCTTGAGAAGAACAGAGAAAGGCAAGCAATACTTAAACGAGCACTACATTCATTAAATATAAATCTCATGCGGTTATGCGGGAAGGGATTTGAGAACAAAGCACACAAAAATGGTGAATGTTTGAATGGATGAAGCGGAATACAGGGGCGTTCCGACAGTAATGCAATTTTTAAATTTTTTAAATTAATTAAATTTAAATATTTTAAAAGTAATTTATTGAATTTGCATAAATTTTGCAAAACTAAAATTGGCATGAACAATTAAAATTCTTCAAAATACTATCCTTTACTCTAAATACTCTACATATTTTTTCCATTGACTCTGCCATAACCGGAACGCCCTGGAAGGCGTCCTCTCGCTGTTCTTCGTCACGGCTGATTGGGTCTCTTCTATCCACGAAAAACGGGTTCCTTTCAGGGCTGTCTCAATCCGAGGGAACAAAAAGAAGTCTGCTGGGGTGAAGTCAGGGCTAAGGAGGGGCGGCCCTGATGTTTGGCCAGGAACTCACGGACTCGTAGCAAACTCGTCCTGGCAAACACCTTGGGCACAAGCTTGGGGCACACTTTCCTCATTGTAAAATCTTCAGTAACAGTGCAAAACGCAGCAGTAGACGACAAGTTCAGTTCATTGGCAACCATCATGATACTCAAACGAAGGTCAGAGTCCAACAATTGCTGAACATGAGCCCCAGTATTATCTGTTTTGCTGGCTGACGGCTGCCCAGAGTGCTGTGCGTCGTGAACCTATTCCTGGCTCGAATATTAGCGGCGCGGAAATTTAATTGCATTCCTTTCGGAACGCACCCGGCAGGACGGGCGCGTTCCTTTCATACCACTATCCGGTGGTAGAGTGTTATGAAAGAAATGTGCTAAGCCAGTTTGGTCAGTTAGAGAAAGTGGATGACGTTTAAATCTGCCTTCGCGGAGTTTTGTAAATGGTTTGAGATAAAGGATGCTGAACAATATGGATAAAACTCGAAGAGACTCTTAAGGTGAGGCATATGTGAGTGACTGAAAAAGAAAATAATTCATGAGAAAAGCACCGACGTACATAAGTGTTGATAAGTAAATTGCCAAAAGCATGGTAGCATGAAGAAACTATAACAAAATGGACTGCATCCTCAAATAACCCAAAGTCCTACCTTTCTTGGCACTGACTTTGCCGACAAGAGCGGCTGGGCGCATAGGGTGAATGTCAAAACATTCGATTAACGAGGACGCGGAGAGAGCTTGCGATACTAATTGGGATATTATTTTTATTAAAATGTACATGTGCAAATAGACAAGTGTCAGGTGGCACACAAGTCTCAAGTGTTACAATAAACTTGCCTTGGAAAGATAACATGATTTCTGAAATCGAATCAATATCACAAAAGATAATAAATAAAATCAGTCAAAAAAATACACTTAAAGGAAATTTCCAAACACTAATCTGTAACACATACGTACAAAAAAAAGAAAATCCCCATCTCATTCACATATGTTTCCCAAGCAACAAGAAAAAAAATTAAGGTGTTACATTTAATTTTATACAACACGTCAATCAAATGAATACAGAAATTGTTTACATCTTTTCTTAAAAGTTTGAACTCTGTTAGGAAAGAGATTAAAAATTTTTGCAGGTACGTTGTTCCAATCAACAATTGTTTTATTTAGAAAAGAAATTTTTTCTTTATTCGTTCTTTGTGCCCGGCATTTTACCTTAAATTTGTGGTCATTTCTCCCTATAAAAAACGGGTTCCCCGCCTCTTTCCTGAGATCTGCCAAAGCTTTCTCCCCATTCAGAATGCGGAACATTCCACTAAGTCTACTTAATTTCCTTCTAGTTTGTATAGGTTCCCAACCCAGCGTTTTTAGCATGTCAGACACACTCTCCATCCTCCTATGCTTCCCCAGTACATATCGGGCAGCCTTTCTTTGAACCTTTTCCAGTTTTTTGATTTGTCCTTCTTCATGAGGGTCCCGTACTAGAGATGTGTACTCCAAAACTGGTCTTACCAGGGTCTGATATGCCTTCTCCTTAGTTTCTTTAACGCTCCCTTTGAGGTTTCTCATCACCCAATGAAGAGTTTTCAAAGCTTTCTTTAAAATGTAATCCGCATTTAGCCCCCACCCTTAATCCTTGGTTAAATATACACCTAAGTATTTGCAACTATCACTCCTAGGAATGACATTTTCTGAGAATTTATATTCTCTATTTTTTCCATTTACCTTGTTACTAAAAGTGATGGATTTGCATTTGCTAACATTAATATCCATCCCAATGTTTGTCACCCACTCCGCCATTTTATTAATTTCCCTTTGAAGTATGTCGCGGTCTCTGCCATTTTTGACTTTCCTGTAGACAATACAGTCAGTCGTCTGCAAAAAGTCTTATCTGAAAATTAATATCTACTGGTAGATCATTTATGTATATTAAAAACAAGAGCGGGCCAAGTACGCTTCCTTGTGGGACTCTCGATGTTACCCTTGTCTTTTCAGAATACACTTCTCCTAATTTGACCCTTTGTGATCGACCTTCCATGAAATTTTTCACCCAAGAGATTACTCTTCCATCTGTGTACAGTGGTAATTGGCCCATTTTAAGCATTAAGCGATCATGGTCAACTTTGTCAAAGGCTTTTGACGGATCGACTATTATAGCATCCACTTCTATTCCCGCATCCATAGAGTCGAACATTTATTGGCAGAACCTTAATAGCTGAGTTTCGCAAGAGTGCCCTTCTCTAAAACCGTACTGGCGACTATACAACCAATTCTCACTCTCCCACAAATCCCAGAGATATATAATCAGTCATTATCTTTTCTAATAGCTTGCATACAACTGATGTCAAGCTTACTGGTCTATAATTATCAACTAGTGCCTTATCTCCTCCTTTGAAAATTGGCGTAACATATGCCTCCTTCCAAAATATGCGTTATGCGATACATGTGTTAGCTTTCTGCGGGACGACAGCTCCCGAAGGAGGAGTCCCAGGGGCGGCGGGAGGAGGGATGGTTGCGCGCCGGCGAAATGCTTCTGTCTTGACGTCCTCGGGTGCGTCTGACGACGCGTGAACGAGTCAGCGGCGGCGAGAGGTATAGCCGGGAGTTTGAGGGGTGGGCTGCGGCGGGGCCCGTTGCTGCGGAGGGAGGGCGTCGGATGGCACGGGGGAATGTGGAGGTTGCGAGAGAGGAATGTGGAGGGTTTTTGAAATGCACGTACTCACGCGAGAGACGCTGGTGACAATCATTGAGAAAACAAATATGGTATGATATTTCTCCAGCCACTCCGATGGAATGATCATCTTAATAACGCCGAGGAAATGGACATGAGGCGTCTTCTACGTTGGCAGTTGTCGCGCTGCAGAAGATATCCATTTTTAAGGAAGATAAATAGGCATTGTTCCCTTTTCAAAGATGTTTTGCAAACAATATTTATTTGGTGATTTCGCATATGGAACGATAAGCTACTGAATTGACGTGATAAAAAATTGAAGCTGATCATTAGAACAGAAAAACTTACGGAATGAATAAAATGGTGCTTGCTTTTTAGGAATTTTATTTAATATTTTGGCACTCTGAAAACAACTGCAAGTTTGTGTGGCAGGGGGGCAAAACACCAGACTA
Source organism: Hetaerina titia (assembly GCA_037158775.1). Lineage (NCBI taxonomy): Eukaryota > Metazoa > Arthropoda > Insecta > Odonata > Calopterygidae > Hetaerina > Hetaerina titia. The sequence continues at coordinate 7,476,096 of CM073768.1, read as the reverse complement.
ATTTTGACCCGAATATGACCCTACCACGGTCGGACAATGTTATTAAGATCCCTTAGCGTTAGTGGAAAAATTACGTCTTCTGTATATCTGCTCTACAATTGATCTCTCTAATTTTATTACATGATCTCTCCTACCGTATTACGATGGGTCTAATAATACTTTTTCAATATTGCTGCTGACGCCCTTCCAATTTATGAATTGATATTTAATCTGTAATTTAATCTTCGCCCCGTTAGTGATTCTCTAGCCTAGCTCCTCTAATATTTGGAAGCTACTAAGTTTATCATAACGTTTTGAAAATGCCTCTCTTCTACGCTGCATGCGATCCCATTCGGCAATCTATTTAACTTCGCGAGGATCCCATGCACTAGCAGCATATTTTAAATGAGGCCTAACCAGCGAAAGTTAATATTTCTCTTTGACCTTTTCATCCCCATTTTCATTTACTCAGTACTTTTTAAAAATACTTCTATTTTTTGATAGCTTTTCCACATATTCCCCGCATGTGTTTCACTCAGAAGAGGCTTTGAGTGAGGGTAACGCCTAGGTATTTCATTGAGTGTGCACATTCCATTTCGGAGTTCCCGATGCAGTAGGCGTTCTGGAGGAGACATTCATTCCTCGATCACCAAAATTAACTTTCTCACACCTCTATCTAATCCATTAAATCCTAAAAAGCCCGACACCACCCAAGGACCACTTCAGTAGGGAGATAACTCTTAACTGTTCCTCCAAACTCCTTCCACCCCCTCCCAAAACGTTTCACCCATCCTTCCTCATTCGGAGTGCATAAGGAACTAAGAACGCACCGAAATGTTTTTAAAACATCATTGTGACTCAGTTAAACAAAAATACATGGCTAAAATTAAGTTTATTTAAAAGTGAAAAACTGTAAAAAACTTTCTCTTAAAAAAAGGAAAGATCGTGAAACCATCATTGATGTGAAATAAGGTGGAGTGGTTAAATATGGCGATAGCTACAATAAAAATGATTTAGAATTACTCTTGTTTAATTGTGCTCGATAATTACACGAGGAGAAAATGTGTTTTGTTTTTAAATTGTCTGAAAATCCCTCTTTTTATGTACTGTCATAGTCAGATCCGCTGATGTAACGTGGGTCTTGTCACATCAATCTTATAATACAATGGAGCGATCGAGTATTGGGATGCATTTTTTTCAAGAGCTGAGTCCTCGACGCTTTGGGTGGGACAGTCATAGATTTCGAAGTGGGGCATTGGGTCTCTTTTTGTTTCCTCCCAAAGCTTCGATTTCACGGACCGAGCCTTTCCTCACTTTCTTTCAAGCGTTTGATTCGAAGTCATCCATCTGATCATATTGTTGCTTGTTTCATTCGAAAGGGAAAAAGCACTCCTCCTTTACTTTCCTTTCACCACTTTTTTCTCACTGCGCATTTAACACCTATCATTTCCTTCCAGGCGGCATCGCATATACACTATTGCTTTAATTTGATTTTATGTTAGCCCAGATATGACGGTGACGCCCAAATATATCACATGCTTCACCAATTTTAATTATGGCACTACCGAGAGTATTTTTAAAGATATATTTTGCTCCATAGTGCGTTGTCGCATTTATTTTAGCGTGCATTGAAGACTAATGCCGTCCAAATTCCATTTGTAAATGAAATCATTAAAAATAAGTATATCGCAAATTGTCTCGCAATATATTAACGATAGTAAACTATTATGCTATTTAATTTTATTATTTCCATAGGCCAATAATGTAGATTACGAAAAATAAGCGCAAAATGACCATAACTGTCGATGAACCCTAAAAAACTCAAAACTACTACGAAAAGTAAAGACACTCTTTCCAATATAACAATATAAATTGTTCACTAAGAATGTTAGGGAACTTAGTTCATCCAATTACATCACCTAATTCTTCAAATCAAACTAAAAATAAATGGTCGCTACACCAAAAGGAAACTTAAATGTCATGTGCTTTCTCTAAAGTTTAACCTCATACCTTTAAACGTTTTAAAATATAAATGTAGGCCTCACACATAAAATCACTTCCAGAGTTTCACTGATTACACCTGCGCGCAGAATTAACAAACAAAAGGAGCTTAAAAATATTGTTGGTCGCTTTCCCCACCCCTCTTTCTGACATGCTTTAAATCGAAACAACGAAATGATAATACGCAAAGGGAAATAAAAATCCAAGTTTCGGAGAACGACGATTCACAAAATGAATGCTTTCATGGCAATGCCTTAACCGACTTTTTCTGGTGCGTAATGCGCATCCGAAGATCACATTGCTTTTCAGGATTAATAATACAATAAAACTTTACAAATCTCCAAGATGAATTATTCAAACTGATATTATGTCAAGAGAATTACTTAAATTATGACTTTTATGGTGCAAAAGCCAATTTATTTCATTTACAAATGTCTTGGATAAATTTATAAACTGAGAAAAATATAAATGAATACACTAGAGAAATCCATGTGGTGTTGGAAAGATTAACTATTGCATAATGTGTTAAATCTAATCAATTCTAATTAAATTAATCAAAAACGGTGTCTCCTTAACTTAATTTGAACTGTCACGTGACGAATTGACTTGAATTCCAATTTATGTATGCATGAATAAAGGTAAATAAATGTTTATTTAATTGGAAATGGCAAAAAAATAATAAATATATTAATAGATAGGATATATTAAGGGCGCCATCCTATAATTTTTTGTTAAACATTAAAGTAAAACTATTAATAAATATCATTAATTGACAATATATTCATCATTTTATCAAAAATTAATAAGTAAATTATTGAATACAATTTTTTCCAGACAAAAATGACAATTTTACAACTTCAATAGACCCTGTAGACTTTCTTCGTTGGCACTTACTATTATTTCAATGGATCCTGTAATGATGAAAGAATCCGTTAATAAATTGTTGGAATCATGTTCTTCACTCAAAATTCGTTCCATCGTTTACGTAACGTTAGGTTTGACTTTTAGAAATACAAATATGTACACATTTTGCGTAGGGTTAAAATAGAGAGCCAATAGACTCAAATGCTACTACTAATGCAGAAACGTCGTAGAAATTTATAAATAAATTAATTTCATGATGAACACAAGCGTAGATGAGAGAAAAGAGGAAAGATTCTTTTAAAATGTTTTTTTTAAGATTGCTACATTTGATATTTTTTGTGGTAACTGCACGTTACAAAAATTTACCGTGACATTCAACCGAGCTGGATCCAATCAGTGTGAAGAAAACTTAATTGCCCATATTATATTCCCTTCACAGCATTCACTTTTAGTCATCGGTATCAGTTTGAACTTTCAAAGAAAATAATTTTAAATGTCAGAAACAAAATGATATCTTAAATGTCCAAAACACAATTTCCTATTACACCCTAGACTCTCTCATCCAAACATTCGCATCCGACTTGGAATTAATTACTTAACCATTTTGAACCATATCGGCTATAAAACCCAGGTGGAATACATGAGCACCACTCACTCAGATAGCTGCTTTAAGACAAACTGTAAGCCAAACTTTTACACACCGAGGCCGAGAAACCAATTGGTCAGGACCCTGACCTGTAAAACTGACAACCGAAGATTGGAATAAAGAAATGGTGCTCTACCACTCTCATATTTGTCGTAAATTCCTATACAGTGTTAAACAAATTTGAATATAATTCTAAAAGTAATATACGTTCATTTAATTTTATTGAAAGCGGAGTTTTCCGGTAGGGGGCTTGTTAGCGACGACCAATTGACCTCGGCATTTTAGGATTGGGAAGACATAGAAGGGGAGGAGAGGATAGAGGTGGAGGCGTCGGGAGAGAGAAGATGGGGGAGTGCGTCGCGGCGGCGACATCGTCAGGAAGGATTTGCAGGTGCCTCGAGAGGACGGCGCCGGGTTCACGGAGTCGACCCCGTGAGAGGCCGAGTGGAAGGAGGGTAGAGAGAAGAAGGGAGGGAAAAAGGGTGAGGGGCAATGGCAGAGAGGGCCCTGAGGTGGGAAAACTCGTTTGCGAAGAAATTTGAACGACGAGGGATGTGTATTCGAGTGACGTCACGTGAATCACATGACCCGTGCAACGGAAAAGGCTCCATAAAATATACATTGCGAATGAATATATAGGAATTTCTTTTTCCGATTGCGAACCATAGTCTCTTGGGGAGATTGAAGAGGATCCTCCCTTTGGGGACATCACAAATCAGCAAACTGTCGAGGAGGGCGTGTGCAGTTATTTCCTTTGATCGGCGAGAAAAGGAATCTGAACCGAATGGGACAATAAATTATGAAAGCATTTATTTTCAACTTTTTTTATCCCCGCGCATACAAGCTACGAACAGTTATTATGAATAATGATTACGATTACAATTATTTCAAAAATCATATTTTTTTAAAGCACTGAAAGCGTGTATGTCAGCATTTTAATACAATTTATTAATCAATGTTTAGCCATCACTAATCAATCACCTCCTGCCACACACCCTAAAGGCTTTTAGGGTAATATGTAATGCAAGAAATCATCCTTTAAAACCCTATAGTCCAATTTGTAAAAATATTCATAAAAATTAAAAAATAATTAAACCTTATAAGTGGTATGCTAAAGAGCGCACTGTTGGTAGGGGAGGGGAGGGATGCCACCCTGGCTGGCTGGACGGAGGTGGTGTAGAGTAGTAATTCGCGTAGCAACCGACCACTTCCACTCCGTGAAAATTTTAACAAGGATTCATGCATTTGCTGACTTATTCATGCTTATTTGGCACGCAACGAAACACAGGTCTCCTGCCTCCTCTGGCCACCTATCGCTCTTATTACGTCCCATTAAAATTTCATCCTCTTGGCCAAATTTCTTAATTCATCGATAACATTGGAACACATTGCTGCGGGTGTTTCACTAACCATCACAGCACATGGTGGAGTAAGTGGTTTTAAACTTGCAAAGCGGGCTAAAATTTTGTAATTTTGACGCATCACCTCTCACTTTCCTCAAAGCCGATAAACGGGTTCCATTCATAATTTGAACAACAAGGCCCATAACTATTCCAAAGAAAGGAAAAAATTGTATTCCACTGGAATGATGCAGTATTCGCCTTTGAATGAAAAATGGAATTGTGTGGCTCCCTTTTTTATGATTCTGGGATAAAACATATCCCGCTATCGCTGCGTCGTGACTATCGATCTTAATCGCATGGAATGGTGGTATCTTTAATGATTCACTCACATAAAAAAGTTGTATGATACAGTTCCTACCCTACGGACATGGTAAATATCTTGGGTTTGAAGCATGTATGTACCTATTCGTGACCAGACTGTTCACCCATATCTTCTGCAAGTTCATTCTTTTAGTTCAATATCGGCTTAGTATGTTACAATAGTAGTCAGTGCTTGGTTTGTGGAAAACCATTAAATCCCAACATTAAATCTACCAATTACGTTGAGATGTACCAAACAAAAGGTGCTTATTTACGGTCCCGCAGCACATCACTCACAATATAAGGGAGCATCTCGCAGTACTAGAAATGAATACAATTATTGACAATCAAGTCACCACTAACACTAGCATAAGTTAAATACGCGGGTCAACTGATGATACGTATTTAAAGCCTTATTCTCTGAAGCCGCAACACAATCTATGCATTTTATATATTATCCATGAAACAGATGAATTATATATCAGGCAGGACACTATCTATCGCTATTTACCTGCCTCTTTCTTAATGATGGCTAAAATTTGGGTAAATAACACGAAGTGGTTTCAAATAAATGCCCCGCTCGCGCACATCCACGTGGAATAACAGATTTCAGAGGAAATTAGAGTTTCCACTCATCTGGTGTTTCTTTACTCCGCTTCGGTCGACGATAACAAAGATATACGCACGACGTTGCGGCATTTTTGTATAAAGGAAAAGCACATAAGAGTGAGTGAGTTTCGGTCATTGCGTGTTTGTGAAGGAGGCGTTGGTGTGGACCTTGTTCGGCCGCAAACATCGTAACAAGGTTGTTGCTCTTTCTCCATCGCTCTCTCTCTCTCTCTCTCTTACACGCACGTACTCACCACTCTTCCATCTGATGCAACCTTCTTCCTCCATTTCGCTCCCCTCCCTCCACCCTCTCTTCCTCTTCATTCGCGAGTCAACAACGCCAGGTATGCAAATCGTAGGCACGTACGAACTCACTTCACACGCCTATTGAGGCCCCACGGAGTGCAGCGATTTCCTCTCCTTTATCTACTTGACACGTTCATCTATTGTGAGAGATAACTGTCGTGAATAATATCTCCGAGTATCAAAGGCTTGTCTAAATTGTCCAAAATGTAGAAAAAGGCGAACATATTGCACAGCTCCCACTTTATTTGCTGCGTTAAAAATTTATTCAGAGACAACGGACAAATTCGGCCTAATCTCCGTTCACCTGAAATGATAAGTCTTGTGAGAAGTAATTTCTTACCTTTAACCAATGCCATATCGAATTTTAAATATCCCTGGGTTCCCCAAATATTTTTCTGATCAAAAACCTAATTCAAAATTAGGAGTTAAATAGAGATTAAGATACATAGAAAAAGGTCGCACTTTTTTGTAATCTTATATTTTATCGCTTAACATAAGACTCGATAAAAATATGCCCTGAGACTTTAACACTCTTTTTCAACTAATACAGATTAATAGCGGCATCACAAATTAATTATTATGCATTTATTATACAATTTGAATTAGATAAATAATGATTTCTATCTTGCATATTATTTTTCCCTAGAAGTAGTTTGGGAGGACGATCGTATATTAGGCACTGTAAGTATAGGGTTCACTGTATAAAACAAAATACTATTACGGAAACGGATGCAATACAACCTTCACAGTATCATCACGCCGGGAGATGACATGCAATTCAGCAGAGATATAACTTCTCCAATGCAACCGATATATTTCCAAGCAAAATGCCCGTCGCGATGGGTGTAATAATTTTTTAATGTAAGATGAATATTTGGAAGGAGCTTAGAACGGGTGAAACAATTGTTGCGCCATATTAGTAGTCTATAATACAAAACTGTGCAAGAGGTTTCCAAATTAATTAAAATTACCTCTCTCCTCTATTAAGTCTCGCATCCGAAAGAAAAAAGGATCGCTATAATCTCCCGAGGTCAGACGCTAATGAAGTGGTCGTCTAGAGGTATCAAGTGGCGTTCCACGAGAAAATCTATGCTCCAGAAACGTCATAGTAACTTGAAATGGGGTGGAAGAGGGGCAGCGGGGCGCGGTAGAGCGCAGTTCATGGCCGGGTCGCTCCTAGGGAAGGCCGGCTCCGCTCCATTCGACCCACCCACCCCCTTTCGCCTTCCCGTGCTCTGGTATGAGGGCGGCAGATGGGAGGGGGGGGTCGTTAAGAAGGCGATTACGCACGGGTCGGGGGTTTTTCTGGGAGCGTAGCAGTCCGACGAGCTTCTGAAAACGAAATCCGTTCTTGAAAGATGAAAAGGGCGCCGGGGTGGATGGCTGCCGCCTCCGCGTGACCTCACCGGCGGGGACGAACGGTCACACCGCCCGAATCAATTAATGTTTCATAATCGCTTTCCCTCCAGGGGCGTGCGCGCGGAAGGGCTGCCGCGAGAGGCCTGTGGAGGGGAGAGCAGCGGACTTGAATAATTTTCTCGTTTGAGTTACGTAATTAAATGATTTCTTAGGCTTTTCGTAATATAATATGTGGTAAGTAAAAAGTTCATAAACTATTTTGTAACTTTTGGAACCTTGTGTGCAAGCTTGAACAATTTGAAAGTAATTCGTTGGCATATCCTAATTTCTCCTTTTCATACTTCGAGTAATATGTGAAACGGTTCCCATGCATTTAGAAAAACGATTCCGATACATTTAGGAAAGTCTTTTATGAAAACCTGTATTTTCAACAATTATTTTTTTTCAGGGTTTTCAAAATGTTCAACGTCTTTTTAAGGCGCAGGATGCGACCCGTGAAAACGAAAGAAATAGAGAGAAGGGGGACTGTGGCCCTGGACTTCTTCGAGAGGACTGGAATGGGAGGTGGGAGGGATCATCGGGACGAGGATTAAAAGTGGAGGGGAATGCAGAGTGCATGCCGTTCGTTTATTGTTTCGACGGAACAGCTCCGCTCCGCGCGACACGGATGCCGCTCTCGGGGGCCCGCCTCGACAAATGACTGTCGTAAAACAAAGGAACGTGCACTTCCTCGCCCTCTCCAGGGAAACGGCGGCGTGGCGGAAGACGAGCGGGGCTTATGGGCGGTGGAGGCGTGGGTGGAGTGTGTGGCGAGGGGACGAGAAACAGGGCGTGGATGACCAGGCGGAGGGCATCCCAACGGCCTCTAAAGGAAGAGTTAACATCGCTCTAGCCGGCGAACGTTCACCGAATTGAGGGGTGGCAATCATATTCCACATTTGGTCCATTCATTTTTTTAAGATATCTCTACTCATTCGACGAGGCGCACTTTTGGTTTACCGTGCCGGCAAGCCACGAACCTTGGTTCGCCACGCCTTGATAATTTCTGGAGTGCTGAACAATTGATGCAGGGAACATCGATGAGAGAAAAGGCAGGTCGCGGAGAAATTGATTGACCGCGGGTGAATGCGCTCGTGAAATTCAAAAAAATCCAATGAATAATAGAAATTTTGAAAAAGCCAATGGAAAATAGAATCCACAGTCGTAATCAAAGAAGTGACACCGCTTGCAGCAAAACTCTTCTTCCGGCTTCATCCACCGTAGAGCGTTTGATGGTCTTCATGTTCTTTCACATTCGTAATTCAGCAAGGCGTACATTAATCGTTGAAGTAACGATCCTCCTTGTCCATCGCCTCTTTTCCTATATTTTGGGCGTCGTGATTATTTTCACGTGAAAACCTCTCCAATTCAGCGTCATCTGCAATTTATATCCGTCCGGAAACTCAACAGCATAAGAATAGTGGTTCCTAGCGTACGTGGAGTGAACATTTTTGCCATCTTAGTCTTCGTGTACCCGGTCGGGCATCCATGATAAAAGTGCTTGAATTACGGGTAATAGATCAATGAGACACACTAGAGGACGGGTTATTCCGCTCGCATCTTAATGTAAACAAAGGAAAACACAAAAGTATCACGGGAACAGCACTATAAAACATTTTAAATCGCCCATGGTAATCACATTTTTTCAGAAAAACATAATTTCTCCCAGTAGTCTCCCTCTTGCCCCTGTCAAGCTGGCTTTTCATAAATTTTCCCCATTTTCATTTTGTTCTTCCTTTGTTTTCCACGGGCGCCACCCTCCCTCCGTCCACTACACACCGAGTGTCGCTTTTCCCAGTCAAAGCCTCCCGCACGACCTCCCCTCCCCCGCGCCGACCGCGGCGTCCGCATAAACCCCCGCCCTGCCCCCGCCCACATCCGGCCCTCGCAACCGGGGCGGAACGACCCAGCTATGCATATCCGCAGAACGCACATTCACATTTCCCGCGAAAGATGTCGCCATCGCAGCCGTGCCTGCTGCCCCGTCTTCCTCGTTCCATTTTATTCTCCCCCACCGCCTTCCCCCCACCCGAGAACCACCCCCTCTCCCTCCGACATATGCTCCTCTTCGCCAAGGTATGCGAAGGGAAGGGGGAGGGGGTGGAAGACAACGCATCGAGGGGGCGTACGTACGCGGGAGGATCTTACGCTGGGGAAAAATTGAGTGCCGTAAAATTAAAAGAAACCGCGGGCGGACGGAACGTTTACATAAAGTTTCCCCGCTTCTGGGAAAATGGAACAGGATAGTTTAGAATAGGTACCTTATACCAATATTGAGCGGCACGCTCAATTTCGGTATAAGGTACCAACAAAAGGCACACATTAAATATCCCCACGCAGCCCACAAAATGTCGCTGATATCGCGGAAGAAACAATTCTCGGATGGATTAAAAAGGCTGCACCCTGCGATTACGCTCGTTGACTTCAGTGGGTTTTATGGGAGACGTTTACAAGTGAGCGTAAAATCTGCAATGGCGACTGTCTCTTATGACTCCACAATCGAAATAATTTCCACTTACATCATAAAAACATCGGGTAACATTCACGTAGAATAAGTTTCAAGCATCGGGTTAAGTGAGAGTATTCCGAAAAGAAGGCCACTTACGTTTTCCAGAGATTACGAGTTTATCGAAAAACAGCCTCATTGTATCTATAGGGAACCTTCACATTGTATAAATTCCAGTTCCCTTGGCAGTATAAATATTCCCACGTTCGTATCTGATGCTAAATAGGAACAATTCCCAAAACCTAAGTTCTTAGGGGAAATTCTATGAAATTTCAATTGTTTGAAAATCAAGCAAATGATAGAAATCATCTAGATTTCGACAGCTATTAAATTTGAGCGTTAAGCTTTTATAATATTCCATTCAAATATTTTGTGTTCTACCTTTTTATCACTTCTCTCACCAGGTGAAATATTGATGAATGAATACCTTTTTCTGCACAATCAAGGACGAATTAACATAACCAACGATTAAATGGTTCAGATGATTTCCTATTATTAACTATCACTTTGTTCAGCCTAGTCAACTAAATTCATTAGCGCAAAGTCCAAATTGTAAAACCGTACCAAAGAAGGGAAGATCTCGAAACAGGGAAGTCAATAGCTTTCCCCTTTTCAATAAACCTCCGAAGAGAAAATCCCGAGAGAAGGCTGGACTATTCGATATCTCCCTTGCCATACCACCTCGCTCATTTACAGGTGTGATTCCAAACACTGCCGACGCACACGGAGCAACCGCTGCGGTCTTTGTGAAGGACAAGCTATTAAATTTGACTGACGCAGAAAAGAGTGAATTCATCAAAGGAATGGTTTATACACGTAGATGATAATTATTCAAAACTCTAACTTTTAAGGTTTGAATTAAAAAGGACCGATCAAATTCAAAGCTATCCATCAGTAGGCAAGCGCACACAAGTACCCCACCAAAAATGAAGAATACGAAATAATCAAAAATTCACACCATGTATTCCAGCAAAAAACATACTCAAAAGGGTTTTGCCTTTCACGCACTGGTATCTCGTAAAGATATTCTTGAAACGTGCTCTCTAAAATTGGTAATATTATGTATTGACATGCACAAAAACGTCCAATATCGCTCCACCAGATTTGAAGTCCTGCAAAAGGGCGATGGTGACAACAGCTACATATTTGAGTGTTTTAACCTCCTGCCGTTTAAACTTCTCTCACCCCATTCGACTTATGGCCACCTGAATCGCCGTACTCGTCGGAGTGGCGGGGACGTGTGGAGCTGTTGCAGAGAAAGGAGATGTTCCCAAGTCAGAAGAATATGTTCGGGATACGCATGAACCGCAAGCCCGGACCTCCTCTAGAATGAAAAGCGTGAGTCACCTTAGAATGGACCATGCGCATACGTGTGCCAATCTGTTATATGGCGCTGCCATCAAGAAATATGAGGAAAATAGCCAGAAAGGTGAGACGGCGGGCAACCGGGTGTTGGAGGGGGACGGGAGTGTGAATAGGAGGGTAGTTCGTCGGATCCGAAGGAAGAGGAGAGAGGGGGTGGGAGGAAGGTACGAGAGAGAGATAGCAAAAAGCGTCGCTGCAGCGCGAGGTCTCTTGGGCGTGACCTAACTCACAACCTTTACCCCTCCACTCACTCCCATCTGTTTGTCCTCTTTATCTACTGCCAAGTCCTTCCTTTCCCCCCCTCCAATCTCTCCTCACACGCCCCTGACGTGTGGTCCCACCCTTGGTATGCCAATCCCAGATCTCCCTTCCTTTGCTACCTCCCCTACCTTCAGTATGCCAGTCCAAAAGCAGTGGAATTCAGAATTTAAATATTATATATATATGTTATATATATATATATATATATATATATATATATATATTCATTCATTCAAACAGAAATAGGTATAAGGAAAGGGGATAGGAAAACACATAATAGGCGAAGACAGGACATGTGGGGAAGGCGGTTTTTGAGCAGATCACGAAAGTAAAAATATTTCCCTATCCCGGATACTGAGGATACTGTAGGAGAAATGACTGATAGAATTAAAACACAGAAGAATGGCAAAGCACAGAATGCACATTTAGGAAGATATCATCTTACTGAAAAACTTCGCAATCCACGAAATTTATTGCACTCAGTTTCTCTCGTGTCTTTCGAATTTCAATTATTCTGGGTTCCTATGGCTCACTTTCACTGTTTTTATAGTATTTTTTGGTCAAAAATATGTTTCCGCTTATCATTCAACTATTCTTTCAACGCTATTTTCTACTCATAGACCAGTAGATGATGTTATTTTACTTAGATCATGGGTATGCACAACATGGGTGAAAATCCGAAGCCAAAAAAGCCATGCGCACTTGATACACTGGAATTTCAAATCCTGGAAAATTTATCATCCCTTTGCAAACGGAGATGAATCAAAAGCGAATGCACCCAAAATCCCGGATATAAATAAAAACGAAATTCCTTTTTAATTTTAGAGCCCGACTTTGCGACATTTTTGTTTTTTTCACATATTGACTCATCTCCTTCTAACCAAGTCCGGAATACTAAAAAAACTGCTCGGCGCCGTTCCCCGCCTTTGCCCTGACTCACATCACCTCTTCCCGCGGCTCCATCACTCTCGCCCCCCTCCCCTCGCAACCCCCCCCACACATCATAATCCACTTAAGTCCCACTTCTCCACTTGGGTCGCTTTAGGCCAAAAGGAGAGTCGCCCCCTGCCTCCTCCGGGGGCACATGGCCCCCAAGGGGAGAAGAACAATGCACGCGCGGTGGCCGCAGATGGTTCTTTCCTAGTGATCCAAGGGATTTCGGTGATTTTTTTCCAAAATCGGCAATCGAAAGGGCACAATTGAAAATGTGTGGGGTCGGGGAATATCATGCAGAATGCTATTCTGCCTATTCGGGGGGGGTCGGGGAATATCATGCAGAATGCTATTCTAACAGCTGCCGCTGGCTGCAAAAAAACTGGAATGTGAATATCGGAGGGAGTCAGTCATTTTGTAACGCAGCACTAATTCATGCGGATAACTTAATTCCAAGACTGGAATGCTATTTACTATGGCGTAAGATCGCGCTCTATTAACTATTCATAACCGTTCGCACGACTGTTGGATTATATTGCAAATGGGATGTAGCATTTTTATTAGGGAACCATTTAATAAGCGGTCTGTTATGACCCTAAACCACGCATAGGAAGAGTGTATAAAACAATAATGGACAAAACTAGGATCCTTCGGCTATCAATATTAAATTTTCAATCTATGCAATTTGTACAACTGCGAATCTTTCATTCAAGAGAAAATAACCCATTCAGGCGCATTTCGGCCGATTACAGACCACTTAGCCCCTTTGCTGAGGCTTTCATTATTGATGGGATTCGCGATGGACTAATTTCAGTCATTCTGAAAACAGTAAGAAGACTTTCCAACACTTATCACTATTCCTGTTGGGAAAATCTCAAATTCAAAGCTTTTAACGATGCTTTAAATGTAACTTACTGCCATGATAGTTAAACTTAAATAAAAAATAAAATCGTTTCAATGTAATCACGCTAAAGTGAGCTAACATTTAGAGTAATTCCACGAAGAGATTAAGTTACTGTTGCGGCATCTCCCGCAGTTTCTTGAAATTTTTCAATATTTTCTCAGCATAACACTTCGTTATAATTTTCGGTCCCAAAGTCTATCCTCCGGCGCAAAGTTATGATCCTCGTATTTTGTTCGTTTTTCCCAGTCTGAAATATTGCACAATATAAAGCAGTTCCATGGTAGGAATTTTGCCAATCACGCGTGAAATATTCATACCTTTCGTTGAAGTTTTGTTCGGATGAGAAAATAAGTTGCAAATCGGTCCGGCTCAGCTTCTTCGGGAGACGCGCCACCTATATTGCTCGCAGACGACAAAAACACTGGGGCAGCCGAACCCCTCTTCCTATGGGGGGCGTTTCCTGGTATCCCTCCGCCTTCTTCCCTCTCCACAGATGAATCCCCGGGGAAGGGTTTTTGCGGACGGGGCAGGTGAATGTTGACGGGGACCACGCCTACCTCATCACGGATCCCTGTGCAGTGTGTAAATCTTCACTCAATACCCTTGGCCCCCTTTTGTACAAAACAATTAACTCGTTTCCAAACAATCTAGACCCGACGCAATAATGGGTCATGCAACATCAATTCCATACGAGTGATTAAAACCTCCCTAAAGTTTTCTCAAATATTAATCAATATAAGCCATTTTTATCGCCCTAGTTTAGACTACTGGTGTTATCTTCGAGTACGACGACTGCAAATAGTGTATTTAAAGAGGTCTATATTTCCAGCAGCATCATTAGTGCAACGTACGGATGAGTTAACGCTTTCCATCTCTATTTTCTTTCTCAAAGAAAAATAAACCATTTTATGCTTTCTCGAGCAGATGAAGTGTGTTAGCTGAAAACAATAGAGCATTCGACAGAAATCCTTAAAAAAAATCACGCTTGAACATTTATTTTTGACATCTTCATGTATTTAAGGCTGCTTCTTTAGTCAATGAAATATAATTCTTATTCGGAAATAATAAAAGGTAAACGGATGTCGGTATAGGGTGATATCAATGTCGCTGTTAAACGGAGTGGTTTTCCACGCTGACCTCTTTCTGTTTACCCATTCTTATCTATATATTCTACCAACACCACTTCGAATTTCCGTGTAATTTTTTCCGCTCAACGTTACAAATATCTCCTGTCCACTCACCCTTCTAATGCTTCCTATTATCCTCCAAATTCTAATTTTTAGAGCGTTTTCGAGGAAGTTATGCGTTTACTAATTAAAAGGGTGACGGCCCTTTGTATAATGTCTGGATTAATTTCTGCGACACGGAGAGCAGGACTATTTGTGCTTCAAGAGCTGATAAATATTCCTAATGACTCATGCGTCGCTAAATTGGGACTCATGCATGACTCATTGTAGGTGTTTAGTGATAATATAGAGCTACCCAAATCTTTTAGGATAAAAGGGGAAATGACAATTCAATTATTTGAGACTGATGGACGGTTAGGCAAAGCACTATTATGTAGAAAAATGGGTGCGATAATTCCAACGAAATATTTCGAAATTTTTAACTGCGAAATATTATAAAAGTTATCCGACATTATCATATTACGAAGTTTAAAGTAAAACTTTTAATATCATCCTATCCCTTCTTCATAGATGAGAAGCGCTTTTGATGTCTAACCCCAAAGCTGTATTTTCTGAAATGCTTTGAATATTGAAATACTGTTATAGTCTGATTTTTGAAAGAAAACGATTGCCTAACTATATTTGTTAAATAAGTGAATAAAATCCATCGTATAGTTCCATAGTATCAAATGATATTTCAGGATTAATTCACGTAGCTACTTCAATTTAAATTAGTGCAATAGTTATTAAACTGAATATTTTTTAACCAGTGCAGTCCTAGGAAGTTGACAAAATATCGGAAACAAAATGCGGATATCTCACGAGCTCCTAATTGTTTTTCAAATATGCATAACAAAATTTCTGTTGAATTTAATTGAGCATTGGGCAAGGGAGTTTTTGTAACGTCCGGAGCAAGAAAATCAAACCCATCCACAAGAGGATATACAGAATTAAACTCGTATTCAACCCGTGGAGGTCTAATTTATTCAACTCCGCCATCCTACTTCACGCAGCTCCTTATCCCTCGCTCCCCTTCCTTCTCCCAGGTCTCCATCCACCCCTTAACCCCTCACCCCAGGCACCCCTTTCCCCACCCCATACCATCGCGGCACCGGCAACCACCTCCGAGAGCCGTTAACGGCTCGGGCGTCACGCTCCACACATAAAATACTTCATTACGCATCGCGGCCGTAACTTATGCTTGGATTTGGCGGCGATGGAGCGGCGTCCTCTGCTTCTCCTCCCGACTGGGCTTACTTACATACCCATTGGGCATATATACTCGGGTATATAAATGCATAAAAACTCTCACACACCCACAAACGTATTCTCTCATACACGGACCATAAGTTCTTGTTACCCTTTTCCTTCCCCCTAACTCTTGGTCGGAATCAATTTGAGCAATTCCTTTTGCTTTTGATGTTTTCCGTAAAAAGAATTTATGCTGTGAGTAGGAGTTACGTTTATCCCTACAAATATAATTTGCGTCTCCAAATTATTTCCCTTGGCTCTATTCGAAACGATCCATGCAGATGTTTTCTTAACGGTGTTTTTTTAAAAACTATATTGAGAACAGAATACATATAACTCAATATTTAAAAAGAAAACTATTTATCGCTACCGAACATTTTTCACGATGCTACTGCAATTCCAATTTTTTAAAATTGCTATAAAACCTGGTCATGAATTCTGAATTAAAATTAATAAGATGTAATGCTTTCGTACATGAAGAAAAATGGAAAATTAGATCGCCAAAATTCTAAATTCAATATTTTTCACCAACATATTAGCTATATTTCGGTAAAATGTTTATCCTTCAAGTCTCATGATATTGGTCCATATTTTCAAAATATCAACAATGCGATATAAATAGGTAATTGATATTTTGTCCCGATTGAGCTCCGGAAACATGTCGCTGGCTGAAGGAAATCTTAAACACTTGAGTAAACGGCGTGCATAATGCATCACCAAATGAGAAATATGATCATTAATTCTGATACGATGCATTGAAGGATAAATATCATATTTTAAGTAAGTACATGCTTGTTGGGGTTCAGGAATCCCCATTCCATTCCGGATCCTACTTTCGAACCAAAATGTGCAGAGCGGTGCATCTCCGTGCCGTTGCCGTGTCATTTCGACATGCCTTCATCACGTGGGGGATGGGGAGCAGAGGAGAGGGGGTGGGGTGGCGGGACGATTGCTTAGTCACGCCCCCCCACTTCTATTCAATCACGCGTCATCGCACCCCCCTTCCTCCCTCCCCATCCCCCTGATTCCCCGCATCGCCCCCTCACTATTAATCCAGCCTTCTCCGCGCGAAAAAATGCGCCTCACTCCTTCGTCGGAGAAACGGGTGTTTTAAAAATAAATATTGCCATAAAATTCCAGCGGCGGCTTCAGGGTTGGTTCCTGACATTTCTTTAGTGAATCTTTATTACAGCGACAGACATTCATGGAGAAAAATTGTTGCTTGGAAAAATATTTTCTCTGCGTTAAAACCTTTTATATACTTTTGTGAAATTTAAATATGACAGCAAAAAAGAGACGATATCCATTCGATTTAAAATTTATAATGTCACAAAAAAATTCACTTTTAAGGCATTTATCACTTTAATGGATTAAAACAGTAATTATTATCTTTGCAATGTAGAATAAAGTAGATGGCAAGGGGTCATTCACATCAGACCAAAAAACGAGATAATGTCATGTACGATTAAGAGGCGTGGTTACAACTGAAGTATTGCAAAAATATGCGTAACGCAGTATTAGACGACTTTTTAAGGATGTAGACAGAGAGTAATGTAAATGATTAGGTCAGTAATTGAACAAGATATTTAGAACTCGGTCAGCTAGCAGAGCATCAAAACTTCAATTGGTCAAAGTTTATAAAGGTACATATCAATTAATTCTTAAATGGGAAAGGCCAGCAGAAGGGACTTGTTATTTTGATGATCAAATTATTTTTAGACAAAACGGGCGCCTTTTGTTCATGATATACATTTATGGTTCGGGAGAGAATAATGTTGAAATGAACACGGTTTTTCTAGTTTTAAAAAGGTTTTCAACACAGGAGCTTATTATTATTGTAAACTACTAACAAATCCAGAAGCCTATGACATGCATGGATAAAAACACCCAGGTCTGAATTAAAGACTTTTTGAATGGTCAGCTACAAAGAGTAGTCATAGATAGTGTTAGCTTTGGGAGTATGTCTCGTAATGCAGTAAAGTCAAATCAGGAGTTCCGCAGGGAGTTTTTATCGGACCTATTCTCATTCCTCCTTTAGGTTAACGAGCATTAATAATGAACCTCCGTGGTTAATGGCATGGTATGTTTATTTACTGATCACGCAGTGGTAAAAAACACAACATTGGCAGAGAGCATACTTGTGTGCTGGAAATCACTCACGGATCAAAGGTTAAATTATATATTAAACATCATGCATAAATTGGAAGGATAACTCTGTAGCAAAGATGTCGAAAATGTGTTATTATCCCCTTCGTTCTACGGTATGAGAGAACATGTCAGTAATATTACAGAAATTAAATGAAGAACAAATATATTTAAGAATTCATTTTACCAACGAACGTAAAAGGATCAGCCTACAGTTGTCCGACCTCATTAGGAGAGAAAATTAATTTGGGTAAAGAGTTGTCTGTGGTGTAATTACCCTCTGCCACATATTCAAGCAGTTGTTTGCAGGGTACTACGTAAATAAAATAATATAAATAAATATTTTTGTCTCCAACATAGCCATATTAAGGTCTCCACCCTATTTAATTATGTTTGACAACCGTGATCTGTCTACTTCAGGGATCATTTAACACGAGAATTTTTCGCTCTAGTTATTTCTCGTATATAAAAGAGATTGCTCCATGAAAATTCTTTCTGCTACGCTTTGGGTCCCTACGAATGCCGTTGCCGGCCTCAGTGGCGGCGGGGTGATGTCCTCGCCTGCCAACTCAGAGGTCGCGGGTTCGATTGCCACGTAGGTGGGTTTTCTTCCACCTAGTCTGGGGGGTTTTAAATTGCCTTTAATGTAATATGCAAGAGTTAGTTGGAAAGTCTCAATCTCGCCCCAACGAAGTCATTAAATAAATAAATACGTAGATCTGTCTTCAAGGATGGCCATTAGACGTTTATCAGAACAAATTTAGACTAAGTCCAGAAACCGTTTAACCAAACGCGTAGCTAATCCTAAATTAATTAATTTGCAAACCACTCCAGTTGCATCCAATTATTTTAAAAAACCTCTTAGTTTCAAATATTGATGTTAACATCCAATTTAATCCGAGTGTATTATCAAATTACTTTTTACTTTATCTGAGTACAACAGCAGTAATAAAACCTGTCAAAATTGCATAATTTACCCGCAGTCTCTAGCTACTTACATAATACGGTAAAATGAGTTTGTACCTATGTAACAAATATCGAAAATTTTCTTTCCATCCGAAAGGGACAATTAAGTAATATTGCTTTAGAGTTTACAGGATCCAACAGTTAAAAGATCACAAAATTTCGGTTCTTTCCAGGTATCAGAAAAATGTGACCATTATACATTTAATTTCACTTCTACTGTAATTTCTACTTAAATTCGGTATGCACTCGCCTCTATCTTTGTTTTAATTGCGCCCATAGCAACGGGTTCTGAGTTCTGAAATATATATTGATTCTTACATGTGGCATAGAAATGCCCACGATCAAAGCCCGCAAGTTTCGCATTAGGTATATCCCGACAGCCATTGTAATATTATGCGAGACTGAAATCCTTTCATTTTTCCATGGTTAAGGATCCTATCCGTTCAGCCCTCCCTCCCCCTGCAACTCCCTTCCCGAGATCAAAACTTCCCAGGCGTCGCTTGCATTACTAATTCGCACATATGCGGCGCCTGCGGAACAGGTGCCAAACCCCCGCCACCCCCCCTGCCCCCGCGGGAGCCCGTCGCCGCCCCGCTATCACTCCCCACTGCCGGCGCAGCGTCCTGTGAAGGCAGTCGGCAGAAAGGGGGGGGGGGCGGTAGAGACGGCGGGAGGGGAGAAAGGAGGGTGAAAATGCTACGGGAGAGAGACCCCTCCCCCCCCCTGACCATCTCCGACTAGGAAGGTCCATGTTTGCAGCGCGTGTGCCACCAGGGTGAAGATGTCATTCCAGTGAGGATCAGTCAGGAATTGTGCGACAACGGAGATTCGCACTTCCTGAGATTTATCTCAATCAATAATTTGCCAGTGGGTCCCCGTAATCCCTCGGTCGCCCACAAATTCACGAAACATAAAATAGTGCTTTAATATCGAAATGAAACCGTGATATATTTCGATTTCCAGAGATATTTGGCCATAAGAGGCCACTCTCCACATCAGCGTTTTTTATTTTATAATCAGGTTTTTCCGACAAAAATACTTTTTGGATTAATCAATGCGAAAATACAGCTAATTAATTAGTTGATTAAGGATTGATGCCTATTTTTTAATTCATAGATATTAGACACTTTTCGCTTAGAAATTTAAAAATCAGATGAAGTGAGTGGCAGAAGTATAGTTGACAGTTCCCCGAAAAAGGGGAATAAATCCGTATGCTAATGTCCTTAGATGCGGAATTAATCAATTAACAATTGACGCGTTATTTAAATTAATTATAAATTATGATACTCGATTATTATGCCGATTAATGTGAATTTTACGATTAGTAATAACAATGATTAGTCTATAATTGTGAAGCTTTAAAACATCTTGTGAAAAAATTGTACGTACTTCCTTAAACAGACGGACAATTGATCCGATTAACATTTTCCTTGATAATATTGTCAATGTCAACAATCATTGCAATTCCAAGAATGCTTTACTAATGCCCTTCATCCTTCTATATTCCGTTTTAATTCCCTCACAACCAAAGAGATTCCCTGTTTTACGTACTTCCTAATTTACGACTTCCGAATTAACTCGTAACCTTTTGAAATTATCTTTTCGCAGGATCTTACCTTTCATTTTTCCGCCTTTAATGATTCTAACTATCCAATTGTGGCTCAGAGTGTGCCAAAAATATGTCGTCATCCTTTGCCGTAGTCTTCTCTATGTGGTCCTGCTCTTTTAAGTACACGGGGTCAGTCCGGAAACTATCCAGCCATGTAATATTTTGAGAAAAGTAGTTAGCCTACCTAAAACAATAAGACATACCTTAGTCACCTTCAAAGTACTCCCCTTGGGACCTCACACACTTATCCCAGTCTCTCTTTCACTTTTCATAACAATTGAAAAAGCCCTTTTCATCGAAATGTTCTTCAGCTGCCTCGGTGTATTTTCTTTCGTCTCGTCAGCCGACTGTTGACAACACTGGGCTTTTGTTACAGGGTCATAGCCGTTGACCCATGACCGATCTACAGTTATGAGCATTTTTAGAAAACCTGGGTCATCATTTGTGGTTTGGAGCAAGTTCACTGCAACTGCAGCACGAAATTCGCGACGTTGAATAATTTTGCTTTCTGTTTAAGTAATTTTTTTGCAATAGAAAAGTCCAAAAGATAAAGATATACATGTATGATGAAGGAAGACTGAACCATAGTCGCTCGCTCTGGAAATTTTGCTGAGAAATCATGTACAAGCAGAGCAGTTATTCACCAAATGCTGTAACCCACTTTCCTCTGCACTTGATCTGAACTATTTATTGACCAATGAACATTCTCTGCTCCCGTAATTCGTCTGTGTAAACTATTTAGAAGAGAACACTTCAGAATGAAGTCTCAAATCACCTATGATTCTTTTCCTCATAGAATTTTAGCCAGTAAAAAATATCTATTGCAATAACAGCCCCATGTAAAAGTTAGGAAAAAATGGACATAACATAGAACACGGAGACCGTTAAAATTAGCGGAAAGTTATAAATTAAGATTTTTAAGTCTCGGAGCTTTGGAGGTTTTTGAGGATAACGGTGGGTTTATTTTATGGAAAAATAGACATTCTCTCTCACTCGAAAGTCAAAATTTCTAACGACTTCATCCATTTACGAGCGTAATTATCCCATAATTAATTATAATAATGAATTCAGGCTTTTTAAAGTGTTCTGGTATTTCAAAGAATCTACTTTTAATTTTGATTGGGGAGGAGATGGGAGGAATAGCGCGTTTCATTTTTGTCATTTCGACATTTTTGCATTAAAGGGCATTTAGAGCGAGAGAATTTCAGACGCCCTAATTAAATTATGTCATGTCGAGGTAATTAAACAAATATTTTAAAAAATGTACGAGCCACTAATTAATACTAATTTTAAGACATAAAACAAACTGAAAATATATTATCGCAAATTTAGGGCACACTTTTAATCATGAGACCTATTAGGGTTCATATTAATGACAACCAATAGATGACAATATATCTCGAGGTAAATGGAACTTAAAGGGGTGAGCAAGCTGTTCGGGGTTCGTTAGAATAAGTGACGAGGGTAGAGCTAACCTCCTAAGAAGTCATGGGTGAAAAAAGTAATCTGTTCCTTGAAATAAAACCTATTTTTCAAAAGAGAAAGTATATATTGTACGGACTGGATCACGAAAAAATACTTTGCAATCCGTCCGATTGCGCCACCATGAGATTCTCTCTCAGCTAATGATGACCATTTGGAAGCCACTTTTGTCCGAGTGGCTTCGAGAGTCACGTCGGAGTCTTTTCTGAATCCCGCAAAGAACGAAGAAGTCATTTTCACCGATTCGCGGTCGCAGAAAAAAAATAATCTATGCTGTGAGTCGGGAGTTAAAAAAATATCTATCGGTTGCGCTAGTATCAGAGGAGCAGACAGAAACCTTTTAGGTAAAAAAATACTACCAAATTAAATTCGATAGACACTTCAACCTCTAGTCTTTTATGAAGGTTTTATATTCCAATAATGCCGTCGGAATGGTAGGAATTCCTGGCAGGCGTAACTCTTGCGATGAAATATTATAGTATCCTTTTAAACAGGAATAATAAGGTTGAAGGCTCACTCACTCTCCGCGGAAAAGTGCCGAGGTTCATCGATCGTTTTCTCACAAACACAGAATATTTACAGCATTTCCTAGAAACACTTTCATGGAAAAATTATGGAAAACCAAAAAGAGAAGGTTCAATCTTTCGAAAAATGCATAATCCTGAAGATTTTATCGTCATCAAAAACATTAATTATAGATATTTTTCTCCTTACTTCCATGTTCACGTTAAAAAATATGGAGGTGCCCAACCACCTTTGAATTTGTTTTTCGAGCGTTCTCAAGAAAATAACTTACGTTTCGGCCTAGCGTGGCGGTGGTTAGGGCTGGATCCACCATCTTGGTGTCTAAGTGTCCCCACACTCAGTACTACGCATCCAGCTGTGTTAGTGTACAGATTATGGTTCTTCTACTTTGCTCACTTCGAACTGTTAAATTGTGCGCTGAAATAGAAAATCCCGCGAATTTTCAGCGATACAGCCACACACTACTCGTAGATACTAAGTTGATATACTCCAATACATTGTTAAAAGAGAAGCCTTAAAATAACTGATTAGTCGCCAAAACGCATCAAAGTACAATGAGTGATGTAAGCTTAAAAAATTCTCGCCCCCCGCTATAGTGTGATCATATGTGCTTTGGGTGCGTGCTTGTTCTCGTTACTGATGACTTCATTTATTATTTACTTTATTCTTTTAAGTTCGCGTTCAGCCACCACTTGGGTGTGTACCAAGGGGTGAATACACACCAGACTAGTTTCGACCCAATTATTTTTACGTTTACCACGGTCGGGAAATGTTTTGCTGATCCCTTATTTTTCGTAAAAAAGGACACCTTAAATCTATCTGTTCTGCACTAAATTTTTCTAGCTTTATTGACATGATCTCGCCTACCGTAGTACTATGGGAGTAATAATAGATATTCAACAGCAATGATAAAGAGACAGCTTTCCCATTAATGCAAGAGCTTCAATCTGTAACGTGATGACTTCTACAGTATACATGAGCTAACCAGAAACCGGGTTTCATCGCGAAAGCGTGTATGTGCCACAGGTTTGACTTTAGTGCCATCCTCCGAAGTAAAACAAAGATTTTAATTCTCACCTGCATTATAACTTGACGTTAACAAAACTTTATATTATTCTACTCTTTATATTGCGATACATGATTTGATTTCCCGAAATTATTGATTGAACCAAATTCCACCGCTTATAAACCAAAACTTTACTCTCAGCTTCAGCAGGAGATCGTCTACAATCTTCAGTTAAGCAAACTACTCAAGTTTTCATGCTGTCTCCCGGCACCAAATATTTATGGCACTCGTAACGCCACGAACACAAAGGTGATATGGAAATATGGGATAATAAGCATTGCATTACAAATGTATGTCCTAAAGGGCAAGGCAAAACGACCAATCGTCATTGCACTCTTTCAATCCCTATTCCTGTCGCGGGAAGGAGATATCCAGACCGCCGGAGAATCTGGAAAAGGACTTTCAATTAACCAATGGGATTGAGACGCCACGAACACAGGCGCCAGCCTCCGTCTCCCGATGAAAGGGAGCCCTTGTGCGGGGCGAGTGGTGAATGGCAGCCGATTGGAACAGGGTGGCCAAAGCGTTTTGAAGTGTCTCAGGGAGAGGACGACCAATGTGGGCGGGGGCGGTCAGAGGACCACCCTTGGCTCGACATCTCCAACTACGCAGGACACCGCAACCGGAGGTCGAAAGAGCGAACGGAGAAGGAACCCCCAAATGTGGTTTCGGCGATGATTGATTCTAGCCTCACGGTCAGTTATGCCAAAATCACTCGGGGAACTTTAAAGAGCAATAATTCATTGAGAAAACGTGGTCAAAACTGTTAGAAAGCCTTACAAAACTACTCAAAGGTAGGCGAAACTAAGCGAACACTATAAAAATGCTCTTTGAGAACAGATCTGAAAGGCTAATTTGGCAGAGAGAAATCATTTTCTTGCTATGTCCTTGAAGCAAAATGCTTGAACAAAGCGTGTAGAAGATGACCGTAACACATTCTTGGTGTTTTCTTTACTATAAGAAGTGCGTTAGCTAGAATATGATGTGCCTATCATAGGGTTTTCCGTCTTCATCAAATCATATTTCCAAATATTATTATATTCTAACAACAACTCTACAGTTTAAAGTCATCGCTCACCTTTTCTCCAAATGGCACTTAAAAAAAAATAACTTGAACCCAAGGTTTCCATAAAAATATCGGAAACAATTTTTTCCTGACGTGCGCGTGATTGCTGAATTCAGACCATAAGTTAAGTGTGCAAATGATTGCAGATCGTATTGGCATTGATAAAATTACAGTAAACTTTGGTCTTTGGACGGACGACCACGAGCAGAGTTAAGTGTCTGCTTGCGAAGACCTTCTGTAACGGCATCGCGACGATTCCCCAACCCCCTTACAGTCCCAAATTGGCAGCAACTATTTCCTACTACCAAAAGTGAAATCCTCCCTCAAAGGAGAATTCCATGGGGTCTTTAGTCAAGCTATCAAAGAAGCTTGCACACTCACCCTTAAGAATCTTCCGGAACCTTCCCCCTACCAGGGAGCTTTCGAGTAGAGTGGAAAAACCTCTCCGGCTAAACAGTGTCGACGCTCAAGACCTCTGAAGAATTTTGAGGCATTGTAGCAATACTTAATGGAACAAATCATTCTTTCCGAAATTTGCCCCGATACAATTTACACAAACCATGAAGTTAGATTTTTCTAAATACTTTAATTTATTGGGAAAAAAGTAAGATGACATACTCCTCCATTATTACTTTTTTAGAAGCTCTTTGGCGCTATTTTTACAGTAGAGTTCATGGCAGGCACTTACGCAAAGCTGAGTTCAGAATGATTTAGCTTTATGAGATGAAGGATCTTGGTTATAATTTAAATATTTCACAAGAATCTTTTCAGACAGATACTGAAAATATTAATTGATAATATACAAATAGAATGATAAACACATATACTCGCCCGTGCTAAAGATTTTTGGGGATTATTGCTTAGCAGAGATAATAGAAATATCTTCACAAAGAAGATCCAACAACAACGTAGTATACATCCTTTTATTTCGTGTTGGAACTTCAACACTATGAATCCCAACATGGGCTAAGTTGTACATATGCAAACATCTTGTTTCATATATGTTCTATAGACAGCGTTTTCCAAAACTGAATCATCATTAATCCAAAATATTTCGTATCTTTAGCTGTAAAATCGTTAACATGAATATATTGAAAAGGATGGCCAAGCTTTCATGGATTTTTAAAATCACGCTTAACTATAACTATAAGCAATTCAAAATTTCGCTTAGGTTAATCTAAAGCAAGCAATAAGCGTTCGCTGGGAGATATTAATAACTTCATTTTAAGCTGTGGATGTGGATGAAGTATCATTCGCAGTAAAGCTCCACAGATTCGCTGACAGCTGCTCCGAATTAGCTTCATAAAGCCTTTTAGAGAATTGCGTAATCATTTCTCATAAAACCAGAAATGGGTATATGACACCCCAATTGTCATGCATGACAATCCCAAGTGTTTGAATAGACTCAGTTACGAAATTAGGTCAAGACGATTGCATCAAAGTCCCTCCCTCCAAAGCTTCACGGTCACCCTCGTCAGCACTTACCCCCTGAAGGTGCCACCGTCTCTGCCAACCTCCCTGCGCTCAATGCAATACTTTCAGAGTGCAAAAATCATTTGTTTTGACCGGGATTCGAACCCGTAACCCTCGATATCCGGCCGAGTTCTTTAGCCAGTTAAGCTATCAAGGCGCCCTCTTAAACTCTGAAATTTGGCTGCCCGCTTTCCATCCCAACTGCCGTCATACCCCAGTCACTTACTCGCCACCTCCCCCCCGATTTACCCAGACCCCCCCACCCTCGCCCTTGGACCACCGACCATTCTATACCCAATCCCGCGAAGAGCGCCTCCGCGACGTCCCCCCCTCACCAATCCCCATACTTCAATTTGCACCACACCCCTTCCTTCCCCTTTTTCCCCTCTCTCCCCCAACCCTATCCCCCCTCCCTCCCCCTGCGCCCAACGCACATCCTTTGCTCTTTTTGCCTCCGGGAGCTTATCGCGCCATCTGCGCTCTCATTTATTTATTCATGCCGTCAGCGGCCCCTTCCCACCCCTCCTCCCCTACCGCGTATCCACCCGCCCAAATCAACCCCCACACCACCATCCGCGCCCCTCCTCCCCCTTTACTCTAACAGGGCTGTTTGATGATGATTTAGTCCACTCCACTCGACGCTACCATCCCTCTCGATCCTACTCCACCCGCCCCTACCATCGGATGCTTCGGGATTCTTCTCCTCCCGCTCAACAGAGCTCCCTCCCAGGACGGCCAGTCAACGCACCGCGCCAACGGCCCCTCTCGCCGCCCCACGCACATTTTAACAAATCCGGTTAGCGGTTGAAAGGCGCGAGGGACTCTCCGTACATCCCTCTCGATCTCTCTCGGCCATCACCATCCCTCCTCCACCCCCGAGGGCCCCCCGTGCACATTTTCACCCCTGCCCCCGCACCGCCCCACGCGGGACCGTCAGCTGCACCCCACCCAGAAAGCCAGATTTTATAATCGACGCGCCGGAATTAAATCAAGGGGCGGAGGTTTCTCCTCTTTTGTCTACCAAGGCCGGAAAGTGGCACTGGCGCCGCCAGATGGCGGTAGCCGCGTCAAAATATTTTGTTCACCACGTCACGAAAGCAGTTGGCCAATCTTCAGGTGGCAGGGAAGCTGGGATTGATGACGGGATTATTGACGCTCTTGTGTGGAAAATTCAGTTGAGTTGTTCATTTTTATTAGTCGTTGCAAACAAACGACAAGCGGTGTGACCTTCCAACCACTGCAGCTCGAGGTGTACTGACCTAGTGTGCGTGCATCAATACAGCGACCATTCTGCTCCCTCCACTAATTCTCACGCTACACGAAAACGGATGCTACTTTCTGGACAGGCCTCGTATACGGATCTAACGCAAGCAACTCAGTATGGCGAGAAGCCAAACATTATTATCGCTGTGCATCATTCCCTAGACTGGTTCGACTCGGCTCAATACTCAAGTCTAAGAACTCCTTACTAAATTAATCCAATCAGCTAGCGTCTTCATGTCCGCAAATGTCTTACCATTGACGTCTGTCATTACAAACCAAGCCATCCTCGGTAATTCTGAGTGCTTCCATTAAAATATTCCCTTTACGGATGTTGTCATCAGGTCATTGTGTCCAAAATATTATCTTTGGATTATAAAAATATTTCATTGTTTTTGTGGTCAATAATAAATACTCTGAGAAACAAGGGATAATTGTTCCTTCGGAGATGCATTTTACTTCTAAGGAAAAACCTATTTTGAGATTATACTGCTTTATTAATGTAAAGTGTGATAATTATGACAACGAGAATTTATTATTTGTGATTTGCAAGATTTGTGTTATCAACTATTATTCCTGACCCATAAACATCTAGCTTGAATTTGCTGCTCAAAGTTTTAGCCCAAGGAGTGGGTCATTATCCCTGGCCGACGTAAACTATATCTCTCGAAGATTTTCCAGGAATGGTGTCGTACACTGAGTACATTTTTGTGCGTGGGTGACGAGGGGTAACCCACAATATGTCACATCGATGAGTTTTTCTCAGATATGGCAGCTTGCCACCTGGCGCTTGTCATCGACGATGACGAAACCTATCGAAGAAGACTTATATCAATTAGTACCATCCCACAGATAGAAAGGCTGTAAATAATATTGATGGCGTAAAACACCCTTTCAAAGAAATGCTTTCGGAGCTGCATATACATATTTAATTAATGCGCTGGAGAGCTCGAAGCAGCCATCCGTCAGCGAGAGCTGCACGGTTCCCTCCACTTCTGTAAATTATTGAGCCCTATACTTTTCTAACTGGGTTCAGATACGCACTTCTCGTTTTTTCTTTCGAAGATGAAGAGAGTATCCCCAATACGCGGTATCATGGAGGATTGTTAGCCTCAAGCTAACCTTACGAGATTCCATTTAGCAAACCTTTTGGCGGGACCTGTTATTATTAACATTGCGGGAAAGTACCGCAAGAGACATAGACCTGACCTCGCTTCTCTCCGCCCACGAGACCTGAACGCACGATTCAAGCCTTCTGCCAGACTTCCCCCCTGCCTTAATTGACTTCTGCCCCGTTCATAACAGCGACGCCCGAGGGCATTAGATAAAAGAAACCACCATCATGTAGACGTGTGGTATTGTTAAATTTGCATAGTTTTGATTTCAAGCCGCAGATTCTCCACAAAGCGTTGAAACATCGCGAAATCATCAGCGCCGATTCGAAGAGCATCCTACTCGCACATGTACGTTATAGGAAGTGCTTCCCCTCTCTCTTCTTATGTTATTTTTGTTTCACGTGCCTTAAAGAAGTTCTACGTTAATTTGAAGGTTAACAGCTTTCAACCAAAACTCACCTCTAATCGGAGGGTTGATTATAACGAAACGGACTAAAAGACATCCGAAACCTTCAGGCACCAAATTAGCTTCGTTATTAGACAAATAAATTCAACAGGTTTGTCTCATTCACGGAGCATCTAATAGGCCTCAACTTTGCAAGCTAAACTAAAGGAAAGAAAGTTTTGGAAACTATATACCTTCATACTACTCCTTACATAATTATATATTTAGCTCGTATTACTTTGGTCACTTATTGACAGTAAATAATGTAGCTTTTAGTGTATAAAAAATATAAATGATTTTTGCTTTTTCACTTTACTAATTTTTATTTAATTGTTCTCTTCCTCTCTATAAAGTTCGCTTTTTTATGGAAGGTATTTTAAGAAAAGTGCGAACACTACTCCTATAGCTCATCAGTGACTTTGCCAACCAACAAAATACAATTTATTAAGATTATAAGGTTTTCTACTCTCTATGTTGAACATGTCCTTCCTAAATCATTCAAGGTAAAACATTTCTAATTTTGATCGAAGAACTCCAAATTTAAGGGACACCGACTGATAGAACCACTAAGAAAAAGTTCCAAAGTGCACATTATATTATTATTAGTCCACCTGCTATCCAAATACCTTAAGACAGATACTCAAACGACTATACAATCTCATATTATTCTAAAAAACTACTTCTGGCAGAAAACACATATAAAAATCAAAATTTAAGTCTTTCAAACACTTATTTCGCATACTGATTCGGCAATTTAACATTAATGTATTCATTCCGCGCCAAAATGGTTTATTTTTTTTGAAAAAATATTCCTCCATTATTGCTAACGATGATGCACCAAACCACAACTTTAAACATGAAGGTCGGTTTAATAAGCGAGGTTAAAGCTCACTCATTGCTAAGCTATCCTTAGCTACCTGGTGGTTTCCAACGTTATGGTTTTCGAGGATGATCTGGTAACCAAAAATTCATACAGTTCGGGCGAATCTGAAAGTACCTAGAGGAATTGAATCCGGGGCCTCCGGGCCCGGAATGATTATGTCCGATATCGAAACTTACAAAAAATGATAGTTAACAGCGAATAATTGACTTAACCAGTAAATGTTTACGAAAAAATCTCGGAGTAACTTCAATTTCCAACCAAACGTTACTCCTGTAATCCCTCTCCCCCTCCCGCAGCGACCCAACGCCCTCCACTCTCCTTTCCTCCCGCCTCCAAATCCGCTCTAGATGGGCCACTAAGATTCGATTCTCTTGAAGATCGATTAATTTGTGACCGATTTAAATCGTTTCACCTCAATCAACATCCATTTAAAATTGAGTTAATCCCATCCGATCGTACCGATTCATCCCTTCTAAAAGCAGCCAAACAATCCGTCGTGGCTGAAATTTCCGACCGAGTTATTATTTATGCTGCTCTATGTTTTGGAATGAATTTTTTCAATGCGTTATCTTAAGGATTAAATTATTTCTCACTGAGTCTTCAGCATCATTAATTTCCACTTAGTTTACAAATCTATCAATTCTGTTATGATCACTGATGAAACCATCAACACCGAATAGGACTGCCTCAATTATACG
Organism: Hetaerina titia; assembly: GCA_037158775.1. Taxonomy (NCBI): domain Eukaryota; kingdom Metazoa; phylum Arthropoda; class Insecta; order Odonata; family Calopterygidae; genus Hetaerina; species Hetaerina titia. Next base: position 7,445,471 of record CM073768.1, on the reverse strand, counting down.
ACGATATTCATTAATCCAGCGCAACTAATCTAAGTCATTTATTAAAAAAATAATGTGCCCATCTGTTCATTTCAGGCACATACTTGAGCCGAGTCGAAACGTATCCCGTCAACGCGATTGCAAAACCAGTTGAAACTGACGGCTAATTGACAGGATAGTTTTCCAATCAAATCGAGCCACCTCCTATACGCATTCATCGGCACGTCTAAATCGACATAGCGAGAGTTCCACCAACTCAATGGACGCAAATAATGCGATGTGAATCCATAATTTGAATCCGAAAATAAGTCTGGATGAATCGAAGTAAGCGGTCGCAGTCAGTGGAATCGACCACTCGCAATCGTCAATCGCCCATCGCTGCGTGCGACACCCGTGCCATCGCCGCGTGGGGATGGGCGAGTGGGATCAAGGGCGTCGTCTCTCGGAGGGTGAGGGTCTCGCCACCGACGGGACGCTGGGTGTCGCGCCCTCCGCGGATGAGCTACGGGAGGGAGGGGAGAGGGGGCGGCGGGCGCCCGAGTCAGGCGTGAATGGAAAGGAAGGAATCGACACTGCTCATCGGACTGATTGCCCCAATACCCCACGGACCTCAACATTGTAAATTCAGCAGTATGAGCGTGCAAATGATGCGCAATAATAATTACCCCGGGTGCACAATACCCCAAGTTTAATTAAAGCACGCAGACGCATAAAAGCTTGTGTTTGTGCATGCGTGGGAAGAATTCAAAGGAGGGGAAAATATCTTACTAAGTGCCAGGCTGTTTAAGGTTCTGTTTAACGATAAGATGGATATTTAATGGTTACGTATTCCATTTTTAGCTATTATTGTTGTGGATGTAAATCACTTTATTTACATTCCAAGGTTCAAAATTCGTCAGATATTTTCTGGTTGCAGCCTCAAGACTGCATTTTTCTAGACGAATACCAAACAAAAGACGATAACAATTTTTTTTATAGGAATCGACACTTTTAAAAAACGTTTATTTCTTCTCAATGTATTTGATGCAACATTAAACGCTTAAACATTCCTTTAATTTTCTATTTTTAATCGCCTTTTCGATCGACATATTTTTGCATGCACTAGGATAGTTTTTGAATTCCAATTTCGTTGAGCTGGAAAGAGATGGGCATCATCGTTCACCTCGCCATTTCCTCTGAAGCGCCTTCCGGCCAAATTCCTTTCTACTTAGGAAACAAGTGGTGGAGTCCGTCCCGACCAGGAGAGGGACGGCTGGCGTTGCAGAAGAGCGACGGCTTGACGGGCGAGCGTTGGCTTGCAGATGGCTTCGCTCAGCAATCCTCCTCTCCAGTTCTAAATCGCCCATCTGAGTCGTCTAAGTGCGTCACAATACCAGTCAGCGTTTATTGTGGTCCCAATAGTCATGGAGTCGACCAAAAATACCCCGTTTCGATCCCGAGATAGGGCAATTGCCATTATTTGGGCAGCAGACTGTGTCTGTTTGAATATTCGTGGCTTGAGGGAAGAGGAATACCGCCACTCTCGTGATTGCTGTTTGGCCTCAGCTGTAAAGTAATGCACCTAGGTCTCTTCACCCGTAGAAGGGAACGATGAAGAGTTGAGAGATGAGCTCCAACGGTTCCTCAACGGCCTGGCCGAGAGCTGGTATGACATGGGCACACATAAACTGCCCGAGCGCTTATTTAAGTGCATGGGTTGAAATTGACGTTACGTAGAAAAATAGAAGACGGTTTACTCATTAAAACGATATTTATTTTATTTAAAATACTATTTTTTCCAGTTCAAAAAAAGATGGAATTTACTTTTGAAATTACCCTCCGATAATACCATATAGTCGTATAATACATGAAAGCGTTGAAACTCTAGGTTAGTTAGGTAATTTGATAGTACAAAAAATCTTGAATCCTGTTTTCATATCCTCATTATATCAGAAGACTATCACAACCTTTCCTGTGTTTGTATTTTATGTGTTTTCCTATCCCCTTTCCTTATATCTATTTGTATGTGTGAAGTAATATAAATATGTGTGTATGTGTGTGTATATATATATGTATATACATATATATAGTCACTTTCTTGGAAAACCCACGAACGTGCACAATAATGTAAATTCAGTTCTGTTCCTAATTCCTCTTGAGAAAGGTGGTTGCACCACCGAAAATTCGAGAACCAGTGAGTCCCTCTTTTATATGTTTTAGTTTCTGTGTTTGTTATGACTAGTGAATTATATATATATATATATATATATATATATATATATATATATATATATACACACACACACTCAAACACACACATATAATTATCTAGGAGAATATATTCAACCAAACGGATTGGACAACACAACAAACAAAGAAGGAATACAAAAACCTCAACTGGCTTACAGAATTATTCAACATCATTACAATAAAAGAACAATATCCATCTTAGCCAAAATGAGGCAATACAACACAGTCATTAAGCCCGAAGCTACATACGGATCGGAATGCCTAACGGTGAAGAAGAAAGGGGACCTGCGAGAACTGGAGAGGAAAGGAAGAAATATTTTGAGGAAAATCCTAGGACCATTGGAAAACACAGAAAATATTTGGATTAGGATAAAAAATGAGGATTTATATAGGACTACCGAGAAAATCACAGATACAAAAATGATCACAGATGAGAAAAAGAAGATTGAAATTATATGGACACCTAAAGCGATTGGATGAAAATAGATTAGCAAATTGAAATATTTAACTTGGTAGATATTAACTACAATAGATTAACGATTTTGAAATACTTAACTATATTTCAAAATTAAAGCACACAGGAGGATGGTTAGTGGAGACCAGGAGGGATGCGGGAAATAATGGAATAACGGAGGTTCACACCAGGGAGAAATGGTTTACAGCAGGGAGAGGTGCAGAAAACAAATAGACAATACAAGATTTACTGAAAACCAACCAACACAAAAAACAAAGGGAGTGTGGACCGAAGAACAACGACGAACAGCAGGGGAGAAAATGAAGAAGTCCTGGGAAGAAAGGAAGAAGGAAAACCAGAAGTCTTGAGGTCATTGCGGTCCATAGTTGGCCAAATTCAATAATATAAAAATATAAAAGAACACGAATGATATGTGTTCGCATCCGAAGTTGGCACAAAAAGAAAAGCTGGTCGCTACAGTAAATGCTGCATTTTGTGTAAACCGTTGCATTACTTAACATTTGTTCATCAGGTATCTCGGTCTAGTATATTTTGCGCTAGAAAACAGATAGTTTCTTGAAATTTTCCGCGTCGGTAAAAATTACTTCCATTCATAAATATTCAAGGACTTTCCAGGAATCAGGGCGTTTGGAATTAATATTTATAAAGACATTAGTAGCATGCACGGAAAGAAGGAGAACATTTAATTTAGTCTAAAAAGATACTCCTTTGATACGAGGAAAAGTATGTCATGAGATGACATGCATTGGTAGGATGACAATCGGATCACGAAGGATCGTGTGATAACCATGGCAATGCAGGAACTCATACATTCTGTTAAAACCGATATATAGTATAACCGTGTGTACTCCGCATTCATCATTTTTATTTGCATTTTAAATAATGGAAAACAAGCTTTCGTCGATGAATAATTGATTTAGCAGACTCGGTTCACTGACGAGAGAGATCGGGGGGGGGGGGGAGGGAGAGGAAATACAGATATTATAGAAGGCCGATTAGAAAAAAATGAAGTTGTCTCGTTCGTGAGGCGAATAAGCCATATGCGATATAATTCTGCTGCAAATTATCATTCATCTGAGACGAACGATTAGTTATAATAAATACAATATATATTCTGTCAGAATTTCGTGGATTCTCATGATCATGATCTATCCGTCTTTCATATATATTTACCCATTTATTAAAATTTAAATTCCACTTTCTTGAAAAATATAAATGTGAATATATTTTTTTATTGAGGATTTTTCCTCAAAAATCACGTTTCGTCAACCTTCTTCCTAAATGCCCTTCTGTTACCTTCAAACGGCCCGCCAACCTATCAGATCTCCTCAAATCCACCAAGCCTCTTTCCAAATCCCCTCCCACCCCCAGAATCACATCCACTCCGTGCTTGCGAGCAAGATGCAAAACTTATCCTATTTTCACCACTCCACCACTCTCCATCCCACCTTTTAACTCTCTCCCGCCCTTCCCCCACTCCTCATGCACATCTCAGAATGTAATCTATCTTCTGACTTGCAAATTCTGCCCGGCATTTTATACAGGCCAGTGCTCTACACCCCTGAACCTCAGGGTGAACAATCATCGCACCTCATGTAATCCCTCTTCCCCGTCCGCGGCTCTTCCCATGCCAAAACATGCCTCCCACCACAACACCCCCTTCAACCACTGTTACAATGTTTCCGCTCTAGCATCCCTTCCCCCATCCGATAACCCTATAAAATTAAAAACAATGGAATTTGCATTTATATGGCTGTGTAAAGCCTATCAACATCCGTATCTCAATGTCGTTCACTAAATGGGTGGGGGGGGGCTGGGGTGGATGGAGGTGGATTTGTTTCTTGCGAGGTGGTGGGACAATTTATTCATCCGCATACATTTTTTCATCCTTGTCCTGGGTTTTGACTTGTCGAGCCCTTATGATGACTTGGTGAGTTGATGCCTTGGTCATGGTTGTTGTGGGATCTGTGGATGAATTTTTAGTTTTCTGTGTCGCTTGTTACTATTTCCGCATCCTCCTTATTCCATCTCCGCTCCCCTCTGGCCTCCCTTTCCCCCTCCATAACCTCCTCCTTCACCCCTCGCCCACCACCTGTTCTCCGCTCCGCTTTCTCCCCCTCCACATACCCCTTCTTCGCCCCTCCCCCACTAACTGTTTTTTCCCCTCTCATATATATATATATATTCAAGTACGAAATCCTGCCATCACAGTAATCAACCCGAAGGTCGGTTTAGTAGGTGATGGAAGAGCTCACCCAGGTACCAAGCCCGACGGCGTGTGAATATTCACACATCAGGGTAGGGGGCCAGTACCTTTCCCTGTGGCAGTTATGGTTTCCCAGGAAGATCTGGTATCCGAAAAATCAACTAGCTTACATACATATGTAATATATTATTGTTTTTTATAAATATTATTTTTTTATATCCATAGTTTTTAATAAATATGTCGTCCAGAGTCAGGGTTTTCACCTGTGGAGCCTTAGGTCACTGGTTCGATTCCTGTGACCGGCGTAAATTTTTCGACGTTCGACAATGGATATTGAATACTGATAACATTCCACAATATGTATAGAATAGTTATAATATTCGACAATATATAATGAATGCACACGCATATCTATAGATACTATTGTAAAAAACGTATCAAACTATTTAAAAAAAATTTTAATTCTCTAAAATTTCGTTGGTTCCGCCCATCATTATCAGAGTGAAAGTACTAAACTATGTGGGGTTGTCATGTCGCTGAACGTTCACATCCGCCAACATAGAAACCTTATAAGATTTCTAACCAGGCATCAATTTTACAGATGAGTCAATTTTAGCAACACCAAGATAATTTTCTCTCATTTCTCTAACGTCTGCGTTCTTCTGATGCCGCAAATAGCTAGTGCAATTAACAAAATTAATCATTGCATTTATTTGGAAATTATCCATACCACACCAATCATTTATGTAATAAATTGAAAAGTTGATATTTAACCTAACATCGCAAACCAAGTTAACAGTTCATTAAGTAAAAGTTCAACTTGCTCGATAAGTGAATTAAATCACTTGAGAAATGGAGAAGTACACCAGATATTATACAGAATTCGGATATTTCTCATTAATTGAATGATCTCCGCGGTTATTCAAAGGAGCAAAGATATATTAAAAATAGATACACAGTAAGAAAATGGAGGTACTTTAAATTAGGTCCTTTCCTCTCCCATACGAGGTGTTAAAAAAATTAATGAGAATTTTACTTTTTCGGACAAAAAAAATGTATTTATTCTTATACATTGATGTTGTCACCTTCAAAGAAGTCCGGAAAAAAACATAAAACGGTCCAAAATCTGTCTAATACCCCTTGATCTATCCGCTCCAGGTTATCACCCGGCCAGGAACAGTTACCCTAACTCCCAGAAAGCACACATTTAAGGTCAACGGAATGCACGAGGTCCGTTGTAGGTGGGTTGAATAAAACGCCGGGTTGAACATCTTCGTAGGAAAGGCGACAAAGGTGGGCCCCGGGTGATTGTAACTATGGCGGAGTCTAATTAGCGCGCGTCGCGGAGAGCCCAGCGAAGCAGTCCGCTGGTGGAGTCCCCTCGAGAGTGCGAGGAGTGGGCGGGGTGGAGTAGTCCTGAGGCCGCACCGCGGACAACGAGCCAAGGAGAAGCGTATGTGGGTGCAAGTGCCGGGCAATTCCGAGACGCTCTCGCCCTGGAAGCTCTCCGACCCCTTATTCGCTCGAGGCGGAGAGTGAATGAGGAACCGAAGCGGACTTCTAACGGTATTGCTCATTGCGAAGGTTGAAATAACGAAGAGAGACAATGAAAGAAACAATGTTGACCGATGTAGAATTTTCATTTTCATTCAAATAGAAGGGAAAACAAACTATTTTCATTTTAGGTACAAACCAATGGAATGCATTTGAACTCTGTTCATGCTAACATTTTCGAAGGTAATCAACGATAAAATAAGAATTCGAATAGTCACTGACGAACACAGGAGAGGTTGGGAAGAGCATCGTCCCAGTAAGTCGAAAGATCCGGTGCTCAAGTCCCGGTGACGGAAATATTTTTACTCTTGTGATCTACTCGATTTCGTCTTTCCCACCTCTCCTGTGTTCCGTCTTATACGTGTTCCTAGTATCTATATCTATATAAATATGCATATATATTATACATTTTCACAGATGAAGATTTTTAAAACATAGAAACAGAAAGGAAGGACACTCACATATGTAGTTTTGACGTTTCCACGGCACAACCGTTGTCATTAGAGTGCCGTTCTCGGGAAAAAGTGACGGGAGGAGAGGTAAGGGGCCAATAGGAAACGGAGAAGGGGGTGGAAGGGGATATTTAGGTAGCTATTGGATACATTCAGTGGGCTTGTTTCAGCCCGGGGGATTTAAATTATTGGAGCAACTAGATATGCGCCATCTCACGGGTTCTCACCATTATGCTACTTACAGATTTGGGAAGGGTTTCAACCGCCGAAATAGAGAAGCAGTCATCGAAATATCTTTCGGTCCCGACACGAAACTTTATCCGCCTTCATTTCCCCTCTCAACTCCTCCTCCTCGGTATGTTTCATTTCATCTGTATCTGATTCGAATATCACTTTACTAGATAACGACATTCACCTCCAGAACAATTAGTTTTACACCTCAGTCCACGTTAAACCGACCAACAATCAACATACCAACAACCAACCACATAGCAAGCTTAGAGCGCTTTCATGCCACCCTCGCTTTTGTGATACAATTGACGACAGAAAGAGCCGACAAGGTTTTCTTAAGCCAACAGGACGACCTTCGAAAGGGGATAGCAAATTTCTGCTCATTTTCTTACTTTGTCTCACGAGAATTTTTAAAGGAATTCAATAGCAACGAATCCCAAATGGTTGTCTTTCTTATTAAATTGTGTTTCACAGAAAAGGGTGCTTTTACAAATTTTGAATAAAATCGAACACTACATTCGTGATTCTTGAAAAAATGTCCAAATCTTTTGCAAACAACAAATGTGTATTCCGGAACAAATATCTTTGCGATTAGGGGATGGATAATTTCTTAGAAATAGTAGATACAAGGCGATTCATAAAGTAAAGGCCGTTTGGTCACAGGAAAAAATATACTCATATGACACTCATTTTTTTGGCACTTTAAGTTATCTACAAACCTACTTTACTTCTCCATATAATCGCCATTCCCTTAAAAGCATTTTTCGTACCGCTGAACCAGCTTCTTTAACCCCTCTGCACAGAAGCTCGTTCCCTGTGAGTGAACCAATTGACAACACTGTTCTTGAGTTCCTCTTCGGTTTCGAAACGTTCTAGACAGTAGCCCAACGTCCAAGTTGAGGAAATTGTTCAGCTAAGCCATTAATTGTCAATCGACGATTACATCGCAGTTTCTGTTCCACTAGCGAAACAATTTCATTTGTCAGAATACTGGGCCTGCCACTTTGCTCTTCGTTATGGACATTTATTCGTCCATTTTTAAAATCACAGCACCATTGTCTGACCTTTCCTTCACTCATAACTGTAGGTCCATAGACTAGGCATAACGCCCGATGAATTTCAACAGCCGACAATCCTTTCTCGTACAAGAATCGTATGGCAGAACGCACTCCACAGCTGGCGGGATCAACGATTGTCGCGGACATTGTTGTTTGCATGCACGGACAAGCAAACGACTTCTGAAACAAAACAAATGCTGCTATAGCTTCTCAATGAATCAGTAGATGGCGCTGAAGGCGTCAAACTGTGTTCTGAAGCGCCAATGTTTACATATAAGTAAAACGGCCGTTACTTTATGAGTATGCTTCGTATTTTCACTTAAGATGCAAGGATATTGGACTTACAAATAAATGAAATCTGCGAATTTAACCGGAAATTGAAGTAAAGTCAACCCGAATAATACGAGGGTCATCCGGAAAGTAGTACCCGTTCGTGAAATAAAGACACAAAAGTAAATATTAACAAACATAAAAAATTTTATTTGAAAGAGGATACTTTAAACTACCTCTCAACATAATCTCCAAGCAAATTAAGGCATTTGTCATAACGTGTGACAAGTTTCTGTATTCCTGCTGCATAGTCCTTCGCCGCCAGCTCATTGAGATACAGGGTCACTCCTTCTTTAAGTTCTTCATCGCTGTCAAATCTTTTTCCTGCCAAAAAGTCTTTAAGCTTTGTAAAGAGATGAAAATCTGAAGGGGCCAAGTCCGGGCTATACGGTGGATGGTCGAAAGTTTCCCATTTGAATTGCTGCAAAAGTTTTTGTGTTATCCCAGCTGCATGAGGCCTGGCATTGTCATGAACGAGAATGACACCAGTAGACAATAGACCTCGCCGCCGATTTTGTATTGCCCGCCGTAATTTCATTAATGTTTCACAATACGCATTGGCATTAATAGTGTCTCCACGGGCCATAAAATCAATAAGCAATACACCTCGTCGATCCCAGAAAATGGTTGCCATGAGTTTCCTGGTGGACAGAACTGTCTTGAATTTTTTTGGTTTGTTTGGTGAATGAGCATGATGCCACTCCATTGACTGTCGTTTACTCTCAGGTGATGCATAACAAACCCATGTTTCGTCACCAGTAATTATGCGAGTCAAGAAAGAGTCTCCTTCATCAGAATAACGTCCCAAAACGTCAGTGCTGCAGCCATACGCTTGGTTTTGTGCTCATCTGTAAGCATGCGAGGGACCCATCTTGCACAAATTTTTGCATAATGCAGATGGTGTTTAACAATTTCATGAACAATTGTTCGAGAAACATTGGGAAAATGCTCACAGATGTCATCAATTGTGACGCGCCGATCGTTCCTCACGAATTCGTCAACTGAGCTCACCAGTTGGTTTGTAATGACAGACGGTCTCCCCGAACGCTCATTGTCGTGTGTGTTCCCCCTCCCCATGTTGAAGTTGCGACACCACCGCCGAACAGACGACTCGTCCATTACATTGTCTCCATACACCTCCTTTAATTGGCGATGAATATCACATGGGCGAACGTTTCTTGCATTGAGGAATTTAATCACTGCCCTCACTTCACAACTGGCGGCGTTCTCAATTTTTTTAAACATTGTAAACAATCACAGAAACAACACAGGCGATGCTAGCGTCACGCAACTTGGCTCAGAGAAGGCAGACAAGCCACTGAAGCTATCTGACCTCGTCCAGCGGCTACTCGCGTCGTCAGCACTTCATGCGGCACGAACGGGTACTACTTTCCGGATGACCCTCGTAAATGTTCGAGCAGTCACGTAGGATTTTCTGCAAGAATATGGAAGATGATGATGTCCCAACATTTATATACCATTATTGCATTTTTTAAGTAAAATAATGCTGCCGAATTAAAAAAAACAAACAAACCTAATCTCAGTTATTTCAATTCTCTAATATTAGCACCGAATCTGTTTTCGTTCCCCCTGCGTAACCGTGTGAATTTTCTCATCTTTATTCATTACTCACATTAATATCACGACACAAAAGGCGAAGTAGATGGATGTAAATAATAGCTACTTTGCTTAGAATAGGGGGATAGAAAGTATCCAAAGGAAAAGGGTGAATTACTGCAATGTATAACACGAGGTGTACGGATATTTCCCGTCAAGTTACTTAGGGATTGGGATGGCTGCATCAAAAACCTATTCTAAGTCAGTAGACAGTTGAATATTTCAATAATTACATCTCTTTCTTCTACATCTATAGCTGTATACGTTGCTAGATTGCAAAAAGAGGGCATTACTTGTGATTATCTATCGACATCAAACAGTTTATTGAGTAAATGACAATTTTGGAAGAGGTGTGGAATTTCTACGAGTTCCTATGACGCTCTCATTCCGGACTAAGGAGTATCACGCAGCATGGGATTTCAGAGGCCTTTATTAGCGATGGTTTTTGACGATTTTCTCAATATTCCCTGCTCTCATACATCAAAGCTTAAATGAGGACAGTCCCAACCGTTCGTCATGCATGTGACATGAGACTTTGCTAATGATTATGTAGCACATTTCATTCACTATTCCATCGAAATTTAAACTTGCGTTTATTAAGTGCTATCTCTCTTTCAGGTACGACCGCGTTTATGAAGATTATGCTTTTTTCAAGTTAGAATTAATGCAATGGTAACAGTATTTCATATGATACTTTGATCTAATTTGAGTGTGCGATTATTGTTTTGTTTGTCAACTACTCTACAGGGATTTTTAACCGATAATATTAATCATTGGTAACACACACACACACACACACACATATATATATATATATATATATATATATATATATATATATATATATATATATATATGAATCATTGATTACCACATAAATTGTTTAAATAGCATATCCTGTGCCCTCCTTCCGTTACTACGATCAATAAATATGGTATGAGCCTTGTCATTACCCTTATATGAGTCTACCCAAATACATGGTTTGCATAAAATATATCGGGAAAAGTTTCGAAAAAAAATATATATTCCAGATATTTTCCGTCCCGCTGACAGTCGTCCGTTTCTACGTTTCAGCTTGCACATATTTCTACTTAAAATTGCGCGATTTTACTATTTACGTGCTGTAACAAATTCCACGCCCTCCGCCTCCTGCCCCACGACCACTCGCTCTCTTTCATAATTTTCGCATCTCATCCATGGTGCCTAGAATAATTTTTACTTTCGAACGCCGACGCCTACCATTTCTTCCTCACAATTACTTCTCCTAGAAAAGAAGACAAAAAATGTCAGAAAATTTTTCTCATTGGTCGCTTAATTCTTTTTGTCTTTTCTATCACAAAGAATTCCATATCGCATAGATGACAGACGAGTTTAGTAGAAGATTTTACAAGTGTAATTCCAATACCATTAGGTTAGAATGGTGATAAATGAACTTTTTTCATACACGTTCCTTCTTATGATAGATAAAACGAAGTTTTGCCCCTTCATATTTCCAGTATTTTCACGAGCTATCTCCCGCAGATATCTCGATTGATGAATTTTCATCCAACGCAGGCTTAAATAAAATCTTCGAATCAAATATTAAGCAGTCAATGGAAGCAATCAATATTTCCACTCGCGGAATAGAATTACTCCTTAAAAACATAGACCCCAACAAGTCTCCGGGACCTGATGAGATACCGGCGCGCGTGTATAAACAACTGTTGGCTGAAATTGCCCCTTCTCTTGATATAATATGTAAGAAATCATTAGCAGAAGAAAGCGTGCCAAACGGCTGGAAGGTAGCTTCGGTAACACCCATATTTAAAAACGGAGACAGGGAGAACCCCAGTAATTATGGGTCAATACCGCTGACTTCCATTTCCTGTAAGATTCTTGAACACATCATTGTTATTTCCATGATAAGGCACCACGATAGCCAAGATTTATTAATTAATAACCAACACGGCTTCCGTAAGGGTAGATCCTGCGAAACTCAACTCGCACTTTTTGTACATGATGTATTGAACTCCGGTGAAAGTAATATTCCAGTTGATGCGATATTCCCAGATTTAAGAAAACTTTCGATAAAGTCCCTCATTGCAAATTACTGGCGAAATTGGAAACTTATGGAATACACGAGAGTATAATTAACTGGATTAAACAATTTTTAAGTGATCGTGTCCAAAAAGTCGTCCTGGACGGTGTATCATCCGATACTGTCAAGGTCACGTCGGGTGTACCACAGGGAAGTGTCATAGGTTCCCTCCTACTCTTTATTCACATAAATGACCTCAGTACCGTAGTTAATACCAAACTCCGTCTTTTCGCCGATGATGCAGTAATTTATGGGGACATCCGAAGTCACGAAGACAGAGTTCATCTACATCTACATAATACCCCGCAAGCCGCCGCAAGGGCGTGTGGCGGGGGGAAAGTTGTGTTAGCCAACGACCTAGATACAATTCAAAATTGGTGCGATACATGGCAATTGGAATTGAATTTAAAAAAATGCGTAGTAATATATTTTTGGGAAAATAGCACTACCCTCCCTTATAATTACAAAGTGAAACAAACCAATATCGCGAGGGTAGATTCCTTTAAATGCTTGGGTGTATCCATTACTCACGACCTGTCCTGGGGAAAACACATACGAGAAATATGCGGTCGTGCTTATAAAAAATTGGGATTTGTAAATTTAACGAAATGGTGAAAGAACGATGTTTCCTAGCCTTGGTCAGGCCCCACCTAGAGTATGCTGCCATTATATGGGATCCTTATAATATAAATTTGATTTCGGAATTAGATCGAGTTCAGCGGAGGGGGGCTAGATTAGTCAAACATTGTTATGACCAACGCAGCAGCGTATCCACTTTGCTAGACAATTTAGGATGGGATTCCCTTACACAGCGGCGTTTCCAATATAGATTGAACTTATTAAAACATTTAAAGATGGGCCCTTTTCCGATGACATCAAGGATATAATACGAACCCCAACGTATTACGGTCGAAGGGATCACGAATATAAGACTAGAGAGATAGACTGCAAGACTGACAGGTTTAAAATGTCATTTTTTCCGTGAACGATAAGGGACCAGAGTGCTTGTAGCCGAAATTTCAAAGGACTTAGTTCATTACAATAAGTATTAACGTACAGGTTAGGGACTGCGCGAGGATATGTGTAAATGAATGTTTATATTTATATTTACACACACACACACACACATACATATATATATATATATATATATATATATATATATATTGCTATAGATTAGTTTGCTAGGTGGGGAGTCACAAAATGTTTATTTGATAGTTGTGTCCATCCGAAAACCTACCTTAACCGGTAGATTACCTAATAATATATATATATATATATACATATATATATATATATATGTATATATATGCATAGAAATATGTTTTCTTACAGGTTCCGCCCACTTTACCTCGCCTAACCCCCAACCCCCTCAACCCTTTCCCTTCCCTCATGGTGCTACAGCCCCTGCCACCCACCTTTTTGGTGGCTCGCAGGGTATTTATGTTGATGTAGAGGAATATGTTCTTCCTATTTTCCCGTTGATATTTAAGCCGTCTGAAATTTTAACAGATGTAATAAACCGAAACATACATATATGTAATATTTATTTCCGCAATATCTCCAATGCATATAATGAGGAAAAAAGACATAAATAAAAAGTAATAAATACATCGAAGGTGTATTTTTAATATACAAAAGCATTACGTAAATAACGGCATAAGAAATCGCGAAGATCAGGAAGTGGAATTTTAAGCGTACTTAAATTTAATTAGGTTTTTAGCAGCGAGAATGACGAGAAATGTCGAAAGAGCCTGCATAATACGCAGTTTACAATAGACAAGCATAGTAAAAAAGAGACTGCGGTTATATCAAGAGGGTATGAAAAACAACTTACGTTATTTTGTGACAAGAGAAAAAATGATAAAACAACTTTGTACACGCATGAGACTCAGTTCTTCTCACTCCCAAATGTATAGCAGCAGGTAATACATATATGCATCCGGTGTTTACGTCCCGGTCAAGGAAATATTTTTGTGTTTGTATTTTTCTCGATTCCGTGTTTCCCACCTCTCTTGTGTTCGGCTTTTATGCATGTTCCTATCCTTTTACATATGTTGTTATATGATCACTAACCTACTATCCTTTCCTCTTGTGTGCTGTCTATTTCTCCTTTGGTGGGTGAAACAACTCCCTAACGCCATCTCTTGGCCAAAGAATCGGGGCATTCGTCGCTTAATATATATATATCGCCTATTATGTGTTTTCCTATCCCCTTTCCTTATACCTATTTCTGTTTGAATATATATATATATATATATATATATATATATATATATATATATATATATATATATATATATATATATAAACACACAAACACTAAAACAAAAAACACCACACACATAGAAACATAAAAGGACTTACATTGGATATTTACGTTTCGACGGCACGGCCGTCGTCATCAGAAATTCTGATTCTGATGACGACGGCCGTGCCGTCGAAACGTAAATATCCAATGTAAGTGTCCTTCTTTTATGTTTCTATGTGTGTGGTGTTTTTTGTGTTAGTGTTTGTGTGTTTGTGCGTCGCCGGAGAGCGTCTTTTCCAAGTGTATATATATATATATATATATATATATATATATATATATATATATATATATATATATATATATATAGATGATTTCTTCGAAGTGACACGGAAGTGTTGAATAAAAAACTTAGACCTTAACACACAGCACGAGAACACATAAAAAGAACACTCACAATAATATCATGATAATTTCGACGGACTCGAGCTCCGTCTTCTTCGGAAGATAATATATCTTATCTTCCGAAAAAGACGGAGCTCGAGTCCGTCGAAATTATCAAGATATTATTGTGAGTGTTCTTTTTATGTGTTCTCGTGCTGTGTGTTACTATCTAAGTATATATATATATATATATATATATAAATTATATATATGATCCAAGCATTGGTTGCTCGGTCAGCCAAGGGGTTGCAAGCATTGCTGAGTGAATTGGACGTTCAGTGCGATAAATATGGTATGAGAATCAAAATTAATAAAACAAAGGTTATGCGATTTTCCAGGATGAAAAAGGCTAAGCTAAATATTAAAAAAGCGGGGAAAAAATAGAGCAGGTAGAACAGTTTACATATCTCGGAAGTGTTTTGGACCAATACGGTCAAAGTAGTAGGGACCTAAGGTGAAGAATTGCGCTAGGCAAGGAGGCTTTCTCAAGGAGGAGGGAGTTGATGATGGGAACGTTGAGTAGGGATGTTAAGGCAAGACTCGTAAATCTCTGATATGGAGCGTAGCTATGTACGGCGTGGAAACGTGGTCACTGAAGCAGGAGGATAGACGTAGATTGGAGGCTTTTGAAATGTGGGTGTGAAGAAGAATGGAGATGGTGAAATGGACCGAAAGGAAAACAAATGAGGAATTACTGGAGATGGTGGGGGAGGAGAGGGGATTGTTGAGAGAAATCCTATGGAGGCAGGAAAAATGGATGAAAGGCGTATTGAGCGCTAGTGGAATGTTGAAGAAGGTAATAGAGGGGAGAATGTTGGGCACGCGAGGTAAGGGCAGGAACAGGATAGGGATGTTGGACGGGATGAAGGGAGAAAAGAAGTACACAGAGATGAAGAGGGACCTGATATAGATTAGTTTGCTAGGTGGGGAGTTACAAAATGTTTATTTGATAGTTGTGTCCATCTAAAAACCTACCTTCACCGGTAGATTACTTAATAATAATAATGTATCGATGGTCTGACGTTCAAGTCCTATTAAAGGACATTTTTTTCCGCCTGTGATCCGTACCTTCCTCAGCAATCCTTCGGAGGGATCGGGTGGCGTGTCGTCCTCCCCAAGCGCGACACGCCTTCCCTTTACGCTTCTTTCATTCCGCGATCTCGCTTTGAGTAGATCATTTTCAAGAAACCGTCCCTTCCGAGTTCCCGTAATAACTCTTGCTTGTTTGCGTTCCCTCACTACGCACTGCGTCTCACTGGTGATGTCGTCGGTATCATCCTGCCTGGCTCCCTCAGCCCTCCTCTCGTTCCTCTCCTCAGCCCCCTTCCCTTTCCATCTAGGGCCCCCCCACCCCACACAGCGCT
Organism: Hetaerina titia; assembly: GCA_037158775.1. Lineage (NCBI taxonomy): Eukaryota > Metazoa > Arthropoda > Insecta > Odonata > Calopterygidae > Hetaerina > Hetaerina titia. The sequence goes on along the minus strand of CM073768.1, from coordinate 7,429,204 downwards.
CTTGGCTGACTCCATGCGAAGAAAAGGGCTCACTAAGGTTCCGATAAAGAATAACCAAATTAGAGCAACAGTCTCGAGTATAATGTCATATAATAATCAACGTTATTATGCATGAAATTTGCGCTAATTTAATTCATTAATTGCCAGAGCGAATAGATTGTGTGAAAGAAATTTGCCCTAAAATATCCCGATTAAAAATCAAATGCAATATAATTGCTTCTGTCACGTCGGGACAAATCAATATCTCATGTAGTTGCTAAAATTCTATGGACATTCAGCGTCCATCAAAGTTTGTTTACATCCTTCATTGATTGTAATTCATGGACAGGGACATCAAATCTGCGATAAAAAATGAAAATATATGGCCAGTATCTTGTAATAATAATTATTGTAGGGTGCAAACAGTAACCATATAAGGAAAACGATCAGCGGATTGGTGTACTCCACGATATATTTACTAATTTTATTGCGGTTAAATCATTTACTTGCCTCGTTAAAATCTAATATTGAACCAATGATGAAAAAACCAATTTAAATATATGTACGCCCCACATACGTATTATTATTATCATCGGTAATTTACCAGGTAGGTTTTATAAGTTTTAAAATAGTTTCACTATGAAATATCAGGGGTAATAATTATTATTCTAAGCAAATTTCAATATTTTTACAAGCATGGAGTAAAATATGGAACCATATTACATTCAGGGACAGAAAATGAGAATGAATTACCCATATTCTAAATACCATAATAAGAAAGAAATTGATTAAAAAAATTACGCTGATTAAACTGAGGCAGGCACTATGTTAATAGTAGAAAAATCAGACATTTATTTTGAACGTTTAAACTGGAAGAGTGAAGATACCCGCATTGAAAAAACAAATTAAAACAAAAATAATATTTTTTTATATATAACTTATTTTGTATGCTAATTTCCATATTATTGCTTACAAATTTCCTAAGTAGTCTTAAAGAATAGGCTGTAGGAACCTCAAATATGGTGGACGGATTAAATGGGTTTATAGATAATTTAATAAAGATAACTTACGTCAAAAAGACAAAGAGAAATCTAAAAATCAGCAATTTTCTCGCTCCAGTCATGATGTCTATGTGAACTGTATACTGAATCTGTAAAATGAAATATAGAATTTTGAATACTGAAACCACGCATGCTTTCACATCTTTAGCACCAACCAATTAATTCATCTTCCAATCATCATATCAACTAATTTGATTTAAGCATGATGTAACTTCACCCCTAAATATTCAAGGACTTATCAGTATATATTCATTCTCCAGTAATAAATTTATAAAATTTTCAGAAATATAATGGGAACGTAACAAATAAATAGTTTTTCATCGCAACGCGGATTCTATTTGCATACTTATTCGTGCGAGTATCCGACCCCTAACACAGATACTCATGTCGTGAAATGCCTCACTGGACTCTTTATAAATAAGCACAGATTAGTCTCAAGGAAAAGGACTAATGAAAGCTCTGCATTCTAGGAAAGAGTCCGGATGCTTGGGGAGGAATTTCAAATTCTAAAAAAACCGCGTTCGAAAAATAAAAATAATTTATTCAACATACGCACTGCGCCACATTAGCCGCTCATTTATGAGGGGGAGCCTTTGATGTCAGGAGTCCGCATAATTTTCACCTGCCTTCGCGCATTTTTTACCTAGAGCCTTCGTTGCAACACTGCGGTTATTCTGAATCCAATGAAAAATTACCTTATTGTTTTCTCGATGAAGGGTGATGAGATATAATTAAGAGATAGTGTATCAACATGATTTCGACTGCGAATGAAATGTTGACTTCGCGCTATTTTTACGTCCAGCAAGAAAGCAAAACCAGAGGATTATTTTGTTTTATTTTTTAAATACGATAGTGAATATCAATGCAATTGGCAAAGGCATTTTAGAGTAGTACGCCCAGAGTTATTCACAACCACGCGGTCAATTACAAAACGGCAAATGAAAAACAAAAGTTTTATCTCAGATATCCCCAGAAAAATTCTCATGGAGATTTTCGGCATCTCAACAAATGCTTCGCTGAGACTTTCACCTCGACGTAATTTTTTATCCTCCACAAAGGATAAATTTCAATAAAGGAATTCGTTAAACTTAATGCGGTGGTCCCCGACGCGGCTTCCACGGCGCCGACAGGACCATTTCCACATTGCCACGACCGACAAAGCAGCTTATGAAGCCAACGATGTTCGCTATGTCGGTTTTTTCGTCAACCAAAGACGTTTTTTTCGCTCAAAATTAAGCATGGAGGTTGGAAATTAAGTATAGGTTATATCACTTCCAATCTTTGAGGTCAACATACGAGGTTGGGCTGAAAAGTTTCTGACCTAACAAAGATACAAAACATTTTTTGTGAAATTAAAAAAAAATATTTTTCAACATAGTCTCCTTGCAACTCTACACACTTCTCCCAGCGATGCTCCCATCTCTGTAACTCGTCCAAATAGTACTCGGCGTTTTTCTCTGCAAAATAATTGTTCACGAAGGTGATTGCCTCTTCATTTGACGAAAATTTCTGTCCTCCGAGTGCAATTGTTAGATGAGGGAACAAAAAGAATTCGCCTGTGGCTAGATCTGGTGAGTAAGAAGGATGGTCAAGCAGTTCAAACCGTAATTGGTGGATTTTCGCCATGGCAGCCGCTAAGTTGTGAGACGGTGAAACGGTTGCCTTGGTGAAACAGGATTTTCTTTTCTGCATATGTGGCCGTTTCTCCGCAATTTCTGTCTTCAGCTTGTCTAGTAATGATGCGTAGTATGCTCCTTCATTGTTTTCCCCTTTTTGAAGATAATCCATTAAAATAACTCCAATAACCCAAAAAACAGTCGCCATCACTTTCCCAGCTGAAAAAATAGTTTTTGCTTTTTTTGGAGCCGGTTCCCTCAATGCAGTCTATTGTTTGGAGTGTATTTTGGTTTCGGACGTGTAATGGTGTATCCAAGTTTCATTTACAGTAATTAATCGGCGCCAAAACTCGGATTTATTGCTGAGTGAATTCTTCTCGGGTCTTCCACCGGGTTAATGTCTCCATAGCTACCGACGTTTCGATTCCCGACTCGGTCATCGTCTTCAAAGCTTCTGAGAAGCCCTGAAGACGATGACCGAGTCGGGAATCGAAACGTCGGCAGCTATGGAGACATAACACGGTGGAAGACCCGAGAAGAATTCACCCAACTCAAACGCCGGGAAAGCACCAGATCTTTCATTCGGATTTGTTGCGCCTAAACTGCGGCAACAGTGCCTTGGAAATGTTCATTCGAGCACATTTTTGGTCTAACGTGAGCAAACGCGGTACCCAACGCGCGGACAGCTTTCTCATGCCTAAATGTTGATTTAATATGTAACAAACACGTTCTTTTGTAATGTTCATAACCTCTGCTATGTCTCTCACTTTTATTTGGCGCTCGTCTAGCACCATTAGGTGAACTTTGACGATGTTTTCGTCGGTAGTTACAGTTTTTGGACGTCCCGAACGTTCATCGCCTCCCTAGCTCTTACGGCCACTTTAAACTCAGCAGCCCAAAATTATCCTGTGGAAAATGATGGTGCATACACAGAATTTAACTCGTCTTTGATTTACGTAGGTGTATTGCCTTTCAAAAACAAATATTTAATGCCAGATCGACACACGATTTTGTCCACTTTCACAAAAACACTCACATCAACTCACTCAAACGACTGTTACATAACAACTGTGCGTCCAAAATGGCTGAAATTTGCGTGGTGAGTAACTGTCAACAGATGAACGACGATATTCACTAGCTTTTATTTATCAGTGCCGCCATCTTCACGTTGAGGTCGGAAACTGTTCAAACCACCCTCGTATAGATATAATTTGAAAAAAAATCATCGCCAATCTTACGAATCCCCAAAAGCTACAAATGCCAAATAGGGTGGTCCTAGTTCACTGAACACATGCTCGAATGATATTTGATGCAGGTCTAAGTTTTTTCTTTTCCTGAAATAGTGTGATTTTTTACTACTCTCGTTCCTGCTTAAACGAATAATGGTTAATATCACCACCAATTAAACCCTACTTAAGAGTGGACCAGGATTTTCAAGATTCCAATTTTACCCGTGGATTTGAGGAAACATCGGTGCTTTGATTGGTGATAAAATATCTTCGCTGTTCGTGTCTCTGGCATCACCGAAGTAGGTCCTTTGCTTTCGCTTCCCTCCTGGGAGGCTGAACGCCCGATGCTCACCAACGAACTCAAACTGGTCTTACATAAAAAAGGGGGCTAATTTTCTCCGAAGGGATTGAGATATTTTAGAAAATTTAGCACCCTACATGCCACCACTAGGGTGTGTGGCAGGGACTGCCAGCAAACCAGACTAATATTGACCTGAACATTTTTACTCCTACTGCGGTCGGACAATATTATTCTGATCCTTTATCGTTCGAGGAAAAGAATAACCTCTTAAATATGTTATACACTTTTTCTCTCTAACTTTATTGTCACGATCTCTCCTTCCTTAGTATGACGGGGATATAATACATTTTCAACATCATCGCTAAAAGGACAACTTTTCAATTTATGTAAGAGATTTAATCTGTAATTTAACCTTCACTCCGTGAGTGATTCCCATCTAAGCTGCTCTAATATTTTGGATACGCTACTAAGTTTATCATAATAACAATGTTTTAAAAATCTAGCTCCTCTACGCTCCACGCGATTCGACTTCGTGAGGAACCCATATTTCTCGGTTCTTGTGTACGATTCTCTTTCCAAATAAAATTCCTCAATTTTTTTAAGACCTGATAATTTCCTGTGTTTCCAAAAATATTGAGGGGTTTAATTATCAGCTTTTTCCCGATTTTCCGAGCTTACCGACTGAACGTTAGCAATGCTATGGCCCCTGGAATTCAATACGTTCAGGATAAAACACGGGTGGTTCTTGCCCGCTTGCCAACCGTTCCATTTTCTCAATTTTCTTGCTTAGAAAAGTTTGAACCGCTGGATGTTCTCATGATATTGCTCAAAAACATCAGCCGAAATTTAATCCCAGGACTTTCCGATAATTAGCCGAACTCTATGCCCAGGAGGCTAACTCGGCGCTCTGATACGTAAGCATTGTTCTCTTCACATTAAGTTTTTTGAAAATGTGTTTCGCGCGTCGCGAAATCCCACGGCAGCCGCCGACGCGGATTAAATGGCTGCGGAGCGCCACTTGCAGAGCCCGAAATGGCGTTCTGTGAGCCACCTTTCCCGTCGCGACCGGTAACGTCACGGCTCATATATTTCGTAGTGGCGTAATTCTGCTACTCGTGGAGCCGAAACCGCGCGCGCGCCGGGGCGGGCCCGCCGTGATTACGGCCCCCCGCACGCCCAAACGCCGACCCCATGAGCCCGCTCCCCCCTTTATGCCGTCCCGTAAATGCTTAACGGGGAGCGCCATTGGGGGATGGAAGGGGGGCGGGAAGAGCAGCGACGGCGTAGGGTGAAGCGAGGGGGCGGAATGACTTTGTAATCACGAGTTCTTCGTGATGGGGTCGGAGGAATGGAAAGGGGATGGGTGGGGCCCCTCCCGCTGCCCCACTTTCCATACCCTAGGTCCGAAAGGACACGCTATGTCCGCAGAAAAAGGCGAAAAGGTGGGATCAAGCTGCTTTCATGGGCTTCCTTCTTTATTTCTTCCAAGACGGTCAACTCTAACCCCATCGTAGTTCTATTTATCACAGATCACCCCGCGGAAAATAAAATTTCTTGCATCGACTGCAAAAATATATTTAAAATCGTAAAAAATTCTGTTTTCGTCTTCATCTTTAAGGAGAATATAGTATTCAATTTTTTCATTCATCAGTACAATAAAAATAACCGGTGGAAAAACAATATTAACATTCCCCAAAATATTTTCCGGTATTTTCAGATTGTTTTAGACTAATTGATATACCTTATGATCTTATTTAATAAAATTTTCAAAAAATGTATGGATACCGATGCAAGGAACTTCATCAATAAAGTTATCTGAGCAAACCAGAAACTGTTTTAAAAATCGGCACTGCGCTGATGTACCAACGTACAAAACTAACGCAAGTTAAGATGCGTGTATAATGGTTGGCGTAGGGATGAAGTCAATCATTTGTTCTCATTTTTTAGCCTCTGTAAACGATTTCAATAGCATATAGAGAATTTGATAAGGCAGGAATTTAATAAATGATATGTTGCTTGGAGAGATTTTATGCATTAAATATGATGTTAAGCAGGATTTAGGAAAGCGTATAATGACATGATAAATTACTCGCTCCACTTTTTACTGATCGGTAAAGTCCTTATAAATCGTTTATACAATAAATGGTGCAGGATAAGAAGAGCTTATATTTCCAAAGGATTTTATTCTGGTGATGTAATTAATTATATTTGCAATCCATCCGCCAATTTTACTCGCACTAACGGGTTACACGTGGCCAATTACGCCTTAGGTGCAACCCAAAAGTGCCTTTTCGCCTTGGCGAATGGGATTTCTTGGGCAAATTTGACCATCTACACCGCCAATCTGAAGGTTTATCGCTGTACGGGCGCCGGGGTGTGGATGACCCCTCTGAACTCCGTGGCGCGGCGGCCAGGGACATTCAGGGTGGACGTCCGCCAGCCTTCGCCACCTGCGGTTTTCCTCCCGATTCAGCCATCCAGAAAATGGCAACGCTTGGATTTTTCGTCGTGGGCTTTCGTAGGTATAACCAAGATTTGAAAGCAAGACATTATGGTCGATGACCAGCAAATGACCACGCCCCTCGTTCAACCGTTTTCGTCTCGGGTGAAACTTCGTGGACATAACCCGAGCCGTTATTGCATAAGCATGAGGAGCGAGCAAATAAGACAATACCTGGGAGACTATTTCTTGAATCGTATCCGTGGCGCTTTTATATCGTGGGAGAAATGAGAATAAGGTCTGGGGGATTTGGCAAGGGGGGAAGGGAAATCCTTTACTGTCCGCTATTGACATTTCTCCACCTGCTCCCGAGGAAATACCACCCTTGAAATTAGTAACTGCTAAAAAACCAGCACCATGCATTATTTTCTATTTCCTGTTTATAATGTTATTTACTCAAATGATCCGAGAAAAAATAGAATAAACGCTATCATAAGTATTATCAATAAGGTTATTCTTAATTTCGACGTGTGCCATATCCTACTAAATCTAAAAATGATGAGTAGTACTACATTTCTGAAAAGAAAAATCAAATCTTTGTAGTTGCAGACCATGTAAATAATTTGGGTGTCTCATCGAATCGCTTCAATAGCATCGAATTTCATATGAGAAACATATTTACCGGATTGCAAGAGAGAAGGAGTACTTCAAAAAAATAATCATGACCGGATTAGGCTCTCAGCTTATCCTAGCATTTGATGCTGGGTAACTCCCATCTTTTTCCAAGTCATCTCATATTTACGAATTATAATACTTGCATTTGAAGAGATTTTCTTGGAAACCTTCCTTCTTCCGCTCCACAGGGGTATTTCATTTTATCATTGCATGTTTATACTCTTTAGTCAATCTTGTCTGGTTCATTAAATAAAGAACGCAATATATTTTTCCACTATTCCTTATTATTGTACGACTAGTTTCAACGCTTAGGCGTCATCATCAGGTACCTAACGATGACACCTAAGTGTTTAAACTAGTTCTACAAGAATAAAGAACAGTGGAAAAATACGTTGTGTTCTTCATAAAATGAACATGAACTTCCACAAAGTGAGCCAGAAACTCGAAATCGAATCTTTTCTGGCACAGCTTTGACTAAGAAATCGCATTCCTGCTGTTTGAACAATGTTTTTGTTTTCCCCTTTTGTATTCAGAATTCAAAATAATATAGGAGATACGGAATTACGTGTACACCAAAGTTATCGAATTTCTGCAATGATACCTTTCGTGTTTTCAATTTGTTGTTTATTTTATTGTCCCGCAAAGTGATTTGTGGCGCTAGCCATTATACCATTTCGTTCCTTTTCTTTATCATACTGAATCCCTTTTTCTTAAATATCAAAATCGGATACTTATTTGATACTCTCTTTGTATAGTTCAATTTATTTTCAACCGAATAATAACGAAAAATAACATTGTTTTATGTCTACTCGCAACAGAATATGATTATAAACTCTCTACGGTTTATAAAAATTGGTCTAGCGATCTGTACAGACCCTGTTATGGTACCTGAATGATGACTTGGTCGAAAAATGGCGCCTTATTAATTGGTATTTCGGGAGCGATTCTTATTCCCAGGGCAGCAATGAGTTTCTAGTTTTTTAATTTATACATTCTCTTACACGCAAACTGGAGTAGGGGATAGCCTCCAGCCTTGTCTCACTCTCCGGTTTGTTTGTATTTATTTATTTAGTCAGTTTCTTTTCTGAGTCTATTATAATGCTTCTGTTTTCTTATTATACATAGATATACATATATATAAGAAATATATACACATTCAAACACAAAATCCCGCCATACGGCGATCAAATATTCATTCAAATTGAGATAGATATAAGGAAAGGGATAGGAACAAACATAAAGGACGAACACAGGAGAGGTGGGGAAGGCGGATTTGAGCAGATCACAAATGTAAAAATATTTTCCTCGACCGGGACTATATATATATATATATAATGGAGGAACATTCCAATGCAAATTATAAAAGTGGCATCAATTGGCGTTAGACGTTATTTTGAATCGAAGAAACTAAAAAGTAAAATTTTCAACTAACTAATTCCTTAAGAGCAGTCATAAGCTGAAAGAAGGAGTTTTACAATTCTTGGGACACCGTGGTAACAAAGAGTCGGCTTGAATCACAGAAATGTATTCCTCAGCCGACAACATAACTTTTTCCAACAGCAAAATACGAAGTGAGTTTAGTTCTTATGGCGACGGAGTAATCCAAGATTTTTTTATTTGCCAGCGATGCAGTAGTTTACCGATATATTCGTAATCCTGAAGATAGGGTAACTCATTATGTATGACCTCAATACTGAACAGCAGTGATGCGGCACTTCGCAATTAGAATTACACTTATAAAAGTTCGTAGTGTTGAATTTTTGGAATAGAAACACTTCTCTCCCGAACGCCAACGCCCAGGGGCATCGAAATAGAAAATTCAGACTTGATTATATATTTAGGTGTTACCTTCAATGAAAACCTCTCTAGGGTGAAACATGTACCAGAAATATGTGGGGAAGCTAAAAAAAAATAAATTATATCAATAAATTATTGGGAAAATGTGATGAAAAGATTAAGAGCGATGTTATTTTTCGCTAGTTAGCCCTCATTTAAAATATTCTGCTAGTATATGGTAGCTTCATGAAGTTGGATTAATTGCCGCATTGAATGGCGTGCAGCGTTGAGGAGCTACATTTGTAAAACGTTGTTATGATAAACCGAGGAGCAAGGTTGGGAATCACTCACCTCGAGAAGATTAAATTACAGGTTAAATCTTTGACGTAAATTGGAAGGACGTCTCTTTAGTGATGATGTTGAAAATGTGTTATCAGCCCCATCGTACTATGGTAGGTGAGATCGTGTAAGTAATTTTAGAGAGATTAATTTATGAACAGATATATTTAATGAGTTCAGATCAGAATAAAGTTGTCCGAACGCGCAGGGGTGGGAGGGGGTAATATTTTGGGTCAAAAGTAGTCTCGTGTGTGATCCCCCCTCACACGCACCCTAGAGTTGACTTCCAGGGTACTAAATAATAATTAATAAAATAATAATACAGTTTCTAACTGGAAGGGGTGAATGCGACGGGAAATTGAGGGAAAGCGACGGCCGCACCATGGAATGCCACCATCTTCCAAAACAACCCCTTGACGACATGAGGAATGTGCATCTATTCGCAACCCTCCACCCCTAACCTCGAAATCACATCTCAATCCTTTCAGGGAGACGGCGGGGATACGCACAATCTCGGTCGTCCCTATCGATGGGAAATCCCTGCCTCCCCCCCTACACCCTGCCCCGTAGCAGGAAGGGTCGCACATGCATTCGCACAGTTTCTCAAAACTTAGAGCACCAAATCCGCCCTCAGGGGCACACGAATCGCACTCGGGGGTTGGCCATTACAGGGGTGGCGGGTGGATGGCGATGGTAATGGTGTATCCGTGAGTGGCTTTTTGATGCTAGTGCGTGCAGGGGTTTTTTTTGGCCCCAACGTTCGCGACCCCCCAATCCTCCCACACTCCCCCGCCTCACTCTTTGCATCTCAAATGACATCGTAGCATCTCCCGTGCGTAACTGCGCCGTACATGTGGCTGAGTTATGAACCAGTCACCACTTACGTTAAACTAAAGAAAAAGAAATCTTTAAAAATATTCTAAAACAAAATATTACAAAACAAAGTTTAAAAAAATAATTTGAAAATTCTACTAAAAGTACGAAAGAAGGGCGATTACTTCCTACATCTATGGAACATAAAAAAAGGATATAAATTAATTTTTAATCAGAACAGTAGCGTTAATTAGCAACTAAAGCTCTCTAAACTATTACAGTCTTCAACATTATATCGCCAGTTAACTGCTCTACATTTACCATTCACACTTCGTTTGGATTTCTTCCGACATTATCCTCGCCCTCACGCAACATGCCAAGTACGTCACTTGTTTTTTTCGCTTTTATCCATTTACCTATTCCATTCATGTTCACGCCTCAAATCCCTCCTCCAATCTATGTCTATCATCTTGCTTCAATAATCTCGCTTCTGTGTCATATGAAACCTTGCTCCAATTCAAAGTTTTAACCCACCTGTCATCAACCTCCTTACCCCACGTCTCTGCCACCAACCACCTTGTACTTTATATAGGATCACTGTCTAACGAAATTCATCTTGCTGATCCCCACCACTTTGACTTTACGTGGATAAGTCCAAAACACACTCTACCGACTCTAGTTTTTACCCTCATATTATAAAGTTAAAAATTATCCTTTATCTTCATAGGAAACTCATTTTCATTTGTTTGTCTGCATTATCATAAACCTGTTTAGATTGTCCTCGTTCCAAACCTCTCATTCTGATTTTATAATGCGTTTAGCAATAATTATTTCCCTTTGACTGACCGGGTAAATAAAGGTTGATCATTCGGCCTATTTGCATTCAAATTATTTTATCATTCAATCATTAAATAGCATTGAACTGTTTCATTTCAATTCCTTTAATACCCTTTCGCTCAGTTATTTCTAGACCTATAAATTGCGGATTATTGTGCTGATGGAAGAGGTAATCCGGGAATTGGCGTCTTGTACCCCTACCCCTTAGATTTTCCAACGCTGTTTAACCAAAACAATGAGAGTCGAGAGTTGATTTGTTTATTTTATGCTCTTGAGCTTATCCCTTCAAATTAATTCATAGCATCCTTGCATTACTGAATCCTGACGTATAATGTTTTTTAGACTCCGATAGGCACCAATTACATTCTTGACAGTTGGAATTTCAAATACACTCGTAAAAACATGTCTGTCATTCACATGTCCCACCGCAAGACACCATTCTTGTTTGGCGCTCACCCACCCAGAGCAAGCAAGCACCAACAAGCTCCCTCTCATTTCCTCTTCCCGGGAGAGAAGAGAACTCACCCATCCCCCCACACTCTGCCCCTCACCTTACGACGAGCCGCCGCCCTACATATAATAATCCCCCTCCCCAACCTTCCTCCGTCCCAGCCTCTCGCTCCCGCCGGGGCAACAACCCCTCCGTCACTCAGTCTCCCTTCCTCCCCCATGACTCCCACCCTCCCCGCTCCAACCGCACCACTCGCTCCCTTAGCCACTCGCGTCCAGTACCTGCTTCTCACTCCTCGCTCCCTTGAAGTCTCATTCCGACTTAAAATTGCAATTACGACCGAGCACAAAAAACATTCGAATAATGCTTGGAACATTGGACTTTCTACTCGTATCAAGGTTTAACACCGTACAGGAGTATTAAAACATGACACGAGGTACAACGAGTTCTACAATTTTACGATAACCTAACCAATTTAGTGATGAAATGGAAATGTTGAATTATAAATCAGTGCACATGTAGTTCAAGTGACGACCAGGATTCCATTTCAGAAAAGATAGAAACACACATTTTCTTGTTTTGATATTTTCACATACCAACCGATAATATGCGTCAAATACTCAATCTATTGTTTGATACTTATTTGTGGGTAATAATACTAGACTGCGACTTTGGTATATGTTCATTTATTACTTTTGGCATCGGTGATTCTTATTGCAAGAAGGGTAAGACAAAACCCATCCAGTGATTTAACCAGCGGCGCCCGAAATACTATCTGAGCAACAACACGACGAAGTAGATCGCAAAAGCACGCAACTTTAAGGAAATGTCAGCACAAGTATATAAATTTGGAAGCAAAAGAACTTGAGGACGATCTAAGAATATTTCCTTGGACCCAGCTCGTAATTTAATGTGAAACCCCCTTAACGGCGGGAAATCCTTGCCGGCGGAAGCGAAAGGAAAGAGGCGGTGGAGGAAGGGAGCGGATGAAGAGAGGGAAAGGAAAGTGAGGAAAATAAAGCGCATATAGCCAAAAAATGGATGCGATAAATTTCTCGCGAAAGGGATGAAGAGGGGAGCGTAGATGCGTGGGAATGAAAATATAAAGAGCGGTGCGAGAAAGGTATGATTTTTAGCACAAGTGAGGGCGTAGGGGAGGAGTAGGGAGGGAGTGGATGGACCAGGTTGGAGGAGGCGGGTCGCGCTGGCGGCAGCCCCCGCTCCCCTCTTCCCCCATTCGCGAGATTGCGGCCACGAGGGAGGGAGGGCTCCACGGGTCTTTAAAAAGAGTACGTCGGAGTGGTTGTAACGGCAAGAAGGAAGTGGTGTGGGGGTTGGGTTGCGAAAGAGAGCGAAAGTCCAACGAACAGCCTCCGTATTGCGGAGAAAGTCGAGGAATGTATATTTGATTTTATACACCCTTAGCCAAGGACATCATGTCATCTCTTTCCCATTCCAGAATTTCAGATAGTGTAATTGAACTTCAAATACAGATGAGATATTAACCCAAATACTTTGGCTGCGTAAGAAGAATTTAAAGATTTAATAATTTCGAAAATAACACTAACGGACTATCAATTGAAAGGTACATATAATCTCTCATTTTTACTTTGAGTTGCACTCTTTCTTCCAGTTAACACGAGTTATTGCTTATTATCTCCTGGTTCTCGTGAGTTGTAGTTTCTTGAGTTTGATAATGCTACATATTCCCGGTAAAACTCTCGATTTTTTCATATGTCCGGTATCTAGAGGGTTTTTAAATCAAGAACAAATGAAAATATTGGCTTTCGAGAAATACCTCAGCAAAGTTTAATTTGCAAAAAGTTTAAAGAGTCAGAAATGGAAGCTTCTGGGTTAAAATGTTCCGATAAAAGATTGCAATTCCCATCCTGGCCAGAGAATACATCCTATTATACGATGTGATAATCACAATACTTGGTAGCGACTGGTTATAGTTTTTTTTATTTTAAGAACTAAGAGAATTGAGACATAAATACAGAATTTATATTTAGACTCCATCTCCGGGCAATCAATCATTGATAGGCATTTATTCAGTCATTAGTTGGTCATTATGTTTGAAAATCAGGTTCAAAATAATTCAGACAAGTTTTTGTAGCTTGAGATTAGAAAGACATAATCATAATTCGTAAAAAAATAAGCATTGAATAGCCATAAAAAGGGAAAGTATACCAGGCCGAAATCTAAAAATTTCGTCAGAGACTAAGAATGACAAGATATAGCAAAATTTGAAACTAGTGTCATCACAACCTCAAATATTCATGAGATCAATATGAAATTTTAAAAGTTTCCATTCCTTTGCTCCGCATGAATACATGGAATGGGGCAAAAACAAATTAATTCCAAAATGCGTATCGTAGAATAATTAAGCACTGTGAAAACAAATGTGTTTTCAATTCACTACAGATACTAGGTTGTATGCAGTGATGGTAAGAAATGATGATGAAGAACGGTAGAAGTACTGAACATCGCGTACCGATAGTACGTAAAAGGAATGACTTTTATTACTTAGTATCATACATCTATTAAAAAAGAAAAATACTGTTCAAATTGAGTAAGAGATATCCGTAAAAATGTTAGCTGAATTAGCGCACTTAATGCAAGAATATAGTTTGAACAAAAGAATTTAAGCACAAAGATCAGAGAAAAATACAAAACTCCACTCAAACCCGGGGTTTCTAACGTGCTACAAAGTGCGCTGTTAAGGTCTCGGAGAACAGCAGCAAAAGCACAGTGAAGTAACCAGAATGGATTGAGGAACTAAACTGTTTACAAAATCCCTTTTCGGTAGAATGCATTATAAAATATTATTTTGACCGTGACAATTAATAAGGGCATAAAATAAAGGAAATGTCGTATTACTGAGTCGGCTGATAAAAATCAAATCAAATTGCAATAACAGCTAATTTAATAATAAAAACAACTCAATGCTCACACCACCGGGGGCGAGGAGAGATGGGCAGCGGCGGCGACTAACCCCATGGGAATGCCGTCCCACCGTGCTCTTGAGCTCGTTCACGCTCAGTCAGCGAAATTTTTTAATGATCTCCGTAAAACAGCATCCCCGTAAAAACTATACAGTGATTTCATTGTTCGACTAGAGTAGCAGCAATGTAGTAATTCCTGGTGTACCGACGAAAGATATGAGTATTTCAATCTGCGATATTCGCGAACGGAAGGGAACCAACCGGAAGGGATGCGGAAGCCATCTCCTGCAGAGGAAGCGGCATTCTGGTCGGATCACATACTTCATTTCCTCGGAATTGCCGATCAACGTCGAAGATTTTCCTACCTTAAATTCCCAGCCGCGTTGTTCCCATTCCCGATAAAACGTCGCAACCTTCCCATTTTCCGCGACCTATTTCCAAAAGATGGCCACATGAGTCGATCAAATGGTTTCCAAGATGGAAATGCGGCTACTGAAAAGAACTGGCCTACCGATAATTTCTCCCTGGAACCTCCAAAAATGCACTGAAGTAACCCTGCTAACTTCATTTCAAATTACCCAATATTCTTCATCTTTCCAGTTCCAATATTTTTATTACGTTCACAACGTACAGCTGAAAATCCATTCCCGATGCCTACAAAATATCTTAAATTATAGATTGAATCAATAGAATGTTGAAACCGTATTTTTCTTTTGAAAAATATCATACGAGGCGAAACACGACCTAAGATTGGAAAACTAAGGCGGTTAGAAAATCTTAACGGGGGTGATATGAAGGTGCTTACAGTGAAGTGCAACAGAATGAAAAATTGTAAGTAATAACACACAAAATATGATCATAAGAGTAAAATTCAACCTTTAATGCTAAGATTGTTCATTTGAACTATAACATCATATCTTCATCTCCATACACTGTTCTAATAGTTTGTAAGATCTATATAATCTGTTTTGGGTTGTGAAATTTTAATCATAAAAAGTCTATCATTAAAATATTGTATAATTTATAAAAACCAATCTGCACAAAAAGAATCAATACAATTGTATTCATTACCGAATGAGAACGCAGATGAATATGAGCTAAAGAAATATGGAGCTCGTAGAAGACAGAAATATACCGCAATCAATAGTTCTCAAAAATGAGCAAAAGAAAATATCACCATTATTGGTATTATGAGGTGTAACTACTGCATGATTTTGCATATCAAAATATTCCATACATGAATACAAAAGAGATTTATAGAGCATATCAGAAGAATGTGATATAAATGCTTAAGGGTAAAAAAAGCTGACTGCCTGATACCGTAAGTGAGCTTGCCGCAGAGGAGTATTGACATTAAATTTCTGCTCTGAAATATATGGTACGGATATGGTGCATCCTCTCAAAAATAGTGGCATTGGTTAGCTAGGCAGGATGTAAACCGCGAAGGCGGGGTCTAAGAATTGACTCGGAAGCTGGCCGGAGACGAACGGACGGATGCAGACCATGCGGGAATAGTTGAATCGGATGAAATAACCAATGTCATGATATCGGTGATTACTTCTGAACCAACTGTCGGTGAAACCTCTCGAAACAAATGGCTGAAATCTTAGGAGGTGGAGTTTTGAGTTGAGTTGAGATTACTCGGCGATGTAACGCACATGTTTTCATTTTGGCACTCAATCTAAAGAGGAGACGAAACGTAAAAGGAAACGCGATGTGTGAGTGAGAGAGAGTGGGAGTTGAGGGAAGAAAGAAAGGATGAGGCAAAGGAATGAAGATCGCCCAAAGGGTGGAAACATGGGGGTGGGCAAGCCACGATCAAGCGAACGACATGATGCACGCGGATGAGTGATCGTGATTTCGACAATATTACTGCCACTCCAACAAATTCAGCCAGATAAATTTGCATTTCTCCGGACGTATTTCACATTTGTCACGTGCCTGACTTTTCCCAAAATTCCTTGACCTACGTCTAACCTGCGTCGGCGCTAATGACTGTCCGCGTCCAAAACAAATTACGAGCGAGGTGCGCCGAGGGATGCGAGGCGGGGGGGGGGCAAGAGGAAGGGGAGATGACGGAGGAGCAAGACGCCGAGAGCGAATGCAAAAAGATTCCAAGGAAGCAGAGGAAGGAAAGGGAGAGGAGCAAGGCGATGGGGAATAGGGTGGATGGAAGGGGGGGCAGGAGGAAGAGCTTGTAGAAGCGGAGAGTGAAGAAAAATGGCGATCATAAGATTCCGTTCGTGTAAACAGTTTAGGGATTGGTAAGAGGGAAGAAGAGGCAAGGGATGATTTACCGCCTCCCTGACTAATGCACGACCCGCGAAATGTATTCCGGAGAGAAATGGGCAGGGGAGGGTGCTATAGGTGATGGGTAATGCGGAGAGACCAGGGGAGGAGAGAGGGAAGGAAATATGGATATGAGAAAGGGAAAGGGAGGATCCGGCTCCTTCGGCCGGGGAGGCGCTCTCTCTCCCAGGCCCCAGACCAACAAGGTTCCTTTCTCCCTGCCTCCCACCCACCCTCATCGGGGCCTGATCAGGAAACCAACCGAGAATTCAACTTTCCTTATTTCGCACCATTCACCCAATTATGCCTTCCCCCCAACTACTTGAGCGTTCACTATTTACGCTCTTGCCATTCCTGGAAGTTTGTTCACTTCCCGAATGACATTTACGATTTCCCTCTCAATAACCGTGGCATTGGGCCTTCTCGCACTTCTCTGTAGTCCTCGCATTTATATTAGATATGCTTCACTCGATAAAGGGTCTTCGATGAAATGCAGTATGAGGATCTACGAAGGCGATAATCTTATATAAACAGTGTGGTGTTTTCGTTGGGAGAAACAAATAATAGGAATGGATATAGATATCTATGCAAGAATATAATAGATATTACGGCAAAGCACGGATAAACACATAAAAGACAAACACAGGTCTGTTGGGGTAGGTGGAATGTTGGTGGGTGGGTGCTCAGTTGGTAAAAGCATTGGCCCGGCAATCGTAGACCAGTAGATCGAGTCCCGCCCAATCAGGGCAACTTTTTCCCGCTGGTGAACTACATCCTTCCGCCTTCACAACCCAAGCCTGTGTCTTTTAAATCTGTTCTCATCCCTCTCCCTTATATCTATATCCATATGAATAACTATGAGTTCCCCATCTGGCAGTTTTTCGTTGTTGAATGTATGTATGCGTTTATGCACGTATTTGTGTGAGTGTATACATACATATATGTATATAAAACCTTAATGTTTCTGATGATGATGGTCAGCGCAAAAATATTTCCTTGACCGACACTTGAACACCGGATTTTTCGACTTGACGGGCCGATGCTCTGGCCAACTTGAGCTGTCGAGGAAACATAGTTAACACTGAGATCTGCGGGGGCTTAATGGAGACAGGTGCCCCGATATATTTATACAAATATTATATATGTATTGATATATATATATTATATATACACACATGTATGTTACCATACTTTTATGTTACGACAGATTAATTGAACATAAAATCACAAGATCAAAAATGCATTAATTTAATTTTATCTAATGAATGAAAATAAGTCATAACGCATACGTAAAATTTTAAAATTTTGAAATAAATTGGTGTACTTCGGATACATGGATATCCTAGGAATATATCTCGGTATCTAATCATAAAATGTAATTGGAACACACTCCTTACTAATTACGTGAGATTCTCCTTATGGGCACTGCTACACACTTACAATGCAAGGAATACATTTATAAGTACCATTGAGTAAGAATGGAGTCCATTATTCCGTTAAATTTAAAATGATTACGCTGAGATATTATAGACATACGGATCACCATTGTTTTTCCTTCCTAAAATTTCTTTTAAATTAAACCAAATGAAGTCGACATACTGAAGAGAACCTTATAAAAACATGGGAAATAGCCGTAATAGATATTCATTGATTAGTTTTAGTGCAACTAAAGTAAAATCGCATGCGGAATAAAAACGCGGTGAAACAATTGTCATGGTCCTTCGCTGTGTATCTCAGCGTACTTATAAAAATGTCATACACTTGAGGTTATCAAATTTCTTAAATATAGAAATAGCCACAGGCGAGCGTTTGAAACAGATATTAAGCCACTCCATTGTCATCTCATTTTTCCCTCGAACACATTGACGCTAGCGCTAGTTATCGCAGCCGCAAAAAAACCACTCGTCCAGCGCGAGTTTGCCTGCATTACATCGTTCTAATTAAACGGTAAGTACAGGCAGCTAGGGGCAGGCATACTACCGGCATTTAATTAAAAAACAAGAGGATGCGTAATAATAAACGGTTACGACGGATGAGGCACCACGCGCCACCCCACGTAATGAAATCAAAATCCTCCCTCTCCCCAGCAGTACCGCCACCACATCCCTCCCTTCCTGCACTTCCAACCCTTACCTCGCCGCACCTCGATTCCCGCCAGCCGCCCCCGCCCCCCTGTCTCTTCGAAAGAACACTGCGCACCATCCACCACCGCCAACATCCGCACGCACCCCCCGCCTCACCTACGACCCCCGGAACCCCCCCCCCTCCGTTCGCTCTTTCATGTTCACCACCTGGCCATCTCCGCGGCCGACATGCGCCGAGCCGGGGATATATGCATCTTGCCCCCTCCGCCTATTAATTATTCCACGCCCACATCCATCCTTCCCCGCAAGACCCCGCCCGTGGAATTGCAGGAAAAGGAAAGGGAATTGTTTATGGGAAGGAGGCGGGAGTTAGGGGGTGTGTGTGTGGGGGGAGAGGGGGAAAGGACGGAGAGCTGCGAATGAGAAATTCTGCGGGAAGGTGCGAGTTGAGGGGGGGGGGGGCGGGGTGCGGGCGGCCGGCACCCTCTCTTGCGGGCGAGGCGCACGAGGAGAGCCGTGCTTTGATTAATCAAGTGGTTCCAGCTTGACTGCAAAACCTAAAATGGGTCGAAACTACGCTTTATTCAGCGAAAACATACACTCACGCACACGCAATAAAACTCACTCGATCACGCCGTGAAGTGTGGAATCTCCACGCCTTTGCCCTTTCCATTGAGTAATCACGAAAGTGAAAAGAATGAGAATATCCGAGACGAATATTCTATTCGTGTAAATATAACTTAGTTTTAATAATCAATGAAGTTTTTTTTATTTATAAGTACAGCAATTACCGACTGACACTTAATTTCGGAGTAGTTTTATGTGTAAACAGTACCTCGTATAGAGTACCACCATCAATTTAAAGCCAAGAAATGTTTAACTCAAACCTATCAAATCTCTATTTCGAAAATGGCTAAGTAAAGTCTCATATTTTTTAAAAAATTTGATTTGTTCGTGCGTTATTTACGAAATGTAGTTTTAAATTACATATATAAAGTTAAGACGACTGAACTATGGAGAGATTGACTCTTCACATTGATTTTTGATACTGAGTTACGGCATCTGCGATGTGCAGCCGTGAATTACCGTGGTGTCCTGCATGTTTTTCTTTTCAAATGTGGAACTTTTTTGATCAATACTCTTTTAGAAAATGTTCAATAAATTCCTATATTATACTCCATTTACAGTTTTTGGGTGTCGGTATATGCAGATACCATTATTCGCATTAAAAAATATATACGACCATCCCCAGTAGAAATATTGCACTTTCTGGTGACAGTTACTCCTGAGATTTCCTCACTGATCTTTGTTCATTGCATTAGGGTTCAACATGGATGGCATGGTCACGTTTCATATGCAGCGATGCCAAATGAAACTTTTTCTCATCTTCCTGTACCATCACCTTCAGCCAAAGTTTGCCTCCCCGCTAATAGTTCGTGTATGACCAAACTCGGAACCCATCGCGAACAAACAAATTTCAAATTGAATTTTTCTTAGAATAGCCTGTGGATAGCACCCAATGAAATTTTCAATAGTCTTTAAAATCCATATTTACAGTGACCAGTGTCTCACAATTGTCGTAATATGTTGATGATTCCATCCCTATGAGCAGTTTCTGGAGTTCCGTGTTCACCCTCTCTGGAAATAGTCTCCCCTCTTTAACATTTAAAAATCATATTAACTCTGTACTATAGGGAATAATGGACTCTTAATAAGCTCTCTAAAGCATTACACTAGCTAGTGATTAGTTCAGACAAAAGCAGGATTTCAATGAGGCATATTACTCGTGGCGTATTTTGGGAGTTATTACTCCTTAACCATCGATAATTATGAACGACAAAATAAATTATAAAGCTATTGACTGAAATACTCGAATATAAATGTTACCCCTGACCATCAAAATTATATCCTGTTAACATTTTCAGCACTCCTGTACATTCGGTTTCCTTGGTGGATATCCCGTGGCTTCCGGCTATGCGTTTTTTTAGCTGTCCTTTTTTCCTTATCTTTAGCTTATTCTTTTTTTCATAGTACCAGGTTCTCTTTCAGTTGCTCTGCCTGCATTATTCATATTTGCATTCTCTCATGTCAATTCGAAAGGAAAGACGACGGTCGCAAGAACTGAGATAAATCTTTCAGAATGAGGACAAACGAAACAGTTTTAAAGCTAATGATGAAACCCAGGGTCAGTCTCATTTGCTGCGTAGCCTTCGTAAATCTATCAGACATGTTCCTTTCTTTCAATACCATGCGTTTTTATGTATAATGACCGGTAAAGGTGAGACTTCACTCACCGGGACGGTTTATACTGGCCCGTTCGGGTGGACAATGAACATTTCGCATGATTATATAAATCCCCAGTGGAAAAAAAACATTTCCTGAAAGAAATAAAAAATTAGAACACTATTTGGAAAAATTCAATGTTCCATATCTATTTTTTAAAGAGAGGAGGATTTTTCCCAAACTATATTTAACAAACATTAGATAATACTCCATCTACCGAGCAATTCGCCAAACAGCTCATTTATTGCAAAGGGAAAACCCCGACACAATTAGTGGTGACTTTTACTCATGAGTCACGAGGTGATTCAATTTAATTTCCTCTCCCCCCGGAAGTGCTCAAAATTCCACGAGGAACAAAAGGCGTTCAAAAATAACCGTGGCTCTTTAATTCCCTTTTCCAGGGGCGTCACTGAGGCAAGAGCAACCTTGCATGCATCACCGCATCTTCGCATTTTCCAGGAACAGGCTCTGCCATTGTGCGCGGTGGTTAATAAGATGCGAATTATGGTCAAAACTCTGGCCCAAAAAGAGCACTCTCTCGCATCCGACCACCGCACACCGGCGGCCCCTCCCCCCCCCCACCCACACGCCATTCCCTTCCCTTCTCCTCCCGTCTTCGTGGGTGTTTTCCCGCGTGGGTTTTTACTAGGTGAGCAATGCCACGTTCACCCTAGTTTTTCCCACAAACCTATTTCTTTGCTAACACTTTTCTTATCCCAGTGGTTCTCTCTAATCACTGTCTTTTACTCTGTGTATGTTTGTATGTGTTGGTGTATCCTTAACCTATTTATGTAAATGTATGTATATATGGATGTGTGTGTACATATATATTTTCTTTTCCTATTCTTTCGATGCTTAAATTTGTGTCTGTCCAAATGTATTTATGTGTATATATGCATGTATTTTATAAATTTTATACCTTGTATTATATGACAACGGGTTAAATGGAAGAAGGGACCAATAGGTCTCAATTTCGCCCAAATAAAGTCCTTTATCTATCTATCTATATCTATCTATCTACGGCAAACCATTGCCTCCTTTTCCTACCTCTTCCCCACACTCCCCGCCCCTCGTCTGCTCTCCCTTGGCACGGGAATGGCTCTCCCAAGGCACTCCCATATTCAACTTCGAGGAGACATGAAAATGAGGACTATTAACGCGTGGATGTCAATTACATACCACGTATACAAGTATCTAAGCAATAGATCATCTTAAAACAATAAATTATCCATCACACTCAGGTCACATGGCTGTTATAACTAATTTTTATTGCCTGTGAAATACTTCTATCAAGAAATCTAAAAATAATATTTATTAGAACAGGAATGAAATTACATTCATAAAGTAATCAACCAATGCTATTGTTATTGCAATTCGCCAAGCCTTTCGTGTGGAGCATGGCCCTCTATGGATCCGAGACTTGGAACATTGAAAAAGTGGACCAGCAAGGAATAGAAGCCTTTGAAACATGGTGCTGGAGGAGAATGCTGAAGATTAAATGGACAGGCAAAGTAAGGAACGAGGGATTATATTGAAGAGCAGAAGAGGATAGGACCATATGGAGACCTCTACGGCAAAGAAGAAATAGATGGATTGGACACTCATTGAGGTACAATGGATTGATTAGGAATATAGTAGAAGGAAAAATGGAAGAAAAGATTCCACGAGGAAGGCCAAGAGACATGTACATGGGACAAATCAATAAGGACGTAAAACAAAGAGGAAAGCAACGATTGAAGCCATTGACATTACACAGAGAAGAATGGAGGGCTGCAGTAAACCAATCCTAGGATTGAAATACTGATGATACAGGTATATATATCTATACTATATATATATATATACCTATCCATAAATTAAATTGCTACTTAATTCGTATATTCGATTTATTATTATCTCTATTGGTATCAATGCAGTTAAATATCACGGTTTTTAATAGATTATGAACGTACCGCATTAACTTTCCTTTAACTCATCGATAATTTCGATAAAGTCACCCCTCATCCCACGGGCCCCCGTCCAACCCCTCCACTCTCCTTCCTCCCCCTTCCAAGCACCGCTCGCATTCCGACCGAGGCGCTTCCAACGATGGGTCCGGCTCACTCCGGCCACCCCTCCCCCCAAGCCCCCGTGCCTTGGTCCTGCTCACAGATGCTTCCCCCGGCGCTAATCCTTCCCCCATTATCCCTGGCATCCTCCCGACCCCGCCCACCGCCCGCCATCCCACCTCCTTAATTTCCCTCGCGTGCCTCGCTAAACCCTTCCACCCAAACCCCCTTTACGCTCCCCCTCGCTCCGAGACACCCCTAGCACTTCTAATGGACCCCGAAATGGATCATGAGCATATCTTTTTTTTTCTTCGCTTGCATTTAAGTAACCATTTCGCAACCTAACCAATAATGGATGAGAAGCAGAAATGAGAAATTCCGGATCGGAAACTTAATGGGTCTAAAGTAACGGTAGAGGTCCTATTTGATAATAACTGGAGGGGAAAGGCTTTCTTCGATAATTATTTCATTATGCAGGGTTTATAACCTCTTATTGAAACGAATAAAATGACTAACCTATAATTACTTGGATGGGATGTGACTGAGGTCATGTGAGCAATGCCCTCACAAATGCCACCGCGGGAATCGTTAATGACTGAATACGCATGGAATAATTTGGTAGGCTCGAAGTAACTCGGTAGCGGAAAAATCTTCTGGAACTATTTATTTCACTTTGCACTTCTGTAATCGCCTAATAATGTAAAAAGGGTCTCTTAAGTCTCTCCGTCTTCAGTCAAACACCAGTCGTTAGATGAATTTTGAACCCTAAGAACCATTGTGCCTTGCTATACGATCGCTTCGCTGAACTAGAGAACGCGACTTTGACACAACGAACGAGTCAGTGGTTGGGAGCTGTGTCAAAGAAACGAAAAGAAACAACGAAATAGCTCTCTGATTAATAGATGAGAATATTGCAGGAAGTATTTATATGTTCTATGAAGTACTAGATTTCTCAATAGATAACGAGCAGGATAACGTAAAATAAGCATTTGATCCAATTATTCATTGAAAAACGTCGCCCGTTTCATAAAACCATTAGTTTCTTACATGGAGATTGTGTACTTGAAAGTACAACAGAGAATCAAGTTTCCTTTGATGGAGGAAGGCATAGTTATCTGTGGGAGTAGCATGGGTGAAGAACCATCACAGGAATGCTGAGTTATTATCATCTTGCAATTTTACCATTCATTATTGACTTGCGGCGTATCTTGTACTGAAAATCAACCCAGATGAAAGATAATGACTTTAATTTCAGGCAATTAGGGATATTAATGAGCTTAGAACTATTGTATTTTTGACGGAGCTAGGCTATTAAAAGAGAAATATACAGACGAGAGGCGACTGTGACTGTTGGACAGCGTTGGCGAGGGATGAGACACACTCATCCCTCGCCCACGATGTTGTATGATTGCTAACCTCTACTGTCCTTTCCTCTTGTTTTGACACTTGCAAAGAGCACTTGGGCGCTTTATAAGATCGCCGATCTCAATGTAAATTAGGTTTTCTCGATAGCTCAGGTGGTTAGAGCATCCGCCCGGCAAGTGGAGAGATCCGGTATTCAAGTCCCGGTCGAGAAAATATTTTTACATTAGTGATCTGCTTGATTCCGCCTTCCTCACCTCTCCTGTGTTCGTCCTTTATATGTGTTCCTATCCCTTTCCTTATATCTATTTCTATGGGAATGAATATATATAAAATCATCTTTTTCGACTTCAAGGTGGCATAATCCACAAAGAATGTGAGTCCATTGGAATAGAAAGAGAATGGTGCTTGAACGGCTGCGGAAGAAGAAAAATGAACTTGAAAGGCAACCATTTTAGACGTCGGATAACGTCAAATAAGCTGAGACAAAGTGCCTGAAGTTTACCGTAGACGCGTTGATTTTGTAGACAGTCCAAAATCTATCTAATTTATGACGAAGAGCTTGAGTTAACCAAGAATTAGTTACTTTGAAAGTGCTTGTGGCAGGCAAAGAAATACATTACAAAATACAGAAAACGCATTAGTATTACAGTAACGAATCTAGTAATTGTTTTACGGTTTTTACTCATAAATAATAATTGTATGGTATATTTATCAATTTACATGACCAAGAGTCAGTTGATCAGTGACGAACAGAAGTTCCCCATAAAGAGTCCTTAAGGCACCACTTCACACTGATAAATAAATTTATGGGAAATTCGTCAAAATCGAAACCCTTAAGATATCGTCCGGCAGAAAAACAAAATAAGCTTCCGTGATGAAGCCCACTAAAAGGTTTAATCGAATCAACATCGAAGATTTTTAATTAGCGTTATTTACGAACCATCCTCAAGAAATCTTTACCCAATCGCTATCATTAAATGTACTTCACACGGAAGTGAAATTTGTGCCACGCGCGCATCAAAAATGGGAGCGGGCCCACGCCAATAACGATAGGCAGTAATTAACGCGATGAATTTCGGTCGACTTCTCACCGCCGGCACTACCCATCGACGTCTGACTCCGGGTTGCTCGCGTAATTACCAATGCAGGCCTACGTGTTCAGTGGAGGGCGTGTCCAGAGAACACCCAACAAACACCTGCAATCGCAAAAAAGACGCATACCCATTTCTGTAGAATTTCCCATACTCACAGACGTTGGCCGTTGTATGAATTACGATTGGTGCTGAATGTTATCGTCAATGGTTTGGAAAACGATGAAAACTCTTGGAATATTTCGTGAATTACTGAAAACAAACGAGTGTTTCAAGCCCATTGCTATTCTCATTAACCTTACCTTGTCAAACAGGGGTACACGTCACCACGCCCTTTCTCAGAAGCAAGATGTTTTGAGTGGTCAATGGGCACGTTACACAACGGGACCAGAGATCGAACATTTTAGAAATGTGTCTTAATAGATTAAAATTTCTTTTCATTTCATAATTTAAATGAAAACTCAAAATGTATTAAGACATTTTTTAAAATGAAGGTCAGTAGTGAGACGTTTTATTTTTGTGCGTGTAATGCTCTCCGTAACTAATAATCAAATTAAATACTGCTAATAAAATATCTAAATGCAGAGCGATCCTCCTTGGATATGGGGCGCAGTTTCAATGAAATTATATTAATTTATCGCCAACATATTAATTGAATAATGTCTTTCGACATGCTATTTGGATATAGCATCCATTATTCACACATGGAGAAAACACACGAAATAATGCAAAAATGAATACAAATAATGGGCAAACAACAGCCTCGTTAGCAGCACTTGCACACACACACACACACACTTTGGAAATTATTCAATAAAAGTGAATGGTTCCGCAGTTGTACGATTATAGGCGAGATATATACTTAAATTAAGTTTCCAGGCATTTTGATATTCCATCTTCAAAGAACGCGAGGCATCTCAATGATATTTTTTCAAAAATCAATGCGGGATGGATGAATGGAGAGATGGAAGGGGGCAATGAGTCCCTTCACCTCCCCCTCCCCGCCGGCTCCGTGGGTTCCATTTATTAATAATGTATTTGCCGCTGTCGTAAGTCTCAAATTTGGAGCGTGGGCAGGGAGGGCGGGCGTGACAAAGGAACCCAAAATGCTTACGCTCTCGACTGCGAGGGGGAAGGACTTGGCACCCTACCTTTCCCTAATTGACGATGCCTCTCGTTCCTTGGGAAAGGCTGCACAGTAGAGACAATGGAGAATCATTCACCCCTTACGATGCGAATAAATGCTTTGTTCGTATGTTTCCCGCGATAATTTGAAATATTCCACGTTCCTTCCACGCCACAATCAGAGCTTCCACCGATACTCATTTGAGAAGCAATCAAGTATTTAGTATGTGGATGGAGGTGAAAGGAATGTTTCACGACTTGTCTTCATATTTTAACTCTTTTGATGGCATCATTAAAATCCATGGGGTATTTTTATTTAGCTAAATGCATACACGTAACTCAACGGTGTTATTTTCTTCTGATTTCCCTGTTTAAACAGGAGTAAATGCAACTGCTGAACAAATTTCAGATCGAGATAAATCAGGTATTTGGCCAAGGCGAATGATTTCTACAGACAATGAAATGTCTGCATTTCGGTGAACATCAGCGGACGACTCCCACAGTCCTTTGAATTTGTCAAAATCCCTCTAACATATAGCAGCATAATTATTAGTTAAATAATAATAACTACAATAACAAAAAATAAAGGTAGATATTGAGCAGAAAATGTTCTATTTAAAAAAACACAAATGGAAATCGGTAAAGGGTTAAATCTGGCGATATGTTTAAGTTTGAAATGTAGTGACAGAATACCTATAGGGATTTTCTCACCTTCGAAAATAGGTATATAAATTATACATGAGGCCACGATTTCAAAACCATCACCCAAATGGGTCAAGGGGGATCAATGAGCGTATTGAAAAAACATATCATGCGACGAGAAAGTTTTGTTGTAAATCAGATCAGCTCTCACCAGTCAAAGTATCAACAAGTCAGATGCCAGTCTTCGAAATCCTCTGCAATGCGTGACATTTACCATAAATTGGCATAACATGCTATGATAACAAAGTAGCTCTTGGTGTGATACAGTAGTTGGGATATGCTTTATCTGCCATGCTATTGATGTTTCTTACGAATTGACCAATATCCATATCCGATACTGTCTACGATCTACATATTGTTACATTGTTCACACTGAGGCAGCCACATAAAGGGCAAAATTTCACAGAGCATCGCGTATTAAAGAATGCTTGAGTTGATAAATTGATCTCATGAGGAAGATAATCCTCTAATAAAACGTAAATCTCAGATTAGAAGCAATAAGCATACAGGTCAAAAAACTTCTTCTTACGCATGCCTAGTTTTCTGCCCATTTGGTTGAACTATTACTGACTCCGAGCAGCGCAGTGCGCTTTGTACACTTTCAAAATTTCTCCGCCGGCGCCTCTGGGCATCTCATCCAACCTTGGTCCACGGGGGGCCCCACATAAAGCATTCAACAGAGAGCAACATTGAATGTAAAATGTCAATAAAACATGATGTAGATAGGTATGTATGCATTTGTAAGACTTCATATATGCACGCATGTTATCTCGCAAGCCACCACTAAGGTGTGTGGCAGGGAGTGAATACACACCAGACTCAGACCAAAGGGTACGCGGGCAAGCTTCTTTGACGGCACATGGTGGTGTCATTCGAGGGAGGATTTCACTTTTAAGAAAAGGGAATAGTTTGCAGGTGCCAAGTCGGGACTGTAAGGGGGTGGGGAATCGTCGCAATGCCGTTGCAGGTCTTCGCAACTCTCGACTCTTTTCCTGGTCGTCCGTCCGTCCGTCGAGTTTATCGAAGATCTTTCGCATCGCCAAATTTTCAGTGACCATGATGGTGTGTGCTGTCGTCGTATGAATCCCAATACGATATGCGACCATGCGCACACTTAACTGACGGTCTGAATTCAGCACTACACCTACAAGTCAGGAAAACATTATTACCGCTATTTTTTATTTAAACCTTGTATCTTTAAGATCCCTCAGTTCGCAGGCATATTCCATACCTTATGAAATATTTATCGTTCAATGTTCCAGTATTTGAAGAAAGCGCGAAGCAATGTGAACAAACTTGACCCAGCGAGAAAGTCTGAACCGCGAGCGCCTAGCCGACCCTGGTCCCCCTCATGTGTGATGAAACGTAAGACGCTTTACGTCTAAAGAGTCCCATGGGGAAAGGGTGGGGCGAGGGGGGGGGGAGACTGGCGCGCACGAAAGCGTACTCACTCTCGGCGTTAAAGGGACACCTGCCAAAGAATTCCTGCTTGGCCCTGACCGACGCCCACTCGCCCGGCGCGAGCGCCCGGAGTCCCGTCGGACTCGAAGAGGCGGAGGGGGGAAGGGGACGCCGATACGGGGGGGGGGGGAGGAGGCGGTCTCAGCCGCCCGGCGCCGCGCCATCGCCCAAAGTCGGCCCCCGCCCTTCCCTCCTCCCCCCGTCGGCCGACCGCAGGAGAGACCATCATCCGAGCAAACAGATGAGCGAGAGCGCCCACGAGCGGCGGCGACGACGCCGAGCGGCCCACGGACGACGCGCGGAACAATAACACGGCCAGCGGACGAGCACATGTTCGCAAATCTTCGAGTGCGGTCCGCGGGGAGGGCGGTGGGGCGAGGGGGCTGGCGGGCATTCCGGTCCCCGAGGGGGAACGTATCGGTCGTCGAGAAAGGGGGCGCGCCGGACCCTCGGGTCGTCCCGCAACGCCCGCCGAACAGTCCGGGATGGCACCCCGCCCCTTTCTCCTCCACTCCTGACGCGGCCCTTCCCCTCTCTCCTCCTTCGCGAAACGAGGCCCTTCCGAGCTACGCGGCATTCCAGCACCGGGTTTATAAACAAACTCCTAAACATGAGCAGGTGACCCTCCGGTCACTCGCTCGCAGTCGGCGGACGAGAAGGAAACACGGACGAAGGACGGGTATCCCTGTGGAACTATTTTCAAGGTACTCTCGTTTTCACGGTCCGTCAACGGGAACCGAAACATACAAGAATTATCAAGATGGATGTCACGCGTCCCACAGTGTTTAAAACTTAGAGCTTTAGCTTAGAACTTTAAATTGACGATTCCCTGGATACTACGTGGAAATCAATTTGTATCAGTTTTATCATTGATGCATATATATATATATATATATATATATATATATATATATATATATATATATATGGATCATGAGAATATAACTTTATAATCTCACTTACCAAGTAATCAGTGAAGTAAAAAAAGTTTTCCATCAAGTCCATTCATAAAGGACAGTCAAACAGTGTCAATATTATCCCAGATACCGACGGGGATTTTTTGAAATCTCTTAAGGCTTCTTTTGTCATTAAAAGACGAATCTATCGCGTAACTAAATAATCATGACGAATTTATGACTATTAAGGCATTGTTGTAATGGCCGTTTAATATGTAAGATGATTATGAAGAAGTTTCAATACGTTATTTCGATACGATTATTCAAAATGTACCACACATATTAGATTCCGGTATGATTAATTTGAAATCTTTCTTCATTCTAAAGCACTGTTTGCCCTTCTTCTTGAAAACTTCTTCCAGGTGGTAGTTTAAGGACGAGTTTCTAATTAAAACTAAATAGATGGAGCTAGCTCAAATGCATTATACTTCACTTCAGGTGTTTCCCAAGGAAGTGTTATCGGATGTCTTGTATTCCTACTTAACTTTAACGCCATTGACTCTGTGGTCACTAGCAAGATACATTTATCTGCCGATGATGCAATGGTTTACCGTGATATCCGTGATCCTGAGGACACAGTGGCTTTATCAGGTGACCATAATGCTATACAATGCTAGTGCGAATCTTGGCAATTAGAATTAAACTTAAAAAAGTTCGTAGTGATAAAATTTTAGGAAAAGAGCGATTCCATCCAGGAAGCTTACCGTATTGGGAACACCGAAGTGGAATGTTTAGACTCGATTAAATACCTGGGCGTTACCCCCACTAACGATCTCGCTTCGCTGAAACACATTCGGGGAATATGTGGGCAATCTAACTAAAAATTAGGATTTATTTGATAAGTACTGCGTAAATGTGATGAAAAGGTCTAAGAGAAATGCTATATTTCACTGTTTAGACCTCATCCTAATGAAGTTGGATTGATTGCCGAATTGGATCGCGTGCAGAGTAAAGGAGTTAGATTTGTAAAACGTTGTTATTATAAACTTAGTATTTTATCCAAAATATTAGAGCAGCTCGGCCTGGAATAACTCATCGAGCGAAGATTAAATTATAAATTGAAGCTCTTGCATACATTGGAAGTAGGTCTTTTTAGAAGTGGTGTTAAAAATGTATTCTTACCCCTATCGTACTATAGTTGGAGATATCAGCTCAATAAAATTAGGGAGATTAAGTGTAGAACAGATAAATTGAAATTTTCATTTTTTCACACGAACGATAGGGGATTATAATAACATTATTCCACCGCGGTAGGGTCATGTTCGGGTAAAATTATTCTGGTGTGTATTCACCCACTGCCACACACCCTAGCGGTGGCTTACAAGGTATATAAATTATTAAAATAAATACGGTTGGAAGCCAATATATCGTACACTATGGCGAAAACATTTTTAGTTTGAACAAGAATGTTTCGATAACTTATATTTGTGACAATCTAAAATCTACATATGGGAAATTATGTTTTCTTATGACGGTTAAAATTCTAAATTATTGAGCATGCAAAAGTTAATGGAAGATGCCCATATTAATTTTATGTACATAGTACTCTGCAAGCCACCGCTATGGTGTGAGGCAGGGAGTGATAACATACCAGACTACTTCTGACACAAAATATTCGTATATTTTTCGGGGGGCTTCCCCCCCGCCCAGGGAAGTCGGACAACGATATTTGAATCTCTTCCCGTTCTTGTGGAAAATGACATCAAAAATCCAACTGTTCCGCACTTATTCTCTCTCATTTTATAAACATTATTTCTCCTACCGTAGTACGACGGGGTTAATAATATACCTAATAATTTAATATACCGACTCGTAGAAATGTGAAAAAATTTCGTCCCCACTGCCCACTAATACGAATGCACGACATAGAGAATCCAAATTAATTTGCTAAA
This sequence comes from Hetaerina titia, assembly GCA_037158775.1. Classification (NCBI taxonomy): domain Eukaryota; kingdom Metazoa; phylum Arthropoda; class Insecta; order Odonata; family Calopterygidae; genus Hetaerina; species Hetaerina titia. Next base: position 7,397,446 of record CM073768.1, on the reverse strand, counting down.
TGTAAGTACTGAGAACCATTTCAGGTGAGGAAACTCCCCGTTTCAGAAAACACTAGAATAAATCACGCTGTTATCAGAGCTTCTCTTCCGGCTAGACTCTTAGGCATTGCATTAAAATTTGGTAAGGAGCTCGGTCACAACTCTGTTGTTGGCAAAGATGGAATGTACCATTACATATTCTCCTTTTCTTAATATTTGTATGCGCGAAATGAATACTGTAAACTTTCTTTCTACAGGTTGTTGTGTAGAGTAGCAAACTAAGAATACAAGCTGCAAAGTTAGGGCTGAATGAATAATCAGGGTAAGAGAATATCATCGTTTCGTTATGCAATTCACGAATCTATCTCTCTCCACAGATAAGAATCAAAACTAAATACAAGTCTTGCTGTATCTCATACCAATATCTACCGCAGGAATAAGAAAACCGATAGAGTGTTATAAAAATTGACCCATTGAACGGAGGTGGAATCTCAATCTCAATCGACAAACGAAATTGGCTAGAACGCCACACTCAAATGCTATGCAAATATGCAGGATTAGAACCAGGACCCAAAGTGGGATGGAAATTAAGGGGGCATTTGCACATGCACCTACCTACAATGCAATGCTAAAGTTTGAGAGCAAGAAAGCACTCGAGTTAGATTGTGACACCGAGGTCATTGCCTGGACCATACCAGAGTATAGTCCCGCAATGAAAGAATCTGATTCTGCACGAGACAGATATTAATATTCAGTTATGAATAACTAGTGATTTAAACACAATAACTTTAATCAACCAAAATTATTAATATAAAAGCCTAATTGCCATTTTCTATTCCTATTACAAAAAAAATAACGCAGCTAACTAAAGGGCGGCGTTCTAAAACTTCCTACAAAACGCCCCTGAAACAATTCGCAGGGTATGGCGAGGATTTTGTTTATTTTAAGTACCCTCTAAGCCAAGGGTGCTATGGTGTGTGGCAAGGGGTAAAGAGGCAAGAGGCATTTGTGTGTGTGATCGGTTTTAGACTATTAGCGCACATTCCCTTCCTTAAATAGAGAGAGCTGCGATGCATATATATATATATATATATATATATATATATATATATATATATATATTTATACATACATATATATGGGAAAGGAACACGCATAAAGAACGAACACGAGAGAGGTGGGGAAGGCGGATGTAAGAAGATCCCAAATATAAAAATATCTTTCTCGACCAGGACTTGAACACCGGATCCCTCCACTTGCCGGGCGGATGCTCTAACCACTTGAGCTACCGAGAAAATGTTCTTTACACTAAAATCTGCGATCTTATAAAGCGCCAAAGTGCTACGATTCATTGCCCAGGAGATGGCGTTAGGGAGCTGTTAGACCCACCAAAGGAGAAATAGACAAACACAAGAAGGAGAATGGACAGTAAGTTAGCAAGCATAAAACATCATAAAGGATAGGAACGGTGCGGTTCATGGCACGCATAGCCAGAAGAAGAGACGAGCCACATTGGCCAAATACTGAACGTGTATCCCTGAACACGAAATCCCGCCATACGGCGAACAAATATGCATTCACCCTTTATGATGTTGCATGCTTGCTAACTTTCTCGACGGTCAGTCTGACCTGAAGAAGGCCTCGGAGTAGGCCGAAAGCTTAAATCATCTACAGTGTGAGTGTCCTTTTACGTGTTATCTGTTTTATTCTGTGTTCTATTTTGCCGTCTAAAAGTTATATTGCTCTCGTGAGTACTTCCGCATCATCTATATATATATATATATATATATATATATATATATATATATATATATATATATATATATATATATATATATATATATATATATATATATATATATATGGGGGGTGAGGCTGGGGTGGATGGAGGTGGATTTGTTTCTTGCGAGGTGGTGGGACAATTTATTCATCCGCATACATTTTGCCATCCTTGTCCTGGGTTTTGACTTGTCAAGCCCTTATGATGACTTGGTGAGTTGATGCCTTGGTCATGGTTGTTGTGGGATATGTGGATGAATTGTTAGTTTTCTGTGTCGCTTGTTACTATTTCCGCATCCTCCTTATTCCATCTCCGCTCCCCTCTGGCCTCCCTTTCCCCCTCCATAACCTCCTCCTTCACCCCTCTCCCACCACCTGTTCTCCGCTCCGCTTTCTCCCTCTCCATATACCCCTCCTTCACCCTCCCCCACTACCTGTTTTTCCTCTCTCCCTCGTCCCATACTCTCTCTGCACCGCGCACCCTTTTCCTCAGTCATATCTTATCTTCCGAAGAAGACGGAGCTCGAGTCCGTCGAAATTATCAAGATATTATTGTGAGTGTTCTTTTTATGTGTTCTCGTGCTGTGTGTTACTGTCTAAGTTTTTTATTCAACACTTCCGTGTTACTTCGAAGAAATCATCTATATATATATATATATATATATATATATATATATATATATATATATATATATATATATATATATATATATATATATATATATATATATATATAAACCTATATCTATATATATATATATATATATATCTATATATATATATATATATATATATATATATATATACATGAAAGTCGGAGGGGAATTCGTAAAATCGGTAGGGTTTGCTGATGACCAAGCATTTGTTGTTCAGTCAGCCAAGGGGTTGCAAGCATTGTTGAGTGAATTGGAGGTGCAGTGCGATAAATATGGGATGAGAATCAATATTAATAAAACAAAGGTTATGCAATTTTCCAGGAAGAAAAAGGCTAAACTAAATATTAAAATAGGCGGGAAAAAATAGAGCAGGTAGAACAGTTTACATATCTCGGAAGTGTTGTAGACCAATACGGTCAAAGTGGTAGGGACGTAAAGAGAAGAATTGCGCTAGTCAAGGTTTTCTCAAGGAGGAGGGAGTTGATGACGGGGACGTTGAGTAGGGATGTTAAGACAAGACTCGCAAAAACTCTGATATGGAGCGTAGCTATGTACGGTGCGGAAACGTGGTCACTGAAGCAGGAGGATGGACGTAGATTGGAGGCTTTTGAAATGTGGGTGTGGAGAAGAATGGAGAAGGTGAAATGGACCGACAGGAAAAAAAATGAGGAAGTACTGGAGATGGTGGGGGAGGAGAGGGGATTGTTGAGAGAAATCCTATGGAGGCAGGAAAAATGGATGAAAGGCGTATTGAGCGCTAGTGGAATGTTGAAGAAGGTAATAGAGGGGAGAATGTTGGGCAAGCGAGTTAAGGGCCGGAACAGGATAGGGATGCTGGATGGGATGAAGGGAAGAAAGAAGTACACAGAGATGAAGAGGGACCTGATGTAGATTAGGTTGCTGGATTGGGTTTTGTTTGGAGTCACAACAGATTTATTTGATAGTTGTGTCCATTCAAAAATCTACCTTAACCGGTAGATTACCTGATAATAATAATAATAATAATAAATAAATAAATATATATATATATATATATATATATATATATATATATATATATATATATATATATATCCGAATTTAAGCATCGTATTACGATGTGAAATCAATGTTACCCACGCTTCATTCTCCTTAAATTGTGGTGTGAAGGAGCGATATCCATTGACATCGGGTTTCAAAAAGTATTGCATGTTAGATGGTATCGCATCAATCACGTATCGTATCTAAAATCGGCATATCGTATTTCGTAACGGTATATATCAATGTATGGTAATGCCGCACAACCGAATATCAACCTATTTGGGGACCGAGCAAAACTCTTTGTACCATCCGCGATCAACGAGTGAGCGGGAGTTCCCACAGCACGGGGAAGCCGTGGCTCGGGGGCCGCACGGTGGGGGACGGGCCGCCAGAGGTCACCCGACATCGTGCACACGCTCCCCCCGCATCCGTCCACCTTTCCGCAAACGGGAGCAGCCAAGGAAGGAGGCATTGGCGACAGGCGCTCTCCGGCGCGCGCGCCATTTCTATTTTACATCCAACGGAGACGAGGTCATTGGGTGATCATAAATTTTTATTCTTTACAAAAATAATTATTTACTAATAGAAATATAACGGATACGATGTTTCTCGTGTTAATGTGAATAGTAACTAAAAAGGTACAACTTTAATACAGCTACCTACATCTAATTACGCTTTGAAAGGAGCCAGAAACAACATATAATATTAGTAATTAAACATTAGTACGCAAATACAAGTATTATCATATTAATGTATAGATATCACTGAAATATGCAAGTCAATACAATTTATAATATTTCAGAAATGAAATATTTGAACAATTAAATATCAATTTTTACGACACATTGGCTGCCACCCCGTTATTACTATCGACGCATAACCGAATGTACCCCGTACACCCATAACCGAATTTATTGGCCAATTAGAAAATCGTTTGACGTAACTTATTGTTTGACACGCGCGAGAGTAGTATGAATATAATCCCAGGAGAGCCGCTTAATGATTACGATTTTAGCGACTCCTCAACTCGTTGCGAATCGTAAAAGTTGGTAGGTATGGAAGGAGGAGCTTGGAGTGTGAGAGTGGTGAGGGGGAGCGGAGGGGTGGCAAAAGAGGGGAAGGGGGAGGAAATTGCGGGCGAAGACAGCCAGACGGGATCGCCATTTGCTAAAACCATTTCGTAAGTCACGCTTAGTGCTCAAACTTGGAACGGACGTAAAACTCCAAAAAGGAAAGAAACTCCCTTTGGTGGGGCAACCATCACCTTTCCATCCTCCGAAGTACGACACGAGCAGCCGGGAATAGCGAGCCGGGCCTTCCTCACCCACTCTCTCCTTCTATTTGTCAACGGTCTGAGCGACAACACGAGGATTGATTTCTTCAAACTCTCCACCGTCCAGACGCACCCATTGCTCTTGTCGAGGGAAATGAACTCATTTTGGTCAAACCTATTCACGTTCGTATATCTTCTCGATTAATGCTGCAAACATTTCTACTTTTGTGCATTTCTTGGCTCAGAAAAGGTATCCTTCAATAAGTAGGTACGGAATTTATTTGAATAATTTCATCGAGAAAAGGGAAATACCATTCTACGTTTTCCAGAAGGAATACAATACTTGTACATTTGATTTTTTCAGCCGTGTGACTTTATAAAACTATCACAATATTTAGTCTCAAATAAAATGATATTTTGGATAAGAAGATACTTCTGAAAAATTACAGTTTTCACATCATTGATAAAAAAGTCGAAAAATGCATAGTTATTGATTAATAGTTTATTTGATGTTTATAGAACTTTGGCAGAATTGAAACAGATGGTGAGGTTTCCAATTAAATTTGCCACATGTAACGTATATCAAAGCAGGCGAACAAATATAACGATCGCCTTGCAGAAGATGATATCGGCCAGGAGGCATGGGTTATTTATTCGAAAGCCACATGCCGCTCACGCAGAACAAGTAATTACATTAGATGGAGAATCAGTATGAGAGAAATGGATACAATAAGACAGGACTCTCCATAACTTTCGAAGTTAATGCGAAGGAAATGGTTCGAGAGGAATGGAAGAGGAAAGGAAGGCTCTTTAGGTGTCATTAGGGGAGTTAAAATTGAATAGATCTCATGAATGGCATTATATTTTTCAAATTGTTTCAAAGTGAAATATTAACTAAATTTTTAACTTCCTTGGGTGACTAGGGCAATGAATAATCATTCTCAGAGTCCATTTAAAGCCTTCCCGTGACGATTAGACAGCCATTTAATAACATAAATTGAATGATAATTATATTCCTTAATATTAATGATCGAATGCATATATGAGGATTTCAAGACGTGGCTTCGTTTCTGACCCGTTTCTATTGTTCTACACACTCTAATTTTGCATGAGGCTTAATCTTTACCAAATTTGACAAAGAGATAAATGTATTAAATTAATTATTTATGGCAATTAAAACTTTTAAACAGTCACAAACCATAACGGAACTTCCCGTCGGCAGAAATTTTTCTGCCACCTTATAAAGCTATAGAAAGGGTGGGATACTGTGATTCCTTTTGGACTTCGAGTGAAATGTACACGTTCACTTTCCATCACAACTGGTGCCATTAAGTTGAGTGACGGAATAATTCCTATTTGGGAATTGCCGATACACATGTTGTCACTTTACATGCTGGCAAGCAAAACAGGGAAGTAAAATACAATACTGACTGAAGCTTTTCTTGCATATCTTCAGCGTGGCAGTTTTCTCTGCGTGTCTCGAAGAAACGGAAACTCCACCTTAAGCAGATTCGTGGAGCGCACCAGAGGATGAGCGAAGTGGATCCGAGAGCGTCTCTGCCGAACGCTAGGCGGGGCCAAGAATATGAGTCACGGCATGACGGCGCCCCTAATGACTCTAGATGCCGCTTAATCACCGAGCAGGATGAGGGCGATCACCAAACCACAAATCTCAGCCGTAACGAAGTCGACACCTTCCGCTGCTGACCATTAAGGCCAAGCCGTTCTTGGGGTTCGGTTCTTTCTAAACATCTACCCGCTACTCGATGTGATTCCATTCAGAAGTGAGTGTTTTATGAATCGTTTCACGGCCAAAGCAATCCTCCTGCGCAATTGAACTCCTGAAAAGCGCTTTAAGAAAACTCTTACTGAACACAATAACAGAAGTAAGCTTTGGAAAATATTCTCAGCCTTATTATTATTCCCCGTCTTATTAAGAAAATATGCTTCTAACTAATGGACAATATAAAGTCAGTTTAAATGGCATTGCTTCCTTCTTCAACTCATGCATTCACGTTTCTTTTTGCAGCCTCAAACGAAAATATTCACAACCTTACCACACAGCCTCACCAAATATTCTCCCTTTGGAGCTTAAACATCCTTACACCCCTTATCCACGTGATATCCCTTCAAAATAGTACGTCTACCTCCCCACAATCTTTTTTCTACAATACCTAACGTTTCTTCGTTTGTCTTCGTAGCCATCCAGCTTGTTTCTCCATTCTTGCACCTCAAGGCAGAGCCTTAGGTTATCATCTTTCTTCAAAGAACAAGCTTCACAACCTACATTTAAATAAAACAATTAAAGTATTTATGTATGTAAAATAAAAAAAATATCGAAGACAATAATTATTGACAGTCTTAGTCAGTAGGAGAAATCTTGGATTATAATTTTATTTTTAAGATTTAAAAGATTTAATTTTGTTCCAACTTGTAAATTAAATGTGTTTAATAGTTCTTAAGTGACTTCGGTTTCTTATTATTGTGGTTCCTGATTTTTCAGGGAAAGAAAGCTACGCTTTTACTTTTTGAATAACTTTCCTTTAAATCTATACTTATTTGAATTCAGTTGTGGTAATGGCTGCTTCTCTTCGCTGATTCTCCGCAATTCACGGGAAAAGTTAAAAGTACAGGTGTATGTCCCATATTATGCTTGTGAAGTGATTTATACACCATAATTATTTCCAGTAAATATGGAGGCTACTTTAGAAGGCACACTTCCTCTCCGTCTCAAGGGATCAAAACAATCTGAATAGACTAAAAACCACCCAAATGTATTCCAATGCAGATTGCTATAATTGTGTGACTCTGAAGTTATTTTGGAACAAGAGAGCGATTGGATTTCTTCAAACTAGGATTGGAGCCAGCAGGTTACTCTGAGCATAACCATTTTTTATATCAATTTTAGAATAATCAATTGAAAAAGAGAAACAATTTAATGTAGATACGTTTAGGACAACAGTTAGATATATGTACAGGCGAGGTAATATTTAAGTATGAGAAGAGTAGAAAGAAATTATCAAATTTCCATACACATTTATGCAGCAGGCTTTAGTAGTGCCCAGTGTTCAAAATCAAGACCACTTCAGTAAACAACGGCCAAGGATTCGGAAAGCGAGGTTAAAAAAAAACTCAAAACAACGCAGCGGATAAGTGAAGAATAATACGTAACTCAAATGAATAACCATTACTTGGACAAATACCTAGATTGATATTTGGATACCTTTGAATTTCACCGTCCTCTATTGTTTTCTTCATAAAGCATCAAGAAATGACGTTAGATAAAGTTCACTGCTAATTTCATTCAACAAGTGGTATCTTTTCCTTTTTCAAAATCAAGGGATTTTGAAAAAGGAAAACGGATGATACCCAGGATAACTAAATGCAGTACAGATTCAAGCTCCGGCGACCGCAGACGCAGCCCGCAGCAAAGTGCGCTTTCATCTCCCGTCGTCCGACTTATTTGATGGGCTGGGGGGCGGTGGGAGAGAATGGAGGGGGGGGAGAAGGAGCGTCCCAGTCAAGGAGTCAAGTGATGTGGCACGTCTCCCCCGTGGGAGTTGGAAAAGGGCACTTGGGCCGTCGGGGGTGGGCGGGCGGGAGGCCCGGCACTAAAGGAGACCCACAGCGTGGAGGCCCCCCACCGCCGCGCCGCCTCGCGAGGAAGGAACGCGGCACGGCCGAGAAAGGTGATCCGGGGCCCTCGCGGCGGAGCCGCCTCGGAGCCGGGGGGTCAAGCGAGGGGACGGGCAGCACGAGTGCCGCCGCCTCCAGAACGCAACCGCCGCGCCGGATGCCAGAGAAACCGTCTGTTGACAATGTCGAAGGTTTTAGCAAAAGGACAGCCCTTTTGTCCGCATGAGGCATCGACAATTATCGCTCGACTGACGTCAAAAAAAAAAGATTTAGCCACGTTGTCCGAATTGACTCATTGCTACATCCTTTCTTTTTAAATCGCGATTCTCATCTTTGCAGTGGAAATGGCCATATAACTTGCATTCCGCTAGCTTTCAGTGGTTCGAATGCGGTCAGAAGTAATCGGAACCAATTGGATTGACCTAATTTAGAATAAGTATGCTGCTGGTGTATGGTATCCTCACGAAGTTGGATTGATTGCCGGATTAGACCGCGTGTGCAGCGTAGAGGAGCTAGAATGGTAAAACGTTGTTATGATAAACTGAGTCGTGTGTGTCAAAAATATTAGAGGATTTAAGCTGGGAATCACTCACGGAGCGAAGGCTAAATAAAAGACTAAAACTTTTGGATAAATTGGTAGGGTGTCTTTAGCAGTGATGCTGACAAGGTATTTTTGATTCCATTGAACTACGGTAGAGAGATCAGATTAATATATTTAGATAGATTAAATGTAGAACAGATGGATTTAAGATGTCATTTTTTACACGAACGATAGGGGATAAGAATAACATTGTCCGACCGCGGTAGGGTCATGTTCGAGTCAAAATAAGTCTGTTGTGCATTCACCCCTGCCACACACCCTAGTGGAGGCTTGCAGATCCCTAAACATATAAAATACAGCCATCTTTTGCATATCTTTTTGCACAGATTGAAAATATACAGTGACGTCATCAGTATGTACTCGGTTAAAAATCACATCGGCAATTTGGTCATTTCGTAGGTACCCAAGTCAAAGGGAATAAGTCATGCCATTGCACTGAAAATGTTTCCTATAATCACACTCTTAATCGTAAGGAGAAAAAGTTGGAGTTCTAGAAATGAGCAAGCTCTATTACGTCGTTAACTAAACCAAGAATTTTACACTTTGTGTGCCATAACATACATTATTTTTATCCACGATCTTCCAGTAAATTGAACAAAATACCTTACCGTTTAACCGAGTCAAAACAAAAAACAAGTAAAAAAAGTATTCGGTGATGTAGACATATAATACAATCATATGACTGGACCGACATTTTAACAATCAAATAATTTGTTTTAAATTTAAAGTATTTTGTAATAAAAGAAACAACAGGACAACAACTGAAAGCCTTACGAGGGATTCATGAGAATTTTCTCAAGAATTCGCGAATTGCTGTGTCTTCTGTTGGGAGACCCACGATAGGAAGAAGTAACTAATAGCGAAATATGCCATCTATCAGATGAACATGGGAAGCATAGAATACATTTCATGTTTCCACTCCTATTGATTAACACTAACAAATGAACGGAAAAGTTACTCATGACTTTTTCCGATGAGCGATCGACAATATGGCTACAATCGTTCGCTAAAACAGATGCTTTCATATTTTTTTTATTTCCTGCTCAAGTAAATCTTACATTAATCAACCCGAAGTTCGGTGGACCTTACCTAGTATCTAGGTAAGTTGACAAGTCCCTGTGAAATTAACATATCAGGGTGGGGGAAGTTACTTTCCTTGTACCACCAGTGGTTTCTCAAGAATATCTGGTGCCGAAAATAGTCACACCGCTTGGGAGAAGCTGGGGGTTCCCAGATGGATCCCCGGGAATTGAACCCGGATCTTTGAACCAGCAGAATAGCGCACTGGACTGTTACGTATCCACTCTGATGTATAATATTCGCATTGAAGTTGTTCCAATCTAGTAAAATCTAGTGATTGAGGGCTACGAATCCATACGCTTTTGACTTAATTCTATTTAGAAGCATTTCCTAAACCTGCTACCATCACAATAATGAAACCGAAAGTTGATTGGCAAGTGATAGTATAAAAGTAGAAAAAAATAACAATTGAGAAAATTGGTTTGGTAAGTGAGAGTGGAGCTTACCGGGATTAATTTTCAGTCTGAAGACGTGCGAAATTCACGCAGTGAGGTTAGAGGACCAATTTCTTCTGGTCCATACCTCCCAGGAAATAGTACGCACGCACCGAGCCATATGAAAACTCCTTCCAGATGATATGCTACCTAATTAATGGATGAAACTCATTGCAATTATTTGAGATGTTCAGCATTGTAGAGTGTCACATAGAAATTAAGAATTTAGCGCTACTTTCACTGTTTATGGCCCAATACCCCGGATATGAGCCAGCGTGATACCCGGTTAACCTTCTCTTCACCTTAGGGGCCCTTTGCACTCGTCTTCCCTCTCATTCCCACAAACATGCGCGCCACATTATTATACAGCCTCGGGGTCCGCTCTCTCAATTACATTCGCACGCAGAAGGGATTCACAAGGACGAATAGTTCATATTACCTATCCACATGTTTAACCCATATGCATCTAAAAACACTCAGGGAACCACCACCAGAAGCTCATTAGCACAGGACAGTAATCCATACTCAAGCCTATCATTAAATATTTAGCGCGACATGACTAATCAGGCATATTACTCTCAGATTTTCAGCATTATCTATTACGGGAAACAATCTTCGTCATACGGAGAAAGTGAAGGCCTCTCCATTGGTATTATTATCCAAATTGTCTTCGCACACAGAGTAAGACTAAAGCAAAGTAATGTATTCATGCATTCACCTAAATACAATGCCACGTCACTGCATTTCTTATGTAATTAAAGTACATGCCGTAACGTCAAAAACATATCCATTATAAACCAAGAAGTTAAAAAACATTCCTAATGGACATGAAAAGTGTAAAGTATGCATTCATTACCCATCAACTAAATACATATTGACAAAGATATGAAGCTCCCTTGAGCCTGATATACTGCTAAAATGTCCATCGACGCAGCACTATAAAAACAGCAGATACAAAAAAAGAGAACAATTTATTCAAGGAAAATAACACTATAATTTTTACCAGCGTCTATGAAAGAGACATTATTATGAATGATCAAAATTTTATGAGACTACGGCAAAAGTAAATTCGATAGCAAACATTTTGCGTTACTTGTTAACACCACATTTATCAGAACCACATCTAGAATCAGCGCAAGATGGAGTATTGACAATGGCGGCCAAGTGAATGTTCTCCTCCAAGGATTGCCTTCGGTGGCGGCAATAAAGGAAGAGGGAAGCGAGGGGGGCGACGTGAGGGTAATTGAGGGGCGTTGGGAGAGAAGGAAATGGCCGGGAAGGAGTTGGAGAAGGGGGCGAGAAGGGTGGAGGAGGTGTTTAAGTATTTAAAGGGGTGGATCGCAGGGGTTCGGGAGTGTGCGCTCGTCTCCATGCAATCAGAATCATCGCAACTAAATGGAGAAGGAGAAGAGGGGCGGGAGGCAGGAGAATGGAGTTTCCCGAGTTGTTTTTATTTAAAACAGAAGTTAATAGAGTAAAAGAGCCGGGAGAAAGGGTAAAACTTCGAAGTATTCGGCTCCTTCGGACTCTTAATTGAATAATAATTGGAGAGTCAAAGTTCTTAACAGAGGAAAGGGTTCCTTTCTTCTTTATATCCCCATTGGCGAAGCAAATTTATGGGAGATGATTCATAAGTTCCCTTTAGTCGTTAAAAAGTAGGTGAGCTGTGTTTAAATTTTAAAATTTTGCTGCAAAAGAGGGTTTTTGACATTTTAATGTTAAAGGAGTATTTACGTAATGGGAATTAATAGCTGATATTATCGAGTCTATTCTCCATAGTTTAAGGTCGCAAGGATATGACTTCGCGCTGGAAATAGGCTTGGCATTTCTGCCTACCCCTGTTTACCTCATCAAAGTGCATCATTGAACACAGTTAAGTTACGATTTTTCATTAGTTACGAAAGATGCAGCTACGTATTAAATCACTCAAAATACTCAATATATCGGCGTTAGTCGAGACCGTTTTACATCTTGCACAAGTCATCAAGCTTTCTTTTGTCCCCTGCATATATATTTCTTCCCAAATTCCAATATTATCCAAAATATCGTACAAAATTTATTTTTTATGAGACATGTTCACATAAAAAGCAAATAATTATTTACTGTATAATATTTGTATTCTACAGGGTGTGGCAACATAACTACTTTTTGTGAAAGCGGTATGCGTTTGAAAAATATTGCCACACCCTGTACATATCATCTGACAAAACATGCTTAACTTCTTCCTGCCATTTTTTCAATATTGCAGCCACTCCTATCCGATTCCCCTCCTCTCCGCTGCACGCATTACTCTATAATTATCGCTCCAGGTATTTTGCTCCCACCGTCATTTCGTCTCAGCTCGCATAATGCCAAAATATCTCCATTCACTTTCTCTATTTGCTTCGTTGTATTATCCAATTTCTCTCTCGTTAACATGTTTTTAACAATCGAAGTCCATTTTCCAACTGGTTTGATCCGCTCTGGTGTCTTCTTCTGTGCCACTAATTTTGGTTTCGTGGCTGCAAGGATTTCATGCGATGACGACCGCGGAAACCATGCTTATCTGCCGCGCGCGGCCCAACGGGCTGGGTTCCAGAGTTGTCAGGACTCGCATTTGTATCCGTGTCCATTATAATTCCGTGGGATAAATAATTGAGGTAGTTTCCCGTTATTTTTCTCAATAAGGTTAATAACATGAAACCATCACTAGCATCCAGGTAAGCATAGTAATTAACCCGAAGTTTAGTTAAATAGTCGAGGTTAGAGATCCTCTATGTAGTCATAGTAGTAAGGGCGGGTGAAATTCACAGATTCACGGAATAGAGGGGAAGTATGCCGGTTATTTTCCCTGTGCCGCCAATGGGTTCACAGGAAGGCCCACAACCCGAAAGAACACATTGATTTTGTGAAACCCTGAGGATACCCAGAAGTATTCCCGGAGATGACCTCAGGCCTTCCGACCAGTAGGCAATCTCCTTAAACACTGGGTTGCCATATCCGTTTATTATTTTACTTGAATTAGCCAAACAGCACAAAAATAAAATGCAGTAGGAATATTACGAGCCTTTTGCCATTAGACTTCCTAAAATATTATCACCTACCGAATGGTGCGCTGGTGGACTTGAAATATATTTCAGACTAGAAATTCCATCCAGGTATTAAAAAAAGTTAATTTTAAATAGTTGGTGGACAAATATTCAGATATATTGGCTGGATACGTTCCATTTTACATTTTATTGCAAATCATCCAACGTCGTTAAGTCATCAATGAACAATTAAGAGGTTTGATTTAGTTACAATGCATGTACCTTGACCCGTCTGAAGGTCAACACAAACAACCCCAAAATATATTATATATCCTAATTTATCATTTTACAATGTATTACTTAAAGTCAGAAAAAAAACTAAGAATGCAGAACGCAGTGAAGCCAGTGTCTCACGAGTAACAGGTGTGAGAGGCAGCTTAGTCGATCCGAATCCAACTTTTTCACTCCACTTGGTACGTGAAGACTAAATGTCAGTTGAACTTTGATTGACCACGCACGTTGACAATATAGTTAGGAGACAAAAAGTGCAAATTATAGACAGCAATTAATTCCGACACTCAATGAATACCCGTAATTTATTTAATATAATTTATTTAAATTGTTTGAATTTAGGATTGTTAGAACTTAGAGATAGGTAAATGAATTACCAAGTTCTTTACTCCATTCTGACTCAAAAGAACGCTAATCAGTCAACAATCCCTATGAGGAAGAAAAAATAAAAAATAAGGAAAACGAAAGTCTTTGCGATTATTTTTATTCGTTCCAGTATTATACGGATGAAGTACTCCAGGAAAAAAGAGGAGGAACGGGAAACCACCGAGTGTGGCTTAGTTTTGCCTTTCTAAACATGAAATAAGAATAGAATCTTATTACAGATGAAAGTAATAAAGCGGCTAGTATGGAGATCTCTGTCCCAGGTGTCCCTGGCCGACGGGAGAATAGGGAAGATGCCGCTCCTATCTCGATGGTGGCGAGATTCCCTTTTCAAATGCGACACGCCGGCGCGATGAGGGACGAAGGGGGACTCCCGTTCGCACGGGCGCCGCGTTTTTCGTGATGCTATCGCCAGAGGTGACCGGCCACCTGCGCCATCTCCCATCTAAACCCTATCCCACCCACACCCTCCTCGTGGCATGCCTGACCTTCGGCTTTCCCTCTGCCATTTTCATTGCTGCAAAATGCCGAAAACTCGAATTTTCTCAATTTCTACGAGGTTGCTACATTTCATGCCATCCTCTCCCCGAAGAATATGAAAACATGATCTACATATACACGTTAAGCGAACACCTTGAACGAAAGTAATATTGGTCGAAATCTGGAATGGTAAATAGGCACGTTGTAGAATAACACGCGTATACACGTGCACTTTCAACGAGTAGAAATAAGTACTTAAAAATTACTCTTTTGTAATGTAACTCCAAAAAATCAAGGAGCCAATGTCATGTCAGGAGAAGAGAACATTTTGAGTTTTAGGAGATCTACTTAGCCCACTTAACTATTGCCCGCAAAAGTATAAACCAAGGTAGAATAAGCACATATCAAAAGTATCAACGACTTTAGATTTTTCTTGCGAAAAAGATATAATTAGTTCAAGTTAATACAGTCAAGAAAGAAGCTAAAGACAATAAGTTGTCAAAATGAGATCAACTCACCATTTAACAATAATTAATATGCATTAGAGTGATATGATTGAGTGGAAAAGGATACATGCCCCACCTATTGATTTCGGATGAACAAGTAGCTGTAGATATTATCAAGCATAAACAGAATGATAGGCAAATATATCATCAAAATTATGTACAATATGATTTTGAACTTTATTGCCCAAAAACTTTTAAAACTGCTCATTTTTTACCTTTCTTCAAAATTGAGGGAGGCGCCCATTAACGAAGCGAGGACAACAAGCTATGAATATCACCTAAATTGGAAAGCACTCCCTCCGTTTTAGAATTCTTACATAAGGTTACGTAATTCCGCTGGATGGATTGCATACGTTTACTTCCTATTGGCTAGTGAAGAATTAAGCCCAGCAACAATAGTTTTTGGCATCGATGTTTAGTTTTCTCCGCGTCATTTTCACGACTATGCCATGTTTGGATCCGGTCGAAAAATGTAATTTACATCGTAACAAAACATGTGAATTAATCGATCTAATTTGAACCCTATTCGTATTAAATGTACACCAGGATATTTTCACAGGCATATCTGATTGTACGCATGCGTATCACTTTGGAATGGGAATACTCCCCATTATATTAACAATGAGAAGCGATTGGAACGTGACCTTTGGGATACTAGGAATTGAAATTCTGAGTGCCTACGCATTTGGTGAGGTTAATGCTGATGGAAATCATATGTTACAGCAAATAAATGTTATTGCATAAATAATGCGCTCTTATTCCATGCTTGAAAATTATTGGATTATTCGCACAAACAAAAGCGGAAAGAAAATAAAATGAAAAAATAAGAGTTCTGTATCGATGACTCACATAATGGGCGTTTTTTTTGAGTGAATATTTCATTGAAAATCATCCGCAACTCCTTCCGAGACTTCTTTGCTGAGATCGAATAAACTAGTTGCGGAAAGGCGGAGTGAAATGGCCGCACGATATGATGAATCGAACGAGAGCTATTCAAATATTATGATGGATGTTAGTTCGGAGGGATGAATCGATTCGAAAAGAGTAGAGAGATGAGCTGAAGTTAAGCGACATCTAAGGACAGAAGGGCTCAAAGGTTTCAGATTTTGTTTGTGCGTCAGAGAAGTCGGAATTTTCCCCCCCAAAAAAAAAGAAAGTCGTCCTTTGGTCCTCTGGCTCAACTTGTTTCTCTCTCGCCATTGAGCGCCGTTAAGGGCTCCAAAATATGCGGAAAGAAGCGGACGCGAAGGGGCGGCGCTGGATATGGGGGAGAAGAGATTGAAGGCGCAGATAGCGAAGGGTTGGCCTCCCAGGGGCGGGTGGAGAGGGATAACCAGGGGCGGCCAGAGAGATAGGCTGCACGGCCTCACGCCTGACTCCTCCATTTCTCGCCATCTGGCCGTGACATGAGTCGCTCCTTTCGGGGCGGCGATAAGAATGAAAGGGAGTGAAAAGAGCTGAAGGAAAATGCAAAAACAAACGATGCGATGAATGTGTTTTGGGTGCGGTGGAAAGGCGACGGGACTGCCAGGGTGTGGAGGCGCGGATGGGGAAAGTTTGGTGGAGCCTCGGAGTTTGAAATTGGCAGCGGGTGTCACAGGGAATCCGCGAGGAGAGGCAAAATCATCACTCAAGGTTCAATGGCGCGAATAATGCGCGAATCTCTATAGCGGGGGAGGGTGACGGACATTTAGCACCCGGATGACAATAAGGGCGTGGCCGAAGGAAATAGACGACGCGTTTCGCCAATCATCGAGGTTTCGTATTAGGAACATCCTCATCTAGGCCAATTAGAGCTCACTCAAAGAAATATGATTTATTTACACGGAATAATAAAAATAAAGTAATTCGTTTATGCAAATAAGAAAATGGATGCTGTTTGATCTTAAATCTTTGCTTAAAAATTCAAATAGAAAACTTAATTTCACAATACATTATTTATCAAAGGAGCCTCCTTTACCAATTAAAAAAAATTAGTAGTTCAATGATTCGTTGGGTAAATCTGCTGTGCAGCTTGCTCATTACCCTTTTTGTGTTTGAAATCCAGTCCAACCTTGACAATGGATGCTGCGAGGTGTTCTGGCTCTTGAGAAATCTTGTGACAAGCCCCAATCGTAACGTATGGGGATATCAAGGTCCCAAAAACTACGTAATTATCACAAGATTATAAAAATGATAACGACTCACCATCACATCATCCATGCCATTAGTTTTTGGGGAAATACACTCCATTCAAAATGAGTAGGTATGACTTTTTTTCATGCCACCGGGTATTCGAGGTAGGTGGAAGTCAAGAGTCTAAGTTCCGACCACTGCCAATTTAAGTGCTAGGAAAATAAAGTTTCGGAATATGGCCCTTGGAAACGTTTTGCAAGTTTCGAGGAAACCCATTCATGATGTATGTCAAAAGTCTATTTGGGAACGCGCGGGTGAATGTATGCATTGAATTGGATGGAGGCAGAAATCTCAATGGATCCCTTCCTACACTAAAGCCAGAACTGGAAAGCATATTGATCGAAATGGATCCAAATTGAAAAAAAAAATTAATTACAGAAAACAAAATTTTTTAGAATGATCCTTAAATAAAATACACCTTTTTTATCATCGAATTAAATTTTTTAACCTGAGAGCACCTAATACTGACCTATAATAACGATGAAAATTGCGTCCCTAAAATTTAATGACTGGGAGAGGAGATGAGTCCCTCCCTTCAGAGTTCACAATGGTTTGGAAAAGTAAAAATAATCACTAAGTTAATATCATAAACGGCAAGGGATAAATGACTCATCCATGACTCACAAACACCTGCATCCATGTAGATGATTAAAATCACCATAGGTAAGCTAAAACAAAACCCTCGTAGTTAAATCTATTCTAGCACTCTATCGAAGTATTTTAAAAATTGCCTGAGAATACCAAATGTTTGCTGTCTATTTAGAGTACATGGGCAGTCGAAGGAACTGACGGGGACCTTGTTGAGGTGGGGGGACCGGCCGGCGGTGAGGGGGCGAAGTGTGGTTTGTGGGAAGGAGGAGGTGGGTGGGTGGGTGGAGCGAAGGGGGAGAGGGTGGGTGGAGAGGGGAAGGTCCATTTGAGGAAAAGGGCGCGAGGGGCTCTTTTCCACTGCAATTCCTTCCAATGGGTTTCATCAGAGCGTAGTTCGTTAAGGGTAGAGTTTCCTCTTTTTTCGCCTCTTATTTGGGCCGCAAGGGAGCTCAGTTAATAAATTTTTTCGACCCGTGCAGCGAATCGATCCTGCCTCGAATGATTGATCACTTTAAAAAGACCAAGAGGGCACACATGCGAGCCCGCGCCCTTCAGTCCACCCTCCTCCGCTGCCCCCTCCGTCCTTGTAAGGGCGGAAGCAAAGGGAACGTCAGTGATTGGGCGAATTTTGAAAGAGCTCCGAGATGCACGGCATGCGAGCGTTCGGACGGACACCGAATGAGGGAAAAAGGAACAAAGGCTACAAATGGCAGAAAATTGCAGGGAGAAGTGAAAAGCCAATGGTTAAAAATCTATTGGGCAATGGAGAGGATATTTCTGCAGAATGAAACAATTCTTTACCATCAGAGTATAGGATACTCTAGGCTATCAGCATAGTGAACTTTATTTGTCCAAATTGAAAAATTATTTTACTACAGCCAGTCCATAAGTGCTCACTAATTCTGACCTCATTTGGCAAAAGAGAAGTTTATCAACGGACATGTGAAATTACGGCTTAAATTTAAACCCTAAATATTTTAAATTGAAATCAAACCAAGGTAAAAATCATGAGCTTCACTAAGTCCGATAAATTTACTTTCTACCAAGGGTTTAGTTGATATAATAAATAATAGAACCAATACGGTGATAGTTACAATGCTGAAAAACAATTAGAAATGTATTCTTTACTAAATGCGCTACGTCTTTCTAGGTGCTCTGGTTTTCAATGGCTGCTCTCAAGCAGATTCAATGCATCTTTGTTGAGGGCGGAGGATAAGACTCCCAAATATTGTTTTCTATTTGATTAGTTTAAGTTATTTTACATATACTGCAGCTCTTAAAGGCAACGACTCCTATCATGTTAAACATTTAATGATAACCATAAGATAAACACGTAATGCATCGCAGTCCGACGGTTAGTTGTGCGAAATTCGAATTTTTCCCTTGATGAATATTTTGACTGCGCTTATTAGAGCTTAACCCATAATTTTCGATTCCAGGCAAAGAAATAAAGCATTGTTTGAGAATGCACGTTCTCGGATTTCGAATTTTTTTCATTCCGAAAATCAGTCATCTAGAGTCATGTGTCTAGCAGTCATGTGGTCGTGCACCGCAACATATCGTCGATTACTTCACTCAAGGTAAATGTCATTAATTATGAAGACCGTGTTAGACGTTGTCCATTACCTTATGGTAGATAATAGAGAATTTACTCATCTTAATATTTGTGTTTTACACTGTGATCGCTACGGTTTTCTGAAGCATAAATACAATTTAACGGAAACGTCTACTACAAGCAATGTGAAAAGAAATTCTTTACTTCCATTTGTCAACTGCAAGTGCATTTACTCCGTTAGATAATATTTTTTTAACTTTTCTGATACTAGAATCATCAACAATATTTATCTATCGGCAACCCATTGAGAAAAGATTGGCCAATAATATGCTAGAGTAATTTAAAACCGATTCATATAAAGTCAAAGACTAAATTGTTTCAAAAAGTGTAATTTCTACCTGGAATACCAGTTTTAGCATTTTAAATGCCCTTTTAAGGTGCATAATTACAAAATATATCAAAACCGAGTAACTTCGACCGAAATCAAACCTGCTGACAACCGAAAGACCATTTATTTTAATTTCGATTTAAACAGGGATATTTTGACACGACACGGAAGTGGTTTTTAAATTTTATCAATTAAAAATTGTCGTTAATTCCTTGTAACGAGAATAAAGCCAGCAGTAATAAACTGAATTTATTTAAAATTATCAAAATTTTGGATGGGATCGACACGATATTACTTCGCTTTGCTCTGTGGCTAATAACTAATGACATCGTATTTATCCTGCCCTTTTCCAAAATACTATACGGTCGACAACATTACAACATAAATAGATTCATGAGCAGTTTTTCTAGGGTTTGGAAGGAAATCCTTTTTTTAAGGCAGAAATGTAGCATAAAGAAGGTGGAAGTTTTCGATAGAAAAATGCAAAAGATAAAAACATCGTAGAGGGTAAAAGCGAAATCTCGGGGAAGCTGACAAAAAGCGGGACGACAAGAGTGAGTAAGGAGCGAGGAACTGAGAAAGACACGGTTGAAGGGATGAAGGAGTAAATTGCTACGTCGTCGGGGCGGAGGGACGAACGTGGGAAAGAGGTAGGGTGGGGGAAAGTGGGAACAAGGAGTGGGGGGAGATGGAGACTCGAGGATGGCGAACTGGGACGAGGGAATGCGAGAAAAAAATGGGCTCTGATTGCATGTGGGGTCAACTGAAATTTGAGGGTCGGTAATCTCTCAAAAACCATCGCTTAATTGACAAATTTGTTTGATGCCTGTTCAACAAAATATCTTGTACAAAACGCCCTCCTCCTGAAGCAGACAGACACGTAGGCAAAGGCAGGGTTTCGAAATGGAAAATACAAGGGTATATTTTGCGTTCGAAATTTCAAATTTTGTTGTTTGTTAGTCGTACTTTTTTACTTTGGCATTTTCCCAATCGAGTTTCTTCCACCTATATTTAAAAATATAATAAATTATGAATATAAAATTCAGTATTTCAATATCGTTTAAAGGCATTAAACATTGTAAATTTGAAATTAAAGTACACTTATATTAAATTGTTAAACCTAAATTTTCAATAAAAAATACAACTCTGTAAAAAAACTAATGTAATACAACAAATAAACATCATTAAAGCACGATCTCTGCTCCGATGCCCCTCAGGGATGACAATGACAGAGACAACACAGTCGCGGTGTTTAGTCTTGGACGCCCAATCAAAACAGGAGCTTTTCTCTTTTTCTAGGGGTATTAATGGAATCAGTTTCATCTGCTTCCAGATATTTGAGAGGGAATGATATCTAATCATATAAAACAGACATAAGATTATGAGATACTTCGAATTTTCTCCATCTACAAATTATAATAGAATGGACATACCGTGAACGTATATCTAAGATGTCTTTCAAATAGTATTTCTAAATACTATATCAAATATGTAACAAGTTTCCTAAAGAAAAACCCCTTGGAAATGCTGCTCAAGGCTTAAATATTCTCAGTGCATTTTAAAACTATTTCCTCGCATGAGTAATAACTCATTGATGCCACTATACCAGCACGAGTCGGTAGATATGCTAAAAGTGAAGAAGTGAATAAATTAAAGATAATTCAGGTGGGACGATTTTATGGATCCTAAGATCGTTGTTATTTACATAATATATGCGTGGAATGGGATTATTCACTTTTTGCTGAGCTAAAAATTACACATGGAGGCTTACAGGAGAATTAGATGAGGATTAGGTAGAATTAAGTACTATGACTCAAAATTTAACTTAATTAATAACGAAACTTTCAACGCCCTATCAAATTCGTCATTTAAATTAGAAAAATATTGCGTTTATTAGGAATCACCGGGCAGGGATGAAAATCAGCATGAAGAAAGGATTGCGCAAGGTGATAACCATTGCGTCATATCTCCAAGGAAGAGCCCAGTAAAACTTCTCATTTGGGTGTAAGTGGTGATACCAACAAAGGTGTAAAAATCAGGGTTCACGTGAGCGAACACGGAAATTAAAATTCCTATTCTTTCACCAAAATTTAAAAGAAAAAAAATCACAGGGTTCTCAAATATAGAGAGCAATATCATTAAAACCCCTCTCATGTTAAATTCTTGAGCACAAACTAGTAAACCACGTGGTTTGATTGTCATATAATCGAATGTTCTAACAAAAGAAAACACTCGGTTTTCTTGTGATAAAATCTTTTTAGACGAAATATTTTTTAATAAGTCAAAGAATTTACATCATGAGGAACAAGAAAAAAATATAAAATAGAAGTAGATATTTTCAACTCAAACAATTCTGTCGCCACAAATTATTTGACGATAAATTTTGCAAAAAAATCAAGAGGACACATCAAAAGAGTTTTCTCAAATGGAAATACACAGGGAACTCAAATGTATGAATTTTTGGAAGATTGGAAGAATGGTAACCTCAAAAGGTCCCTAAAGCTCAATGGAATCCAGTTTTGTTTTATCAAGTAAATAAATAGAGCTTTATCAATGACAGCTGTCAAGGATAAATAATCTGGCAACGCTCCTGGATACGATGAACCCTTCGAAGTAATTTTAATAATTTAACAAAAATGGGTCCAGGAAATAATTTAATCATTCCAAAACAAAAATGATTGATTGCCATCGTGACCTTCATTAAAAATAACATACTTCATTTTGCACCAGCCGTTATGAGGCTTAATAATACTTGAAACACCTTGCAAATAAAAGAATATAAAAATATTACCAAACACCAGTTTTTTGTGCTTAGATCACCCAGTTGCATCTTTAAGGTACGGTTGAGAGGGAATGGGCGAGGAGGTCAGGGGTCGGAGCACGAACCCGGGGGGAAGGGGCAATTAACGCCTTTCCTACCTAACGGAGAGCCACGAGGTTTTGACGCGCGGCGTTGAGATCAATGACCTTCCAGTCATTGTTCGAACTTTTACCATCCTCTCATAGCACGTGATTTCAACAGTAATTGTCCATTCATTCCTCAGATTGCAGTCCATGCAAATCGTACACTAAAATTTTTCTGTAGGTGATGCATAATTCCTCACCACACTGGCGCTGGTTATGGACTACTCATTATCCATATTTTCACCACACGCTATTGATATTTTTTTCTATTGACTACGACCGTGTATAGCTTCCTACTGAAACGTTACCTCTGATTTTAACAAGGCCATCACATGAAAAACTCAAACTCACAAGCATTACCTATATATTTCGGCCAATACATGTAGGTTTCAACGAGCTACAGATCACTGATATTACATTGAAAAAAATACATAGTGATTCATAGTTCATTTTGTAGTGAACCGCTTAGAGTAAGCATTGGATGGATAAAATAAACACCAGCATATTTCATAGCGTCGCCTAACAAGACAAAACCCGGCATCACACACTGCAATTAACTGTTCTTCAATTATACCTGCCTTTGTCCCACTCTAAGTACCTATCCATTTCCACCTCACCTTGCTTGCCTAATGCCCAGTCAAAGCGCTCTGTATCCATCTTTCCTGACTCATTTGCACCTCGCCCAAAAACTCTCTCTCATCCCCTCCAAAGTCTAACACTTCCTTGGTTTTACATTTCATCAATTCACCTTCTCAATCCTTCTCCGCACCACCACCTCTTTACTCACTAATCAACGGCTATCATCTTTCTCGAACGACCAAGTTTCCGCTCCGCACAAAACCAAGCAACATAAGTATTCAAAGTTTTTTTCTTAAAATATTTTCTTGACGTCCCAGCCATCAATCCCTTGCTTAAAATTCTTTGTCAAACATAATTCTTCTTTTTGCATCCATAATGCTTTGGCCATCTTGTTTCAAAACCTTTTCAACAATGAGTTCGACCAATACCCTCAACTGTTTCACCAGCTCTTATTTTTGCCTTCCATTTTTAACGTCTTAATTAAAGTCTTCCTCTTTCTTGAAAATTTCATAAATATCGTTCTCTTTACAATTTTTCATTCCATACGAATCATATATATTTTCTAGTGCGTTCAACAATATTTGTAACTGTAACTTCCGTAATTTTAGCAGATAGTGTGAATTTTCCAACCAATTGCATTCCTATTTCTGGTTTTTTTGCCATTGTAGATAAATTGTGACTAAAATATCGTAGTAATGATAATATCATTTCTTCTATAACATGAGTTTACTTTTGTATTTGTGAAAGTATAGCTTTGGCCAAATTTTGTTTTCAGAGAATCTTCTTTCAAGAATTCTGGAAATACTAGCTTCATTCAATCATTACGATAGTTATGTTGTATTAAAAGAAACTCTTAGCAATGATACTAAGCAAAAAATATTATTAATTAATTTTTCGTGATGCTGAAAGACGACATGTACATGTATGAATTATTATTAATACCAATAAATAACTATGCATCTGCTTTCATTTGCGTCACTCCATCCTTTACCTTGGACTTTTGGAGCAGATCACCTGGTGGTAGTTAAAATTTTCACGGTTGATCATACTGTTGACTTTTATGAAATTCTTACAATATCTTTTCTATTTCCACGCTTTACATTGATATGAATACTCAGGTTTCCCCGTACTTTCTACTTTACACTTCATTTGAAAATTTGCGCCTATATATTGTGAATACCTGTTCAAGATTAAAATGAGTTCCTCTTTGAAATTTAAGTAATTGAATGCAGATTTCATGACGGCATTAATGTGACGTAGTCTCCAAAATGTCGAATGTGGAAAAAATCTCACAAAAAAACATTAAATGCAACCAAGATGGAAACAAAATATTACACTGAGATTTACATGTATTTAAATGATATATTATATGAATTATATTAATCAATATGATTTCACTAATTTACATGAATTTTAATTTTAATTAAGTATCCTGTTCGATCATGTGGAACCCAAGAAACGTATTAAATTGAACAACTATAAGAAATAGTGCCCAAAATCAAGCATGCACTACATTTACTGAAATAGTGTGTGTTACTTAATAAGTGTACAACAAAAGGTATAATTTATGAAAAACTCGTTTAGACTCTCTGTTGAGGCAAAACATGAGTCAAATGAAGGCAAACGCTCATGCATCATACTCAAAATACGAACGAATTAGAGTTATCAATCACGAAAGGTCTCACATAAATGCGTTAAAAAGGACTTAAGTGTTCCCAGATTGATGGCTAAGGTTTCTTGCTGCAGCTAAATTTACGTGAGTGCTTCTAAATGTTTCTTGCGGGTTTGAACACCTGCCGAGATGCCCCGAAAGATTAAATTACGCTGTATAATAGAGCTTTTCTTTCACTTTAAAAGCCCCGTCTTCGTGCCGTTCAGTTTTGACATGGGGTTCATTAAGGAACTTCCTCGTTGCTTTTCCATTTTCCCTCCGCACATAAATCGAAACCTTTTCAAGCAACTTCAGCAGCGTACGGGGCGCTAACTGAAATAAATGCACAGCTATGGAAACTTTAAGATTATGGGTTAGTTTTGTAAAAAAAATTAATGAAATTACATGAGTAGCTCGAAAAAATATGATGTGCACAACGGATCAATTTTTTCGCAATTCTGGAACCCGTATTTTGGCTACTTACGTGCGTTACAGAACATAAATTGTAAGTCATGAAAGGACACGGAAATGGCGCTTTGTCTTAATGAAGAAAAGCGCAATAAATCAAAAATGTTACTACAACCCCCCTGCCACACACCCTAACGTTGGTTGGAGAGTATTAATATATCCAAAAAAATGATTCACTTCCTATCTGTCTGATCTGTCTGATCACCTTCCTACGTCATTTTCTACATAAACGTTTGTGTTTGAAGCCTAGTCATAATTAAGTAATGTCCCTCCGTGCATTTTCCCTTAAAATCATAGGATGTCTTTTTACCTCACTAGCCATTAACTCACAAGTTACTACCCCTAAGCGCCATCAGGGGCTCAAATGCTAAAGGATGAAGCGAAATAGCCCTTTGCTGTCTCTTTTGATCGCTTGACCAGCAAATATTAGACTTCTAACTAAAAACATCCCAGTGCAAATTTTCACGTTTTCATAATAGATTTAATAACACGTTCATTTGCTTTCTATACAGTAGTTTACCATGATAACTGCCATCCTAAGGACACAGAAGCTTTGCCAGATGACCTTGATGCTATGCAACGCATGTGCGACACTTGATAATTATAATTAAACTTAAAAGTACGTGGTCATGAGTTTTTGGAAAAAGAGTAATTCCCTCCCGGGTGTCTACTGCATCAAAAACTCTGAAATGAAATGTGTATATTCAATTGAATACCTAGGCGTTGCCCTCACTCACGGTCTCTCCTGGTTGAAACACATACGGGGAATATTTGGACAAGCTAACAAAAAATTAGGATTTACTAGAAGAGTACATGGTAAATATGATGAAAAGGTCAAAGAGAAATGTTATCTGCCGTTGGTTAGGCCTTTAGAATGCTGCAAGTATATGGAATCCTTAAGAAGTTGGATTAATTGACGCGATGGTTAAATTACAGATTGAAGCTCTTGTATGAATTGGAAGGGCATATCTTTAGCAGTGATGTCGAAAATGTATTATTACAAGCCTCAAAGTTCTGAGGACGACGACGGAATTATCCACCGATACGGGGCAGCTGGCACCGTGGCCACCTAGTGAGAAATCTATAAAGAGTTTACCGTGTTCGGACGAAGGAAATACACCAAATGCTACGCAACACGATTGATTTAAAGAGTACAAATGAAAAATTCTGACTTGGATGCAAGAACCTGAAGATAGATCTCGTGCCACAAGCAAAGAAATTAGAAGCGATGCCTTCCATTTTCTAAAAAGATTCAAAATATTAGATGGGTCTTTCGGTCGACTGACATCATGCACAGGATAGCAAAAGCTAAAAACGTGCTTGCAATGAATAGGGAAATATTACAAGATACATTACAAAATAGGAAGCGGCATGTGAGAACATTCGTGTGGAGTGTCGTCATCTGTGGACTGGAGACGTCGGCAGGTGGAATCGCAGACCCAAGATATTTGAATCTTTGTTCAGGAGGCGGATGGATTCTGAAGACCATTTGTGCAAATGAAGCAGAATATGAGGAAGAGTACACAAAGTAAGAAAAGGCAAAGGCCATACACGAAAAGGAAGATGGATCGGGAATGGCTAGAGATGCACAGATGAGAGACGTAACAATGAAGAGTTAGAACTAAAGATATTACGACGTAAGTAGACTACGTTTCCGCCAGGTAGATTTATGGGTAGGCCAAGACAAGAGCGAAGGAGGTGTCCATAAAAGAAGGAGCTATCAGGCCATGAAAGAATACTCTTAACTAAAAAATACAAGGTTTGTATAAAAAGTATCGACAGCAATTTTTTTCCTGGCGTGTGCGTGAAGTTCTGAATTCAGACCGTCGTCGGTTGAGTGTGCGCATGGTCGCAGATCGTATATTGCCATTGATGAGATGACAGTGCACACCATCATGGTCACTGAAAATTTTTCGATGTTAAAGAACTGCGGTAAACTCGTCCTAAAGGTCTTCATCACTTAAGGTAACCTACTGGACGAGAAACGTCATCGCGACGATTACCCAACCCCCTTAGAGTCCAGACTTGCCATCAGCAGACTATTTCCTATCTCCAAAAGTGAAATCTTCCCTCAAAGGACACCACCATGGGACCCTAAGTGCCGTCAAAGAAGCTTGCACGCGTACCCTTAACGACCTCCCGGAATCCGCCTACCAGGGAGCATTCGAGTCGTTGAAAAATCACTGGCTAAAGTGTGTCGACGCTCAAGGGATGCATACCTCGTAGAATTTTAAGGCGTTGAAGCAATATCTGAAAGAAATCTATATTACCGAAACTTTTTCCGATACTTTTTATGCCAACCATCTACGTGTGTTGAACAGGATGAATATATGAGCAAGGCAAACCTATCATCGAACTGAAATAGTATTTAGTTATATGCCTTTTCAATATATATATATATTTTAAGGTTTACAGATTTTTTTCCATTTTTGTATGAAGAGTGAACATATCTACATCTACATAAATACCCTGCGAGCCACCAAAAAGGTATGTGGCAGGGGGTGTAGCACCATGAGGGAAGGGTAAGGGTTGAGGGGGTTGGAGGTTAGGTGAGGAAAGGTGGGGGAACCTGTAAGAAAAAATATATACATATATACATATTCACACACACACACACACACACACACACACACATATATATATATATATATATATATATATATATATATATATATATATATATATATATATATATATATATATATATATATATATATGCTCACACACATATATATACATATATTAAAATAT
Organism: Hetaerina titia; assembly: GCA_037158775.1. Classification (NCBI taxonomy): domain Eukaryota; kingdom Metazoa; phylum Arthropoda; class Insecta; order Odonata; family Calopterygidae; genus Hetaerina; species Hetaerina titia. The sequence goes on along the minus strand of CM073768.1, from coordinate 7,369,257 downwards.
ACATATATATACACATACATACACACATATCCTCGCGCAGTCCCTAACCTATACGTTAATACTTATTGTAATGAACTAAGTCCTGGGGAATTTCGGCTACAAGCATTCTGGTCCCTTATCGTTCTTGGAAAAAATGACATTTTAAACTTTTCAGTCTTGCAGTCTATCTCTCTAGTCTTATATTCGTGATCCCTTCGACCGTAATACGTTGGGGTTCGTATTATATCCTTGATGTCATCGGAAAAGGGCCCATCTTTCAATGTTTTTAATAAGTTTAATCTATATTGGAAACGCCGCTGTGTAAGAGAATCCCAACCTAAATTGTCTAGCAAAGTTGATACGCTGCTGAGTTGGTCATAACAATGTTTGACAAATCCAGTCCCCCTCCGCTGAACTCGATCTAATTCCGAAACCAAATTTATATTATGAGGATCCCATATACTGGCACCATACTCTAGGTGGCGCCTGACCAAGGCAAAGAAACATCGTTCTTTCACCTTTTCGTCGCGTTACCTAGAACTCTTTTCACAAATCCCAATTTTTTATTAGCACGACCGCATATTTCTCGTATGTGTTTTCCCCAGGACAGATCGTGAGTAATTGTTACACCCAAGTATTTAAAGGAATCTACCCTCGCGATATTGGTTTGTTTCACTTTGTAACTATAAGGGAGGGAATTACTCCTTTCCCAAAAAATGTATTCCTACGCATTTTTTTAAAATTCAATTCCAATTGCCATGTATCGCACCAATTTTAAATTGCATCTAGGTCGTTGGCTAACACGACTCTGTCTTCGTGACTTCGGATGTCCCAAATAAATTACTACATCATCGGCGAAAAGACGGAGCTTGCTATTAACTACGGTACTGAGGTCATTTATGTAAATAAGGAAAAGGAGGGGACCTATTGACACTTCCTTGTGGTACACCCGACTATACCTTGGCAGTATCGGATGATACACCGTCCAGGACGACTGTTTGGACACGATCACTTAAAAATTGTTTAATCCAGTTAATAATACTTTCGTGTATTCCATAAGTTTCCAATTTCGCCAGTAATTTGCAATGAGGGACTTTATCGAAAGCTTTCTTAAGATCTAGGAATATCGCATCAACTGGAATATTACTTTCACCGGAGTTCAATACATCATGTACAAAAAAGTGCGAGTTGAGTTTCACAGGATCTACCCTTACGGAAGCCGTGTTGCTTCTTATTATTCAATAAATCTTGGCTATCGAGGTGCCTCATCATGGAAATAACAATGATGTGTTTCAAGAATCTTACAGGAAATGGAAGTGAGCGATATTGGCCTATACTTACTGGGGTCCTCCCTGTCTCCGTTTTTAAATATGGGTGTTACCGAAGCTACCGTCCAGCCGTTTGGCACGCTTTCTTCTGCTAATGATTTCTTAAATATTATATCTAGATATGGGGCAATTTCAGCCGACAGTTGTTTATACACGCGCGCCGGTATCTCATCAGGTCCCGAAGATTTGTTGGGGTCTATGTTTTTAAGGAGTAATTCTATTCCGCGGGTGGAATAATCGATTGCTTCCATTGACTGCTGAAATGTTTTCGGAAGGTTCTCGCGTGTATTTTGTGAGGATATGTGTAAAACACTCTGGAAGAATGAGTTTAATATGTTGGCTTTATCTAAACTACTCGTTACTTTATCCCCCTTTTCGGTATTCAATGAGTTTACGGTGGACTTTTTTCCCTGCACTTCCCTGACGTAGGACCAAAACATTTTTGGGTTATCGTTCAAATGTTCGCCTAATTTTTTCCTTTTGAATTCCGCTAGCGCCTTCCGGAGGGCCTTCTTGGCAGTGGACCTAGATGCTTTGTAGTTCTGTATGGTTTCGTTGATTTTATCAGGGGAGGAATCTTTAACTGCGTTTTTCATTCTGGCATGGCACACCCTTTGCCGCCTAAGAGATTTCCGTACTTCTGAGTTGTAACATCGGGGTTCGTTATTCTCTTTTATATATTTACTAGGTATGAACCTCTGTATTGCTGAACGTGTTATCGTAGGACAATTATTCCAAGTATCCTCGACACTACTAGTTTTGCTTAATTCGTCAAATATAAAAAAAGAACTTTTTAATTCACATTTTAAGCCACCATAGTCCGCTTCATTGAACAAATACACCTTTCCCTTAGGTTTGTTAACTTTATCTACGCTTAGAGAAAATTTAGCGTTTACAGCCCTGTGATCACTGATTCCGTCAACAACTTCTATATTTAAGACCTTTTCGGGTATATTTGTGGCTAACAGATCAAGAATGTTCTTTCCTCTTGTTGGTGAAGTGACTAATTGATGTAGGGAATTCGAGGTTAACGCAAATAAGAGGGACTCGCATAGATCCTTGTCTTTACCTCCATTTATAAAACTGTACGATTCCCAATCTATTGTGGGAATATTAAAATCGCCTCCGATAATTAGGCTATGCTCACTGTTGTGGGATGTAAAGCTTTGTATCTGTCTTTCTAGGTCATGTATTGAGTTAATTCTAACGTGGGGTGGTCTATAATACGCACAGATATATATTCTTTTCGATCTGGGTGTTTTCACTGAGCACCATACACTTTCTATACAGCTATCAGGAAAAACTCGGCTCTACTGACGTTAGAGTTCTTAACCGCAATAAACACTCCTCCTCTGGCTCTATTTTTTCTGTTGTTTCTATAAACTATGAAGGACTTGGGAAATATTTCGCAATCTGCGATGTCATCTGTTAACCAACTTTCAGTTCCTATAATGATATCCGACTCTGTGCTATGAATGAGATGGTGAAATTCCGGTATTTTATTTTTTTAAACTTCGGCAGTTAACTACTACTACGGAAATTATATCCTCGTCTAAAACCTTCTTTGCGGTCTGCTTTCTGGAGATGTTATTTAATCTTTTTGATGTCCTAGTATGCGATCGGCCTATATTCTGATTAGTAATTCTATCTTTTGTCTCATTAGCAGTGCAAGTACTTGGAAAAATCTCTTCTGGCAACCTAGTATTGTTAGACCCACTAATTGACCTACACCTTATAATATCGGAATATAATATCATATCTCCCTTAGCAGGTGCCCAAAGATATCTTCAGAAAGCGATCAATGCCATCTCACCGGAATACCAGCCAGATACCCAGACCTAGTTTGAACAAAAGGCGACGTTACCCACCAAGGTCTTTATTTTTCTCTGTTGATGCATTCATTCCCTTAAACGAGTCCCTTTATCCTCCCCTCGACAAACCAAAACTAAACCCTCGCTCATTCTCCCGAGGCGTCCTTTCTAAATACCTCGTCAAACAAAGATTTTGCCGATCACGCAAAAGAACTAACGATGCCTTTCGATGCGAGTCGAAAAGCAAACACCTTAAAGTCCTTTAATGGAATAGAACGCTGGAATAATTTATCGGCGGAACGCGCGCATTACGACGTGACGTGTTCGCATTTTGATCCAAGGGACCAACTTTTTTTAGTAACTGACTCAAGGGCTCTTTAAGGAAGATGGATTATTCGCCATTCGTCCAAGAAACCATAAATTCATGAATCGTTCCAGGGGGAAATAGACTGTATTGCAAAACTGCGACGCGTGTGTTTTATTAAAACAATTTGAACACGTTATTACCGGCCATCACTAAGTAACAATAAAGCATAGTAATAAGTTAATATTTTAAATGGCCGAGTAACTACTATCTACAGTTACTGATAGACGCGATAGAAGCTCGATGGAGGATTCATTGTCGAAAACTATCGAAAATAGATTGAAAATAAGATAAAAGTTTTGAATAAAGGGAATTAGTAACAATTCTTTCCTGACGTGTGCGTGAAGTGCTGAATTCAAACCGTCGGTTAAGTGTGCGCATATTCTCTGATCTTATTAACATTAGTAAGATGACACGGCATACCATTATCATTGACGATGCGAAAGATCTACGCTAAGCTCGTCCCGAAGGTCATTGGACAGACGACCAAGAGCAGAGTCGAGGTTGTCTGCTTGGAAAAGCCTTTTGCAGCGGCACCGAGACGATTTCCCAACACCTTTACAGCCTCCACTTGGCACAAGTAGACTCTTTCCTATTCCTAAAAGTGAAATCCTCCCTCAAAGGACACCACCATGGAACCATAAGTCAAGCCGTCGAATAAACCACTGGCAAAAGTGTGTCGACGCTCAAGTGGATGTAGTTTGAAGAATTTTGAAGCATTGTAGCAATATCTGAAAGAAATATATTTTTCGGAAACTTTTCCCGATAACTTTTATGCAAACTATGCACATTAAAACAATACCTTTAAGATTCTACATAAGTGGTTCATCAAGAATGTAACACTAGTCAGGAATAAAAGCCACATTTAAAAAATAAGATTTAAGCATTAACTTCGAGTATCCTGTATTGCCTTCGGTTTTCATGAATGCTAATAATTACCCAATGCCAGTCATGGTATGCTTTTCGCGAGCGGGCAAAGCGGTGAGGACATTTCACCGTCATAAAACTTAGTGCGACCACTTATCTCAAGCTTTGTTCAAAAGTATTTAGTACTATCCCTGATATTCAGAGGCTAGATTCATATAAAAATATTTATAAACTTGGTTTAAGAATCATAGCGACTCATAAGTTCTAAGAATAACTTTTTTTAGAAAAAATGGAAATCTTACAGATAATGCTGCTCATTTACTCTCAACGTCAAGGAAAAACTTTGCCTACCGGTTGTCCACCGTGAAATATATTTTTAAGAAATGAAATGGTAACATTTTCCCTTCAGTACTAGCAATAATTTACTTCATTCATTTTAGGCGCATAGGTTCCTAGCCCTGGGTACATCGAATGGGTATTCAAAAGTACTACTACGCACAGCCAAACCACCGCGTCTGTATGGACTACCCAAGGTCCACAAGGAGGGTGTCCCCCTACAAACAATTGTAAGCAACATCGACACGCCTACCTACAAGCTGGCACAATACGTCGCACGTTCTCTCCAACCCTTCGCCGGGAGAACCGACTCGTCTTTGAAAAACTCCACGGAATTCATTAGCACCATCAATAATATAAAAGTTAAGGAACGAGACGTGCTAGTGAGCTTTTACGTAGTCTCTCTCTACACAAATACACCCATTGATGACTCAATGGCACTCATTAAAGAACTCACTTCGAAAGGATTACCTAAGGATTTCCCAGACCTTTCCAGAATTCTGTCTCAAGAACTCATACTTCCTTTGGAATGACAAGTATTTTCAGCAGAAAGAAGGTGCAGCCGTGGGATCACATCTTCCTCCTGTAGTCGCCGACATCTTCATGGAGAATTTTGAGAAGAAGACCATTAAGACATAGCCAAAGAAACCATCTCTTTGGATCCGCTATGTCGATGATATCTTTGTCATCTGGCCACACGGGAAGGAAGAACTGGAATTGTTCCTGAAACACCGTAACCAGCAACATCTGGCCATAAAATTTACCATGTAAACTGAGCAGAACGGTGTCCTCCCTTTTCTGGATGTGTTAGTGACCAAAAAACCCAATGGCACCCTTGGACATGCAGTATACCGAAAGAAAACACATACTGACCGGTATTTGGATCACCATCACCATCCCGCCCAGAATAGTTCGCTAGTAAATACACTAATTCATCGCGCCTACACCATCTCAGATACCGAATCACTCGCAACAGAAAAGAAATACCTCGTCCCAGCACTGGGGAAAAATGGATACCCGGAACATATGGTCCAAAAAAGGACCGCCAAGAAAGAAATGGAGTTGGTGAAAGACGGGATTCTGGACAAGAAACAGAGGGAGGAGAAACCTGAAAAGAAAAAGCCAACGAAATATGCTACCATACCGTATATCGCTGGAACGGCTGAGAAAATAAGCAAGTTACTACGGAAGCACAATATAATAACTAGGTTCTCAACAGCCAAGAAAATCGGCGAAATATTGCCTAAGCCGAAGGAGCGAATCCCCGATCTCATGCACGATGGCGTATATGAGATTAAGTGCACGTGTGGGAAGCCATATGTCGGCCAAACAGGAAGATCCATCAGATGCAGGAGTAAGGAGCATCAAAGGGCCACGGATAAGAAACAGTTCCGGCTTTCGGCAATTGCCCAACATGCATGGTGGGAACCCAGACATTCTATTCTGTTCGACCAGACAAGAGTGTTGCCCAAAGAAAAACGTTGTTTTCCGCAACTCATTAGAGAAGCGGTGGAAAATATGAAAAATCCCAAAAACTTCAACCGTGAGGACGGCTGACTTCCACATGGAAAATGGTGATTCCCAATCGTCGCCAAGAAAGAGCCAATCAGAGAGCTCCCAGGCAGCCAGCGTCTAGCGTTAGTTTACTCATTCAGTGAGTCCATATAACGATCTTTCGTCGTAACTCTGCTTCCTTGGACAAACCTCGGCTTTATTGAAATGGTGACCAAAGTTTTTAAAGTATTCGTGGAAAACCTGTTTCGGTAATATGAAGGTAACCCGAAAAGTAAGCTAGCAACTCCATTTTAGGCTGGAAAATGAGGACGTCAAATAGAAGTACGTCCTAATCTTCCAATCCTAGGGTCTCGCGTTCGATTCCCGCCAGGGTGGGATTTTTCCACCTCGGGCTTGGGTGTTCGCATTGTTGTTACTGTTGTGTTGTCATACTTGTCTTATATAAAGGGCTATGGCAAAGTTTTCGGTCCATAACAAAAATAAATAAAATAAATAAAATAAATAAAATAAATAAAATAAATAAAATAAATAAAATAAATAAAATAAATAAAATAAATAAAATAAATAAAATAAATAAAATAAATAAAATAAATAAAATAAATAAAATAAATAAATAAATAAAATAAATAAAATAAATAAAATAAATAAAATAAATAAAATAAATAAAATAAATAAAATAAATAAAATAAATAAAATAAATAAAATAAATAAAATAAATAAAATAAATAAAATAAATAAAATAAATAAAAAAAATAAAATAAATAAAATAAATAAAATAAATAAAATAAATAAAATAAATAAATAAAACAAATACACAGATGACTCCGTTAAAAGTTACATTTGCGGCATCTCCCGTAGTCCCCTGAAATTTGTCTAAGGTTAAGCCTAGCTAAGACAGTCTAAGTGTTCCAAATTGACTTTAACCTAGTGGACTGTGGCGCCTCGCGCACGACTACGAATGCCTTTGACATTGTATGTACGGCATTTCATCATAACATCTTGTTCCTTTAAGAGCCCACAAAATTCAGAGTTTAACAGAACGCCTCGGTAGCTTAACTGGCTAAAGCACTCGACCGGACATCGAGGGATTCGTGTTCGAATCCCGGTCAAGGCGAATGCTTTTTACACTCTGAAATTGTTTCATAGTTTTGTGTATATATATATATATATATATATATATATATATATATATATATATATGTATATATGCGGGTGGCGGTGGTCTAGTGGGTAGAGCGTTGGACTACTGACCAGAGGGTCCCGGGTTCGATTCCCGGGCAAGGCACTTTGGGAACCTGCAGCTCCACCCAAGCTAGTTGATTTTTCGGGTACTAGATCTTCCTGGGAAACCATAACCGGCACAGGGAAAGGAACTGGCCCCCCTGATGTGTGAATATTCACACGCCGTCGGGCTTGGTACTTGGGTGAGCTCTACCATCACCTACTAAACCGACCTTCGGGTTGATTACTGTGTTTATGGTTTTAAGGTCAAGACATAAATAAGCTTGATCTAATCCCTCGTTTGATCAAAAATGAACGTGAATAACACAGAGCTCAAGTACAAATAGGGAGTATGAAGAGAAAAGCAATATAACTGCCAGACAGCCGCATAACTTTTCAGTCATGAGAGCAACACTCCACATGCTTTCAGTTTTTAAAAAATATTGTTTTCAGGTCATAGACACACGCCAGGAACGAATTCCCGGGGAGAGAACTAGTTCATTTGATTGAGTCAACAATTCAAGTGCGTCTACCGCTTTAAAGTGAGTTTTCAACGGGTTCTTGCACATACAAAGAGCACCTACCTCTAACTTGAGACTTGACAAATAAAACAAACCGTTTTAGTATGTCGTTCCATCCAAAGGAGGCGAATGTTAGCAATTATATTGCACGTTTTTCGCCAATTAGTGCAATTTAAAACGCGGAGAGCGCGCATGCGCCGAGTGGCGGGAACAGTGTTTGGGTAGGGAGGGTAGGGGGGATATGGTGTGGGGGAGGGTGGTAGGCGTGCATGCCCCAAAGCGTCGCACTGCAGCTGATCAAGCACTTGCAGTCGCACTCTCTTGCTCTATCCCCCCAACCCCTTTCATTTTTTAACCTCCTCCCCCCACCCCCTCCTCTAGGCCCTCGAATGAGATTAGACCAAGATACAGCACGCTCCCGACAGAGCTCAGCAGAGGTTGCCATTCGGAGGAAGCCGTTACATAAATTTTCTCTCGTCGCCCGCTCACCGAAGATGCTCGCTTGGCATGTTTTTTAAATGTTCTCCATTTTTGCCGCATATCAGCAAAAAACCCATAGGTGCCTCCAATGAACAACTCATTTGAAACGACGCTTGGGAGTGAATTTCCTTTGCCGATTCTTGGATTAGCGGAATGCCGGAGAGTGGATAATTATTAGGCAGTTAAAAGTGTATCCTTTTTACCGGCCCAAAACCTTTTGGATTGCTCATATTCGACTTAGCTATCAATCACTCAAACACTCTTTTAATCAAGCACCTCTGCACGAACCGAAGGCGTTCATACTGCATTCTACCATGCAGTCATTTAATATTTAAGGATTTCAAATGAAGAGTACTGAGCTCTACTGAGTAACTAACATATTAAAACGATCGAAAGTTTCAACGAAAGCCAGCGAGGTACTTATCATATATAGAATTTGCAAAATAGAAGAAAAATGAGTAGAATAGGTACAATGTTTTGGATGGTTAAAAATGACGAAGCTTGGAAAAACTTATGGAAGAAGATAGGAAAACCAATTTTTAAGGGAATAAACGACCTCAGTTTTAGAACAAAAATAAGAACGCAAAAAAAATAAGAAATAAAAGGTTTTTATTAATGGAACCTGCTGCCTAGAGGGTTGTTAGAGCCCTTTCCATGAAACTTTAGGAGTTTTAAGAATAAGTGTAAAGCAGCCTCAGGACAAAACAAGCAGCTGCATAATACTGTATGTAAACTATCGTGTATGAGAGACGCAGGTCACGAGTTTGGGTCTTGGGTTACACGTTTTTTCCTTAAATCTGATATTTTTAAAGTAGTGCACACTGTATTCATTTTAATTACATGAATTCGAAAACGGGAAAACATGGTTCGCGGTGGTCCAGTGGGTATAGCGTTGGTCTACTGACCGGAGGGCTCCGGGTTCGATTCAAGGGCGAGGCACCCTGCGCACCTGAAGCTCCACCCAAGCTATGTGATTTTTTTGGGTACCATATCTTCCTGGGCTCAGGGAAAGGAACCAGCCCCCCTACCCTGATGTGTGAATATTCATACGCCGTTTAAGGCTGGGTGAAACTTTACCATCACCTACCAAACCCACCTTCGGGTTGAATACTGTGTTTTATCAAATGAATTATGGTTTTTTTAATTCGAAAAATGAACAAAATTTAGGCTTAATCTTCTATCCAAATATTTTTGTAATCTCTCAAACGCATGGAGGCGAACTATTAAGCACGAACTTTTATCCCTAACTCTTGCTCCAGTTAAAAAATCTTCCAAGCACTTCTTGAGAGTGTTTGCAAACGTCTCTTCGCAAGGCAGACGCATCGATGCAGACAGACGCATCGAGGCGATCAGTCCGGTGGATAATCCCGGAGGACCATTAACGCCCTTCCGGCGAGGGACGCCCGAAGGTGCGAACCGTAGAGAGGACGGCGGAGGGAACATGATGGGTACCGGAAACCCCCGTTCCCTCGGCTCCCGCAGGCTCCGCACCCGTGAGAGCGCATGTCCCGAGTATTCCCAAGGGGCTTGCCGGCGTGGACGCCGCTGCGGCTCTCACGCGGGGCCGCGCCGACGGGAGAAGGGGTCCCGCCAAACCCCCTGGGGCGGCGTTCAGCAGCGGGGGCGGCAGGGCAAGACGGCGCCGGCCCCAGTGACCCGGATCGGTGCCCACAGGGCAAGGGAGAGGCAACGCAGCCAATCCTCGTGGATAGGCAAAGCGTCCCTCAGGAAGGCAACTGACGCCATTCCCAGGCAAACCTAAATGCCTACCTAATCTCTACTGTTAAAACGAAAACAGTGAACACTGAAGTCAGCTAGTGTGTTTTATGTACATCTCATTGATAGGCGAGTGCTTATGTAGTTGCAGTATGCGTAGATATGAATTCATGAATTTGCGCATACAGGAATGCATACATTTTAATTCTAAATTTAAGCGCAAGGACACAAAGAAAGGATACAAAATTCTTGGGTCCACGGATGAAAAGGTGAAAAAATAGATTTCATATTCAAGTTTTCACAAAATATTGTTCAGGATTATTCAATCCGAAGGATAGTGCAATCATTATATATTTGAAAGTGCATAACGTTCGATTTTTCGGAAAGTTTATATATTGAAGCACCATCACGTTCGAGCATACTTATTTAGGTGAATTTAAAAACTTTTAAACTGTCCTGGACTTGTGGAAGTAAGTTCCGTAACGCACTTGAATGCCGACTTCGGCATTCCTAAGGCGCAAGAAATTTAATCCAGCGATTAATTCAATGATATTACACTAATATAAATTGCAAGGTACAAATATAAAGCGATAGATTTGATTAAAAGATTTATTATCCGGAAATTCTATGAAAACAGTTTCCTGATATAAAATTCAAAATAACGGCCAGATTAACTAAATAAATCTAATTGCGCAGTGTTACAAAATGCACTTTTTATAATAATGTACTAGTTTAGATCATATCAGACTGCTTCGTGCTGCACTTTTAGTTAATCCCTATTTCCTTCTTTAAAACTTTTTGTTTCCGAAACCCAACTCTCATCACTTCCTACAACATTATAGATGTACATACTTTCTATACTATATACTATATGTACTGGTAGATTAACTCTAACAATATATAGTTATAGATAATCTACTACTTAAGGTAGGTTTTTACATGGCCACAAATAGCGAAACGGTAAAGCGACGATTCCCTCTCCTCTCTTGAAAAAACACATCCTAGCATGCAGCATTACAAAAAGCCCTTCTTCAATTCCAATTTCTTCCCTCCTCCATTTTAAAGAGATGAAATTCAATCAAATTTATACAAAAACAAATATCTTCCTAAGTATTGTTAAATTATGTTTACCAACGTGAAAAAAATATTAAATGGCGCAAGGAGGAACACAAATTTTCTATTTCCTCCAATGTGCTAATATAATCATCTAGTTCATTTCGTTAAGTTATAAAAAACGGAATTTTATACTATTACTTCCTCCTTCAAGTAGACTGTACAATCCATTCGGGGATAAGCTTGGGTTTACTTCCGGATTCGCCTTCAAAAAAAGCGCAGCGGTAAGGACATATGGTGCCGGAAGTGGCCAAACCCTCCCTAGAGGCACTCAAAGGAAAACAGTGGGAGATGAGATCATCCCCCACTGTCCTCCTTGTAGACTCCAACTCGCCTCCTTCCCCCTTCCCACGGTGCAGCGGGGCGTCAGAGGTAGGAGCAGAAACGAGGTGCATCCCCAGGTGAGAAAGGGAGGGCGAGAGATACAAGAGATGGCGGTGAAGAGGGGACCCCTGACCAGAGGACCTTTAGGGGGTGGGGGGTAAAAGGGCTTGGAGGTCGATCGGTCGGGCGGAAAATGACAGGGTAGGCGATTCTTCATAAATCGGCTTCCTTTCCGCGAAGAAAATGAAGAATTAAGTGAAATTCCGAGTCACGTAGTGTAAGAGTATTTGAGGAGGGTGCGGGGAGGGGTGAGGAACAAAGAGGCCATCCGTGTCTCTCGGAAGGGTTGAATAAAATAAGAGGGCGGAGAAGAAAGGGAAGAGGCGGGAGGAGAGGGGCCGGAAGGAAGAGCGGGGAGAAGAATGGGGAGGCGCACGCGGAATCCATAACTGCTCTCCCCTGCAGAGAGTGGCCTTCGATGTCACCCACCGCTGTTCTTTTCACCCCCCCCCTCTGATGCACGCCCCTTGGACGAACGAAGACTCCGTACCTCATACATGAATTCCACCGGCCATTGAATTCGCAGCCACGACCTGTGCCCCGCCCGGGGTGCGTGTGTGGGCCGGCACGAGACCCGACCACCTCTCAGTCATGCCCTGGCACGGATGGCGAGTGAAATGTCGGCAATATCAGGATGAAACTGACTGCTAGTATTACATTTTTAGAAATTAAATTCATTTTTAGTTCGTAATTAAAACTATTAAATCTTCCTCGCTATTGTCTTTATTCACCATTTACAGTAATGCAAAATAATTCCCATATTTTCGCTCAAATCATGCCACATAAAATGCACACTCGCATTTATATATTAAATGAAATTGACAATTTTCCATTAAAAAGATATCTGTGCCCAACAATGACCCAAGTCTCAATGGAAAACTGTTGAAAAATCTATTGAACTGTTTTGACCCGGAGTCATCAACTTGCATTTCAAAACTTTACATATAATTTTAATTTAAGTCCATACATATGCATGCATTTCATAGCCATTCCATGGCAACAAAGCGAGTAATTTCTGCAGTTTAATGATATTAAATGTTTGAAATTGATTTCCTCATCAATAATTGGAAAACAAAATGAAGCTCTAGGAAAATATTCTGAAAATTAATCTATCTTCAAAAGGAATGCAGCTCCAACAGTAAAATTGTAATTTGTACACGCCCGAATCTATAAATTACAAGTAATTGAAATATAGTAGGCATCTATGGAATTTACACTGAAATTATATTCATATTACCTAGAACGTTAAAATGTAACAAAGGAAATTCTTTGAACCAATAATCAAAAGTATTGTTTCTATTTTATTTTAGAATATTAAATAAACCCCTGGTACTGAAAAATTTAACGTTTTACTTACTGTATTCTTATTGAATTCCGAAGAAGAAAATCATCTTACCTGAAAAAAAAACAAAAAAAATCAATTATTTATATTTATACCTGTACCTACTCTTCATTACTTTAAAATAACTTATAGGCACTCGAATAATTATTGTTAAATGAATCAAACTTGAAAAAATTGCAATGGAAAACATTCCTATCAGACAGTTCCAAATACACTGCGACAAAATTTAAAAATAATGTTCCCGTTTTTAAATATTTGCCGAAGGCAATTGCTGTATTACAAACCAATTAAAGGAAAGTGACACAGGAACTTAGCAGAACGGTCCCTCCTACTATCGGAATTCGTACTATGATATTCGAGAAGAAAGTGAATCAAATCTTTTGCTGGCTGAACCTATGCCTTCTCCATAATTTTTTTCAGCAAGGACAGAGCTCCTTTACGAATTCCTTCCGTCAATTATTTTCCGGTATGTCTAGGTGTCATATTGGCTTAGGACGCATTAAAACATTGATATTTTTGGCAGTATTATCACGGAAACCATTTAACCACAATTATGTTGGCAGAAGGAATATAATCTACATGAAAATTTCATGTTTAACAAATTTTTTAAGAGTATTACATTAACATATTACTACCAATACTTCAGTGTCTACATGCATATGCTCGTAACTCTTCACCTATTTACAGTTGCACCAATTCGTAAGAATGAAAAATAAAATTTGGAAAAGATTTCAGCTCAAAATAGTCGCTTAGATCTCAATTTATAGTCCTCCGAAAACCTTTGCAGTGAATGACGATAAGAGGACACCACACAGTCTGCTGAAAATAATCGCTGTGTTTACGCAATTAGTTTGGTACCTAAGCAGCTAATCCGGATTCATGGGCTCGATTCCAACTGCATACATTATTGTTATGTCATCACACTGAACCTTGACTGTTACAGTGCACAGTGTAACTCAGCCTCCAGGCTTCATTTAAATCCAAACAAGATCACTTTGTTCTGAAAACAATTACCTCTCACTAAAGAGGATGTCAGACTGTGTGAAGGTTTAAAGGAGACATTTTAATTTCTAGCCAAATTGATTGGCGACACTACCATTTCGGAATTAATCTCTGCTAATCAAGCACTTCTTTCGGATCGATTTGTTTCACCCTGAGTATGGCCCCATAATCGAGATAACATAACACAGCCATAGTGATTAGATTTTCCTTTCTCGACAATCGAGAGTCGATGGCCACGTGAAAGGGTAAGTTAGATCGATAGCGCAACATTTGAACGACAGCCTCGATGCCAAATTTGACACTCGATGAGCAAAATGTATTCCTTTTTTATGCTTCTCATTTCTTGTCAATACGTTTTAATTAAACTTTTGCTCTTCTAGCTCATTCAGTGGATAATTACTTGCGCTCACAAGAATTCAATACTTTAAAATTTCTCATTTCTCATCTCACAGGTTCAGTTTCATTTCATGTAATTAATTTGTTCATTCCAGTAACTCTGGCGGCCCAGGATTCAAAATTAATAAATCTATATCAAATTAATATAAACGGCATTTGAAATTGAATAGTGGAATGCTGTTAGGTAAAACAGTATGTAACGACTTTGCCCGAGTAGGGCATGTTGGACATATGGTTATAAGTCACAAGGATTTGGTAGAGCTGAGAACTAGTGCCGTACAATTGGCACGCCCTTGAGCGTTCTAGCTCTGTAGATGGTACCTCTTGTGTCAACTTAGTGACAACAATAAGTAAAATCTTTTTTTTAATTCCTGATACAAAAATTTCAAAGTAGAAATTGTATATTTATGAAATTTAAAATCAGTAGGTTGATATGTAATAAATTTGTAACTGTATTTGAAAAATAATATTTATAATAAAACCGATAATTGTAATTTTTACTAAGGAATGCCGAGCCATTGCCAACTGAACAGTCCGGATGTTGAATAACATACATGAGAGTATCATTTTTAAGTCAGAAGTGGAAGATCATCACCCAAGGATGAAAGTGCTACAGTGAAGGAAGTGGAGGACTTTTAATATTAGACCGAAGAGCAGCCATCGAATCGATCAGAAATGAGACTGTTATTAGGAACGGCAGTGTGTGGAAAATTATTATTCACGAAAACCTGCACGTGTTAAAGGTGTCAGTACGCTGGATTCCACGACTACTGACTCCTTTTCAGAACCAAACACGGCGCGACCTGCAATCGCGGCCACTGTGCGACGGGAAGGCAATCAAATCGATGTGGCTTTGAAATTCCGCCGCATCAACCCTATTCTCCCGATCTCACCAGAAGTGACTTTTTATTATTCCCAGAAATCAAAAAGCCATTGCGGGGTCGGAGTATTGACAACACAATGTAGGTCATTCAAGAGGAGAAACAAAAGGTTTTTGACGCAATCTTCTGAGTTGTACAAAGAAAACCTTAGAAAGTCCACAAAACGCCGGGAGAAATGTACATCTCAAGATAGTGATTTTTAGGAAAAACCTTGACAATAAATAATGACAATGAATAATCATGATGATTTTTTAGCAATAATTAAAAGTGTACGACACCCCCTCGTACCTTGCTGCGTCTAATTGCCGGCTGGAAAAAACGCTTTCCAACTATGGGCAGGAGAAATGAAAACACTTCGTGAAATCCAATTTGAGGATGTTGTTATGCACGACCTAGTCTTGGATACCAGGTGTCATCTTCGGTATAATACGTCATTAAGTGATCCTGGGATATTAATAAAAACCATTAAATGAATTTAAGGAAATATTTTGCATTTATGACGTGCTGGATAGCATACACAAAATAAAATTTGAAATCGTGTCCTCCGTTAAGAACAGCGATTGGAATGGACTACAATACAAATTGATTAATATGGGGAGTTGCGTTATAAGGTTTCGAATGATGGTCTTGGAGAGTATGCAAAATATATAGCATATATAGTCGCTGGGGAATGCGACCGACAGCCGAGGTCATTTGCGTCATTAGGTATAAGATGATATAATTGGGTAGGGGAGGATTTTCAGGGAGGCTAAGAGGCTTTACAGATAGCATGAAGAATGAGTTTGAGTGTGGAAAAGATGACGAACACAGAGAGAAGTGAATAAATGTGTTGGAGATGTTAAAAGAAGGGTGAAGAAGGGGGAAATTAGAGGAAAGAGACAGTGGATGGAGAGAATCATATTCAGATGAGCAGGGTTGGGATACGTTAGAAGGAAGAACGTTGCTGACGAAGGGAAGGTGAGGGAGGAGCAGAATAAGCTCTATATTTGACGCGGAGGGCGTCATCATTGTGAATAGTCGTAAATGGGAATGATGAAGGGTATTTTGTGAGAAGCTCGATTGTGAGACCAAAGAGGATGCTATAACGTATCCACATAGAATCAGCAGAAGCAACAACCGGATCTCATAAGAGGGACACTTACAGATTTTGATACCTAACACTACTACTATTTCTTTCTCTCTCATTTAATTTCCAATCTCAACACTAGATGTTCAAAGAACTGCGTGAGATGCTGCCAGAGTAACTTGTAGCGAAGTACTCCGCTAAATGCTCATTAAAATGGCACATTATGAAAGTGTAAACATAAACATTCGCTTCAAACGGGATTCGAACGCGGATCCCTCAATTTAAGGACGAGTGCTTTAGTCAGTTAAGACACGGAGGCGTCCTCTGGCTCTCCCAGCTTTTAAATTTAATTCGCCCCACTAAATTTCCAAACATTTCATAAAGCGAATGGTTTTTGCGCTTTGAAATTGTTAAATTTTAACAGGTGAAAGGATGAGTAACACAGAGAGCATATTTGTAATTCTAAGTCCTAATTGGGAGTTCATCATAATCGCCTGATGTTTTTACTAAAGAAAATACAGTTCTAAGACTCCTTGCCACACGCCTTTTCTGCCGGTTCTCGGAGTGCAGGTGTAGATGTACATAGACTGTCCATGGAAATTACGTCGCATGTTGGTTGTCACGGCAATTGCTTCATCACGGGCCACGGATAGGCAAGCAAGAAACAACCCCCCGCCCCTTCTGGGCCACGTATTATCATCCCCGTGCAGGACGCGAGTGGCAGGGGCGCCGGGGGGGCGGGGCGCCCCCAGACTCACTCTCACTCGAGGGAGAAATTTAAGCGCTCCTTCCGTGCCGCTTCTCGTCGCACGCCGCGTCGATTCCGCTTCGATTGGCGACATGAAAAATGCCGCCCCCCCGCCCTCGCTTCGACCCCGAGTCAAAGCGGCGCTTGAAGCGTCATGCTCACACTTATTCATCTAGAAAAAACTCGATGCAGTGAAGCGCTGCCGGAAAGCGAGGAAAAAAGTGCAATCTTAAAAAGTGACAGCCAGGCAAGAGGAAGGAGGAGGGGTCCCTCCCCTACCTCTCACGGAGCGTGTTGTCGCGGCGCGCCGCCTCGACAACACGCATCTGCCACGACGAAACGCGGCTCCCTCGGCCCTGAGCGCGGGAGTGCTTGACCTTTGGGGAGTTTTCGGGGCCTTCGTGTTTCAATCCGTCCATCATCCACCACTTTCATCTCATTTAAAAGGGGAAGGGAATGAACATCTCGATGAGAGTGAAGGATTTGGCCATAAAGAAATACTTAGAACTCTACTGAACCTTAAGCCTCAAAGATTTCAAGCAATAAATTCTTCTTTATGTTAGCGCTAAGATTCGCATGGCATACATCAGCATCTACTAACACGAAAGTGACTCAGCAGCTTATTCTGCTTGACAATGAAGAGAAATTGAACTTAATTGGTACATTTTAACGGATAAATTACGTACCACGAAAAGGGATAGAGAGGAGAAATTTATGGAACTAGATTTGTAATTATTAATTTAAAAAAAATATTATTAGCACGATTTTCGAAGCACATACACACAAATGAATGAGATTTCTCGTCTACTAGACCTCATTTTCAAACACATGACGGCTCATTCGAACCCTGGAAGCAGTCACGTGGAAACGATGAAGCTGAAAGGGGATTGAATGGGGGATATGCCCACGGCTAATCGAAAGCCCCTCACCCCCGAATCCCCTTCAAAGATCTCTTCTTTTTTTCTCTTATGATGGGAGGAACATAATATCATGCTCATGGCCGAAATAAAGGCAAATCACGATCTTGGGGCTCATTCATTCATTCGTACTCAAAATGGATGGAAGGCAAATATTTTTCTTGTGATACCGTCAATTACGGAGATTCAAAACAACGGGCTCTTGAGTATCTTCCGGGTGACCTCAGCAATAAAATAATGCATGCACACACGAGCGACGCCTCCGGTTGAATCTGGAAAATTGCCCTGTCATGCACCCTTGAGGAGAATAAAGCCCATCTACCTTGCATTGACATAACTTGACTTTATGTTATAAACCGCAGGGTAATGCTACAGGGAAAAATAAGTAGAGTTATTGTGTCGTATTGGTCGAGCATCACGTGAGACGGACCACTGGCGACTCTGCGAGTAAAGATTGAGTCATTTAATTGAAAACAAAACATGAAATCGCCACCATGATTCGACAAAAAATAGACAAATGAGAAGCACCACTCACTGTTGAAACGATAGCACGGGATCCACTTGATAAATAATAGGATTAGGTACAAGGCTGACGGGAAAAAATATTTGTCACGAGACTTATGTGTTGGCAGCGATGGAATCATTTGGAGCCAAAAAAGTCTAACGAGATGGTAGCGAGAATTTTAGAGAGCATGCGCTAACCTTGTAAAGGAATGCTAAATTTCACATAGATTTCCCGACTAAAACAGTAGGAAACAAGAGACAAAGACTTAATCTAAAATAAAATATGACCACAATTTCAAGACTTACTAATACGCGAACTTAAGTGAAAAAGGCACGCGTCTCGACACCCTCCGTTACACGCCCTCGTGTGGTGGCGTGGTGTAGGGTAATGCGTAGGAGTGGATCATTATTGGAGGGGAACGCTACCCTCTTTCCACCCTCTCTCGCCACCCCCACCACCAGGCGGCATCGGCCGACAACTAAAATGAAACAAATCCCGGCTCATCTCCTCTCTCCGTCGTCACCCGAGCGCAATTTAAGGGAGGGAGGGCAGGAACGGATGGGGTGGGGGGAGCACCCGCCACACCACCACTTCCTCCTCTTCAAATACTTCCAAACCTTCTTCCCCTTCGCTCTCTTTCCCATCACCTCATTCTCTCCGTCACGGGGGGTGGCAGGACGAGAGAGGGAGGGGTGAAAGGAGAGAGGGGGTGTGGCAGTCGAGGGAGGCGTGGTGCGAGAGTGAGACGTGGATTATGGCGCGCGGGTGCGGAGATGAGGGGAGGGCGGGTGAAGGGGGCTGGAAGTGATGAGTGTTGTGCGGGGGGCGAAAGGGAGACGGATATGCTCCACCCCAGGGACAACGACGTGATTCACGGAGTGCGTGACTGCTCCCTCCCGCCCAGGCCAGGCGGCGGAGTGATGCCGAAAACTGACGTAATGGCACTCCGCTGCGAGAGTGGTGGATCGCAGTCTTTGCTATACAAACATTCATATTCATGCGTTGCGGATTCGGCGAAGTTGGTGAGCTGACGTTGAGAGCAGCCGGGACCGTTTTGTGGGAGCTCGAATTAGCGCAAATATTCATTCTTTTGTGCTCCGGACCGAAATTGGTCGGCTCCATTGCTCTATCTGTTCCCAAACTGAAGTCTTCTTTAACTCTGTCCGTAAACTTCTTAAGATTTCCATTTTACCAGTTTCCCCGATGAATGTTAATCTTCTTGGTGCTCCATAGGCTTCCGTATACCTCTTCTACTCTAATGATGCAGTTAACTTCTCGTTTTTCCTTTAATTTTTGGTGTACGATATCAGCACTAGGTTTTGAAAAGGGTCTCATTTTATGTACTCTGTTTTTCTTACTGTCCAGGTCTTTGATCGATTCAGTGCCACACACGAATGTGTTTGCGGACATGCCACCTTTCTTGTGAACCGTGTCCTGTTTGTGTGCGGTGGCTGCCTCTTCTCGCGAATCCCTGTTTTATATTGGCGTATCCTCTTCATATGCCGTGCAATGTTTCCTGCGCAATGCTTCAAGTCCGTCGAACGAAGAATTCTTCCGTTTAATGATACGGCGGAACATCTTCCTTGGGAGGGGAAAGAATCGAATGCGTTGTGATTTCTTTTCAGGTCATGAAGAACGTATCTATAGCTTCTCTCTTTCCGATTCTTCAGAAATATTTCCGTATTCCATCTTAAAGGCCACACTTTGCCCAGTATATTCTAGGGTTGCATGAAAGGTTTCTGGATTCGACACAGCATAAAATGATTACCATTTTCGAAGCGAATCATGTTGTCTCAACCCAGGATCACCTTGATTCTTTTGCTTCCCATTCCTTGCATTTCTTTTATTCTACCAATCCAGAATGTATTGAGCATTTGAATCGTTATCGTGTACTTTTTCAACTACTTCGTTACTTTTACTACGCGTATTATTTAATTCAGTTGCGGGATTTGAAACCACTCCCGAAATATCCATTCCAAAATGGCCATTTGAACTGTTAGTTTTCGATTATAGCCATTTACGCGGCACCGTTTTATCAAGGAGCGTATCAATTTTCTTTTTATTTGATGAAATCAATCAATGATCACATTTATCAACCCGTAGGTTGGTTTGATAAGGTAGAGCTCATTCCATATCTACCAGGGCTAAGACCATTCCCACACTCTCCTGAGCCGCCTTTAGTTTCTCAGGAAGATCTCGTACTTGAAGAAGGACACTGCTAGGATGAGACTGATGATGCTTAGAGGAATTCCCGGGGATCAAACCCGAATCCTTAGGTCAGTACCCCAGCACCATAACTACTGCGCAACCACGTCCTCTATGAAGGAATTAAAAGCTTTTCCTTAATACACAAAGTATGACTGATTGAGTTTGATAGTCCGAAACTAAACAAACGACACCGGTGCGGAACAGATATAGGAGTGCAAGCGGTTTGAAATCACAGAATGCTAAAATAAATTACCCTTTCTCGAGATTTAACAAACATTCATTTCGGCGACCAAATATTAGCTACTGAGTGAAACTATTAAATGATTACACCTTGAAGACACATGTTCGACATTTCAAATCAGTAACTCTAATTTTTTCTCTCTAGGTACAAACATATATGAACAATTTATCCAAAGAATTTAAAGAGCGGACGATTAAATGATCTATTTCCCACAGCTGCAGGAAAAATTGACAAGGTTAAATGGCATTACCCAATTTCAGGTTAAGTGTTAACATATGCGAGTGCTCCTCCCATGGACTACAACCTTGTCGTGGTGGAAGGGCTTGTGTGTTCCGATGACCCCTAGAGCTGTGCTGGCGGGAGTAATAATAATTACTCCTGGAAGGGTCACCCATGCCAGATAGGTCGAAGGTTAGGAGCCAGACGAAAGGTAGTCCACGCAGCGTCTGTTCCTCAGTAAGGCGGCTGCAATGGCGTCTGACCCCAGTGGGGCGGCCATTAAGTGATGGTGTCACGTTAAAAACACTATTGAGGAAGGCAACGGGAAACCACCTCAATTATGATTCCCAAGAATATAATGATGGGCACTATAGATAATATGAGTCCTGGCAACTACGGGACTCGGCCCAAGAGGCCGTGTGTCCTGCCCGGCAGCGGGAGAGGCAAGGCTTCCGCGGTCGTCATCCCACGAAACCCTTGCGGGGAAGAAATAACTGCAGCAGGACAGAAGACTCAGAAGAAGGCGAAAGTAGTTAGAATAGGAACCTGGAACGTCAGGACAATGAGGAGGAGAGGCAAATTAAAGAAAATTAAGCGAGAGATGGAAAGAGGTAATATAGATGTTTTAGGTCTGTACGAGTTGAGACGGAAGGATAGCGGGGATTACTGGAGTGACAATTATAGAGTGATATACATCGGCGGGGACGAGAGCCAACGAGGGGTTGCCGTAATTTTAAATAAAGGGGTAGGAAGAAGCGTAGTCAACATAGAGCAAGCGACAGATAGAATTTTACTCGTAGAGATTAAAGCAGAGCCGACGAACTTGGCCATTGTTCAGGTATACATGCCACCGAGCAACCACAAGGAGGAAAAAGTCGATAGGATCTACGATGTGTTAGAGGATATCATCGCGAGTGTTCCTGCAGGGAAACATTTGATAGTGATGGGGGATTGGAATGCGACGGTAGACGAAGGAAGAGATGGGGGTGAGGTGGGGGACTATGGGTTAGGGACAAGGAATGAACGCGGGGAGAAAGCAATTGAATTCTGCAGGAGACAAGGGTTAGTCATCACCAACACATGGTATAGACACCACAAAAAGCGTAGGTATACATGGAAAATGCCAGGTGACTCAGAAAAGTATCATTTAGATTACATTATGGTTAGGCACAGGTTTAGGAACAGTGTGATGAATTCGCACAGTTTACCAGGAGCGGATGCGGACTCTGACCACAATTTAGTTGTTATGAAATGTAACGTGCGTTTCAAGAAGATAAGGCAAGGGCGGCGGGTTAGGAAATGGAATTTAGAAGCAGTAAATGGATTAACGAGGAAGGAGTATCAGGAGGCTGTAGAGAAAATGATGGATGACGGTAAACAACTGAGTACTATCGAAGAAAAATGGGAATGTATCAAGAAAGGGATATTGGAAGCCGCTAAAGACACTATAGGAACCGTTAACGGGAAAAGGATAAAAAACCATGGGTAACGAATGAGATGATTGCAAATATGGATGAGAGGAGAAGATGGAAAAATGTAAACACAGAGTTAGGCAAAATGAAGTACAAAGAGTTAAACAATAAATTGAGAAGGGCCACAAATAAAGCAAAGGAAGAATGGTGGAAAACGCAATGCGAGGATATGGAAGTTTTACAGAAGAAGGGTGAAATTGGTGCTCTATACAGCAAGGTTAAGTTATTATCGGGAAGTAAGAAGGCAAGATCTGTGCTAACAGTTAAAGATAAATGGGGTAAGATAATAGTTGAACCAGAAAAAATCCAAGAGAGATGGAAGGAATATATAGAAACACTGTATGGTAAAGAACTTAGGCCGACAAGGTTAGACATATAAAAAGGAACAGGGAGGAAAGAAGTACACCGAGATGAAGAGGGACCTGATATAGATTAGTTTGCTAGGTGGGGAGTCACAAAATGTTTATTTGATATAATGAAAACTTTGTTGCAATTTTCCACAGTTAAAACTTTATTGCCGACCATGGTTTCGATACACTGTATCATCTTCAGGTGAGGGAGAGTACAGGGAGAAAGGATATATATACCAAGGAGGGGCGGCAGGGGAGGAGGGAGCGGGTGGGAAGGGGGGGTGGGGTTTTGTCATACAGAGAAAGGCAGGAAAAACCAATGGAACCCCCCGAAGTGCGGGCAGCTCACTCTTCGGGGGGGGGGGGGGAAGGTGTCGCCATAATGGTCACTGAGGGAAGTTAATAGACAAAAGTGGGGAGGGGCAAGAGAGGAACTGAATGTCGTTAAGTAGCTCTATCTTCTGGTTTCTCCGTTGGATAATCTCTAAACTCTCGAGAGCGTCCAATTTCTTGCTCTTTTCGAATTTATGCAACGGCTTAAATTCAAAATCCGGGGAATGGTTCTTCTCCAAGAGGTGGGTGGCAAAGATGGATGTGGTGTTGCCTAACGCATAACATTTCCGATGCTCTTTATTTGATAGTTGTGTCCATCCAAAAACCTACCTATGCGGTAGATTACCTAAAAAAAATATGCGAGTGATACGTCACGAGATTAAAAGAGCTACAAGGAGAGGTTGAGAAAACCTGCAAGTGTCATAGAAATACGTACCGAAAAAAACAAGTTCTATGTTAAAATTTTCCCATTAACCATCTGGAAAAGTTCGTTTAGGGCAACATACAAAAAAGTAGCATAAAAAATGTGCTTGTACGAAAAGAGATTTGCGAAATAATAAGCTCAAAATTACCATAAGTTCTGAAGTCGTCGTACTGTATAAAATAAAACCTCTCGCTCTACTTAAATATTTTGTTTCATTTTCATATACCTCAAAAGGATTTCATTTAAACTAGACGGAGTTATTGAACGAAGTATATTGGAGCTACGTGCATTATTTCGATTTCAAACGCACGTAAAAGTACACATTTCATTTTGAATGTTGTCATAATCCAGTTTTTATAGCCGGAAAATTGCAATTCCGAGTATTGCTTTATTTCGTTGACAGCAAATTATGTCAGCGAAGGGCCATCAATGTAGATGGTGATTCCTTTCAGCACCGAGGGCACCCCTTTTGGAGAGTGGAGCCGACGTGACTCCAGGGCCCACCACTCTGGCAGTGGCGGAATGAGGTGCACAATAGCCAGCATTAGATAGCAGATAAATACAGCAACCCCCAAGATAAAAACAGTGAAATAGCAGTAGTTTACAACGGCCAAAACTTTTTCCCTAGCACGAGAACTCCAAAAAAAATCTCCATCGTCTTTTTTCTTCCCTTCGCCGAGACGGCCATTCTCCTTCCCTCCTCCCTCCCTCCCATTATCTCCCCTTCCCTCTCTTCCGCGCCATTCCCTCCCCCGGCCGCTCCTGTACCCTCCCCGATCCCGGAATGGAATTGGCCAGCACGTGACATCGGGTTCATCCGCTGCCCATTATCCCGTCCCGGGGCAAAAAATACAAGGCTATATAAATGTCCCTCCTCTTTCGACTCCATCAAGGGGGTAGCAGCAGCCTTAGGCTCCGATGCATATCCTCCCCAAAGCGCGTGCATTATGTTGGTCGCGGCGCCCACCCGATTTCCCGTCCCTAACAACCCCTCGAATGCGCACGGCATCACGCGGGAGGAACACACATGTTTATGTGGCGATGCCCATCTCGAGGAAAGCAAAGACATCAAACAAATAGTGCTGGGCAAAATTCTGCACTCGCTAAAATAACTTTTAATTTTACCAACTCATATAATTCAATGTTGATTTATCTCTTAAGATTTAAACGGAACTCGCACTCCTCCAAATTCCATGGCTGAATTTAGCAGGAAGGTAGGAACTATTAATATTTGAACCAGATTCTTTTTACCATTATGGATAGATAATAACTCTCACATACTAAGTAGTACGCACGTACACATGTTTAGAAATTACATGCACGCTTAAAATAAACAATGTCAATCTAACCGCGATGTGGTATTTATTCAAATAGTACTTTCCTCATTTTTTGTTACAATTTTAAGAATTAACAATATTATCGTTTGTAATGAGAAAAATATTCAGCAAATGCCAATGAAATTAAAATTTTACTAACAAGTATTTAATTATTAGATTAAAAATCAATTAATCAAATCAATTAATTTTAAATATTACATGAAATTTTTTCCACAAGTAATCATAAATTTCTGAGAAAATAAAATATGGATACGTAAAATTTGCAATCAGTCCTGTGAACAAACATAACGTCTATGGTATTATTTTAGGAAAAATACTCTTATTAAAAAACTGCGCAAATATTCCTTCCTTAAATGGCAACATATACGCTGGTTTAAAAAGCGTGCGCATACTTTTTAAGTGCATCTACATATTTACGACAAGTGTTGTTCACGCGGGATAGCATTAGTTAATAGAACCGTTAGAAATCACGTCCTTACCGTTATAACTGAGATCACGCCAACAAAACTAGCAATCTTGGGAAGAAAAGCTTTTTCAGATCTAAAGGTAAATTGGGTAACTAACCTACAAGGCGAACCAATTGAATAAAACCGATTGAACATAGTTGAGAGACAAATTAGAACCCTGGTCTTAGACGAATGGCAGAAAAGATGTGATGCAGGAACAACAGAAAGGCTAACCCACCAATTCTCCCCTGACTTTAAGGCACGTCTTGAACTAAAATTTGAAATGAGTCAAAAGTTAACGGAACTCTTAACAGAATATGGGAACTGACGGGCCTATCTTAAACGTATGGGCAAAATCAACGACGGGGAATGCAGTTGCAGAACGAGTCGGGCGTCACTTAGTTCAATAATCCAGTTTCCAGTGGAAAACGTACCCGCTCTAGGACCTTTCCATTCCACTACCGAACCCCTTACCAAATTTTGACGATTCCAAATAGTAACTCAACCCTTTCAAGAACATTACCGTCAGCACTGGATATAAGCAAAGGCTGATTTATTGCACTCTAACTAACTTGTATTCGGTTACCGGTTTGAGGGTATAAGTTATACTACCATTATTTATTAGGCTGCAAGGAAAGAAACATTCAACTCCAAAACGTCCCCTTCCGCACAGTGCTCCCTTTACGTCCCGCTCTTGCGGCAGCCCTTCCGCTTGAGCCGAGTGGATGTGAATTTAGAAAGTGGGCGTGCATGGGGCGTGGGGGCAGAGGGAAGAGTGGCATGGGAGAGGGGGGGGCGGAGGGAAGGATTCGGGGAACCGAGCAAACCGCCTTCCTCTAGCCAACACCTTAAACCCACGAGTGGAGCTCTTTGTTTCGCCAAAGAAAGCGTAGGAAGCTAGGTACCTCATCATGGGCCCAAATGGAGATATAGTACCTGAGATGGTACTCCGGCGGAATGGACTGTGTATGTACGTCCGGGCCCGGGGGAGGCGGGCGCGCGCGGGGGAAGCCTTAATGATTCAGGCCCGACGTTAAAACAAGGGGTAGCGAGCGAGGAGACAAAGGGGTGGCGGTTCGCAGCGAGGGTGGAGGGGGGGTGGTTTTGAAAGTGGAGGGGGTATACTGAAACGAGGGTTTCATGTTCGGGGAGAGCACGCGGAGAGAGATGGGACGAGGTGGTCCATGGCAAAACGTCGTGGGAACACATTCGTATCTTCACTTTAGCCTATTGCATCCAGAAGAGATATATTTTTCAAAAGAGTATCGCCGGCTAAATTTTCTGGCCACCCTTACTCAGCCCTGCTCTAATTACAAACATCATCAAACTATGTGCATCAACTTCGTAGCACTTAAAATGTTAATTTAGAAGCAAGTTTTCTACGTTCTTTCAACGAGTTTCACATGGAAGCCCTACTAAAGTTCACTAGCGTTTAGGTCTTCCAATACCTCTTTCGCTTCATGTCATACCGGAAAATACTTCACTGTTTATTACACGCG
The DNA here is from genome assembly GCA_037158775.1 of Hetaerina titia. NCBI lineage: Eukaryota > Metazoa > Arthropoda > Insecta > Odonata > Calopterygidae > Hetaerina > Hetaerina titia. The sequence continues at coordinate 7,342,236 of CM073768.1, read as the reverse complement.
TGTATAAAATTCTGAATGTTATCTTAAATTTACTCCAATTTTATTAGTATGGATTCTACAGATCACTTCAATATTCACGCGTTCATCAGTACTAACGAAAGACACAACAGCACTCGAAATTACGCATCCGATTTGTTTGACTTGGCATTAAAGACGAGCAGCCACGTTCAAGCAGTTGTACTGATGATGAAATATCCTGAGGTACGTAGAGTATGCCAATAACTCTAAAGATGGGAGCACTCACGTGCTATAGTCAGTGAGCTTCAATGATGTGATAAAGTTGTTTATGTGCAACTCGAAATTAATACAGAGGTTTGTATCCCTTTTCGGAGGTTTTAATCCATAAGCATCCGAAATTGTTTTACTATAAGTGAAATAAAGTGTGTTCAGGGAGAGATAGTGTTGGAGGTATGTTAAAAGAAAACAGGTGACCCAGAAAAATATCAAAACGAAGAATTACGAGTCCATGACTTGTCGTGGCTTAGCATGCTGTCATTTGGGGAATTTATTCCGCAGCTAAACACAGATATTACATCGTGACACTTAAATACATACAAGATGTGATAAAAAAAGACAGGGCTGATTTTATAACTTGTTTATTTCTACGGATACAGTTTAATCGAACTTGTCGCCCTCAAAGTGCATGCCTTGGCTGACGACGCACCTTTGCCAACGTTTCTTCCAGCTCTCGAACCCTGCCTGGTAAGCCGCCTTAGGGATCCTCTTCAGGTCCGCCGTACAATTAGTTTTAATATCCGCAATCGAGTCGAATCGGCACCCTTTCAAGATTAATTCTAACTTTGGAAACAAAAAATAGTGTGATGGAGCCACGTCCGGATAGCTGCGGGGTCACGGAAGTTCCTGTTCTGGCGAAAAACTCACGTTCATCAGTCAGGACCCGAAAGGGACGAATTTAGACGCGACCCGCGTCATGCCCGAATTATCCGTCAAAATTATCTGACAGGACCCAAAACTAATGTTCACTTCCTCGGCTATCTCCTTAACAGTTAATCGGCGATTTTCCCGCAACAAATCGTTCATTAACTTGTCATGGTTGGGGTCTGTCAAAGTGCAATGCCGCCCCGTTCTCGAGTCTTCATCTGTAGAGGTTCTACCCGATTTAAAACGACTGTATCACTCAAAACACTGGCTTCGCCTCATCGCTTCATTTACAAAGGATTGATGAATAATTCCAAATGTCTCAGTAGCACTTTTACCAAGTTTGAGACAAAATTTCTCGCACACACGCTGTTCCTCTAGCTCCTTCATTGCTGCCGTTGCACGCGGCACGACGACGAACAGGTCAAGGCACGTACCGCTGCTGCTGAGTAACGCCTCGACGTAAACAAACGCAACACCTCTCATTTTAGTCTTCAGATGTGTCGCTAGATGGCGCACTCTGTCATCGTCTTCATTAAACGGTTTGCGCAGAATAAAATCAGTGCGGTTTTTTTTCATCCCAGCTTGTCTTTTAAGAATATTATTGCGGTTGCTTTTGATTATCGAACTATTACAATCACTAAACCTAAAAGTATTAAATGAAAATCATGAACAACTTCTTCCAAAGAAGGTAATGAATAGAATCCCAGACAAATCACAGGTTGGATTCTCATAAGTAGCGGTATGATTTATTTCCACATAAATTAAAGAATTTATTTAAACACAGAATTGCGAATAAAAGTGGTGAGAAACCATCGATCACGCTCATGAACACATGGGTTATCCTGAAAATACCAGAACCCATGCATGGTATCCAATTTGCACTTTCTTTAAGAATGCTAATGTCAAAGGTAAGCATTACAAAACAATCCTATTATTTGTCTATTTTAAATTTTAATGTACCACAATGGAATACTTTATTAATTATTAACCAGTCAAGAACTGGAGGAATATATTAAATAGTCGAATTTGATATGTGAGTGAAAAATTAGTAATTGGCGGCAAGGTAATGATCCTTTCTTAATTTGAACAACTAATAAATTACCGTATATATTTTATTATTACTATGAGGTAATCTATCGATAAAGTTAGATGTTACCAGTGACAATGGGCAACCCTGCCTTACTCCTCTCACTAACACTTCCCATCCAGACTCTCTGTTCCCCTTTCGCAACAGAGCAGTCTGAGACATGTACAGGGATATATATATATATATATATATATATATATATATACATATATATATATATACAGAAGACGCAGAAGAAGACGAAAGTAGTTAGAATAGGAACCTGGAACGTCAGGACAATGTTGAGGAGAGGCAAATTAGAAAATATTAAGCGAGAGATGGAAAGAGGTAATATAAATGTTTTAGGTCTCTGCGAGGTGAGATGGAAGGATAGCGGGGATTACTGGAGTGACAATTATAGAGTAATATACAGCGGCGGGGATGAGAGCCAAAGAGGGGTTGCCGTAATTTTAAATAGAGGGGTAGGAAGAAGCGTAGTCAACATAGAGCAAGCGACAGATAGAATTTTAATCGTAGAGATTAAAGCAGAGCCGACGAACTTGGTCATTGTTCAGGTATACATGCCACCGAGCAACCACAAGGAGGAAAAAGTCGATAGGATCTACGATGCGTTAGAGGATATCATCGCGAGTGTTCCTGCAGGGAAACATTTGATAGTGATGGGGGATTGGAATGCGACGGTAGGCGAAGGAAGAGATGGGGGTGAGGTGGGGGACTATGGGTTAGGCACGAGGAATGAACGCGGGGAGAAAGCAATTGAATTCTGCAAGAGACAGGGGTTAGTCATCACCAACACATGGTATAGACACCACAAAAAGCGAAGGTATACATGGAAAATGCCAGGTGACTCAGAAAAGTATCAGTTAGATTATATTATGGTTAGGCACAGGTTTAGGAACAGTGTGATAAATTCGCAAAGTTTCCCAGGAGCGGATGCGGACTCTGACAACAATTTAGTTGTTATGAAATGTAACGTTCGTTTCAAGAAGATAAGGCAAGGGCGGCGGGTAAGGAAATGGAATTTAGAAGCATTAAATGGATTAACGAGGAAGGAGTATCAGAAGGCTGTAGAGAAAATAATGGATGACGATAAAGAACTCAGTACTATCGAAGAAAAATGGGAATGTATCAAGAAAGGGATATTGGAAGGCGCTAAAGACACCATAGGAACTGTTAACGGGAAAAGGATAAGGAAACCATGGGTAACGGATGAAATGATTGCAAAGATGGATGAGAGGAGAAGATGGAAAAATGTAAATACAGAGTTAGGCAAAATGAAGTGCAAAGAGTTAAACAATAAATTGAGAAGGGCCACAAATAAAGCAAAGGAAGGATGGTGGAAAACGCAATGCGAGGATATGGAAAGTTTACAGAAGAAGGGTGAAATTGGTGCTCTATACAGCAAGGTTAAGTTATTATCGGGAAGTAAGAAGGCAAGATCTGTGCTAACAGTTAAAGATAAGTGGGGTAAGATAATAGTTGAACCAGGAAAAATCCAAGAGAGATGGAAGGAATATATAGAAACACTGTATGGTAAAGAACTTAGGCCGACAAGGTTAGACATAGAAAAGGAACATGACGTAGAAGAAGATACCTTAGGTCCAGGCATACTCGACGATGAAATAGAAAGGGCATTAAAGGAGATGAAAGCAAATAAGGCAGTGGGGGTGGACAATATTCCTGTAGAAATGTTGAAATGGTCAGGGAAAGGTGGGAAGAAGGCCATATATGGACTGATTCGTAGTATCTATGAGGAAGGAATCTGGCCGGAAGATTTTGTGAGATCGGTGTTAGTTCCTATTCCAAAAAAGGCAAAGGCTTCGTCATATGAGGATTACAGAACAATAAGTTTGATATCCCACGCAGCTAAAGTTTACTCAGGATCACCAACAAAAGGATAGAGAGTAAGGTAAATGATTACTTAGGGGATGATCAGTTTGGGTTCAGGAAAGGAAAAGGTACGCGTGATGCCATTGCAGGATGAGATCACTAGTCGAGAGAAATATAGAATACAATCAGGACGTTTTTGCCTGTTTTGTAGATTTCGAAAAAGCGTTTGTTAGAGTGAATTGGGAAAAATTAATGCGTGTATTGCAGAAAATAGGAATGGATTGGAGGGACAGGAGACTGATCCGCAACCTGTACATGTCTCAGACTGCTCAGGTGCGAGTGGGGAACGGAGAGTCAGGATAGGCAGTGTTAGGAAGAGGTGTAAGGCAGGGTTGCCCATTGCCACCGGTACTGTTCAACGTATATGTAGAGGAAATGATTAAAGAGGCATGGGAAGAACTGGAGGTAGGAATGAAAGTCGGAGGGGAATTCGTAAAATCGGTTAGGTTTGCTGATGATCAAACATTAGTTGCTCAGTCAGCCAAGGGGTTGCAAGCATTGCTGAGTGAATTGGAGGTTCAGTGCGATAAATATGGGATGAGAATCAATATTAATAAAAGAAAGGTTATGCGATTTTCCAGAAAGAAAAAGGCTAAGCTAAATATTAAAATAGGCGGGGAAAAAGTGGAGCAGGTAGAACAGTTTACGTATCTCGGAAGTGTTTTGGACCAATACGGTCAAAGTGGTAGGGACGTAAGGAGAAGAATTGCGCTAGGCAAGGAGGCTTTCTCAAGGAGGAGGGAGTTGATGACGGGGACGTTGAGTAGAGATGTTAAGACAAGACTCGTAAAAACTCTGATATGGAGCGTAGCTATGTATGGTGCGGAAACGTGGTCACTGAAGCAGGAGGATAGACGTAGATTGGAGGCTTTTGAAATGTGGGTGTGGAGAAGGATGGAGAAGGTGAAATGGACCGAAAGGAAAACAAATGAGGAAGTACTGGAGATGGTAGGTGAGGAGAGGGGTTTGTTGAGAGAAATCCTATGGAGGTAGGAAAAATGGATGAAAGGCGTATTGAGCGGTAGTGGAATGTTGAAGAAGGTAATAGAGGGGAGAATGTTGGGCAAGCGAGGAAAGGTTAGGAACAGGATAGGGATGTTGGATGGGATGAAGGGAGGAAAGAAGTACACAGAGATGAAGAGGGACCTGATGTAGTTTAGGTTGCTGGATTGGGTTTTGTTTGGAGTTACAAAATATTTATTTGATAGTTGTGTCCATCCAAAAACCTACCTTAACCGGTAGATTACCTAATAATATATATATATATATATATATATATATATATATATATATATATATATATATATATATATAACTTTTGGACGGCACAATAGAACAAAGAATAAAACAGATTACACGTAAAAGGACACTCACACTGTAGATGATTTAAGCTTTCGGCCTACTCCGAGGCCTTCTTCAGGTCAGACTGAGAGGTTTTGAGGGAAGAGAGCCTGGGGAAGCAAGAAGGGGGGCGGAAGGTTTAGGGACTGTTGGGAAAGAAATTAAAGATGGCGGTTAAGGGTGGGAATTTTAAAGGATCGGAAATATAGGATGTATGCGGATTCGCGAGTTCTCACCTCTATGTTGGTGGCTGAGTCGGGTAGGGATTCTAGAACTGTTAAGGAAAAGCATTCGTCAAATGATAGGTTGTGTGAACTTGCGTGTAAAGGGATAGGAGGAGAAGAGAGTGAAGCAGAATTACATGAGTAACAGTGATTGTTCATTCGGATGGATAATGGGGTAATGCATTCGCCTATGTAGAATGAAGTGCATTGTTTGCACGACAAGAGATAGATAATATTTTTTGAGAGGCAATTAGCGTGGGAACGGGGTGAAGGGACACTGAGGGGATCTGGGGAGAGGGGAGCAGATCTGATTGGGAGACATGTTTTACATCGGGGGCGATTGCAGTTAGGGGAAATATGTGGAAATTTGTCAGGGCGGGGTGTCAAAGGATTGGTGGATCTCAGAAGGTTTCTGAGGTTGGCTGGTCGTCTGTAAGCGACAGAGGGGCATTGGGGCAGTAAGGATGTGGTCGCGTCATTGTCATGTAATATAGGATAAAGTTCCTTGAGAATGGTTTTCAGTCTGTGGGATCCGGGGAAATAGGTTGTGCAAAGTTTGAGTCCAGCCTCAGATGTGGGGTTGTCATTCTGTGGTGTGTGTGGTCGGGTGGAGCGGTAGATTTTATCCTGTAGGAGCTTTTCTGGGTAACAGCGTTTGTGGAGTGCATGGTGTAGATTGTGGAGGTATTTGTTGAGGGTAGCTGTGGTGTATCAAATCCGATGTCCGCGGATAGAGAGAGAGTTGGGAATTGAGCGTTTGGTATGAGAAGGATGACTACTAGTATAGTGTAAATATCCTTGAGGATTAGTGGCTTTGATGTGTACTGAAGTGGTGAATTTGTTATTGTGAATTGAGATGTCTGTGTCAAGAAAGGTGATGGTGGAGTCTGAAATGGACGAAGTGAATCATCATCGAAGTGAAACATCCCTATCCTGTTCCTGCCATTACCTCGCTTGCCCAACATTCTCCCCTCTATAACCCTCTTCAACATTCCACTACCGCTCAATACGCCTTTCATCCATTTTTCCTGCCTCCATAGGATTTCTCTCAACAAACCCCTCTCCTCACCCACCATCTGTAGTATCTCCTCATTTGTTTTTCTTTCGGTCCATTTCACCTTCTCCATTCTTCTCCACACCCACATTTCAAAAGCCTTCAATCTACGTCTATCCTCCTGCTTCAGTGACCACGTTTCCGCGCCGTACATAGCTACGCTCCATATCAGAGTTTCTACGAGTCTTGTCTTAACATCCCTACTCAACGTCCCCGTCATAAACTCCCTCCTCCTTGAGAAAGCCTCCTTGCCTAGAGCATTTCTTCTCCTTAGGTCCCTACTACTTTGACCGTATTGCTCCAAAACAATTCCGAGATACGTAAACTGTTCTACCTGCTCTATTTTTTCCCCTCCTATTTTAATATTTAGCTTAGCCTTTTTTTTCTGGAAAATCGCATAACCTTTGTTTTGTTAATATTGATTCTCATCCCTTATTTATCGCACTGAACCTCCAATTCACTCAGCAATGCTTGCAACCCCTTGGCCGACTGAGCAACTAATGCTTGGTCATCAGCAAACCTAACCGATTTTACAAATTCCCCTCCGACTTTCATTCCTACATATATATAATTAAAACGGTGATTCCAGGAAAGTTATTCACTGGATTAATGTGTTCTGAGCTATTTGCAAAGAATGATAGTCAACATTAATGAATCGAAGAAGTTGAAATAAATCCACCACTTAAGGAGCGCTAATTGCTTAACAGCTGTCGCCGCGGAAGAGAAGCGTCGGTCCGGCCGAGGAAGATCCACGCTCCTCGGATTCCTCAAATCGTTCCATTCCACTCGCTCTCTTGGCCTCTCTAATCCCACGCTTCCCGGGTGAGGAAGGAACCGTTCGTTTTTCACGCCTCCCTTTTGCTGTTTTGCTTTCGAAAATTAGTGCGGACGCCGGCTGACGTGTCACGCACGAGTCGTGGAAGGGCAGCTTTTCGGTCTTGCTTCAACGCCGCCTCGCCCGTCCCCTCACTTCATGTCGTCCGAAGAAATAAATGTCCAGTGGACGACGGGGCGAGTAACTCACAGCGACAGGAAGATTGACAACGGCAGATATTCGGTGAAATTTACCCGTATTTACCCGTTGATAATGCTCCTACCGTTTTTTTTGGCAAAATGAGCTGTTGATTCGAAAAGTCAACTACAAGCAATTTATCATTTATTTCTCGTAAAATTAGTAGTAAACTGCCGAAAGGTTGAACACCAGGGGAAGGAAGGAAATTAGACCCATGACAATGATTTGAAGGAATACTAACATCAGCATTAGCAAAATATGGTAATTATGTGCCTCAGCTGCAAACGACGGAATTAAGATTTCATTTTAAATAGCAGAATATGTATTTTACATTGTGGTTCTAGTCCTTTCTTACTAATTTTTGACAGCGATTTCAATTGTACAAATACTTCAATTGAAATAAACGTTTATTATTTTTTCTCATTGCCACATGCTGGAAAATGAGTGTTAAGTTTTCCATATGCAATCAGTCAACCGTTAGTACGTATATTTACCATATTTCTCAAACAATTCCCAAAAAAATATTACGGAAATATTTTTTTACATAATATTATATTTCTTTCCAATAATTCTTCTTTGATAAGCACGTCAAGGAAGCGTTGGGTTTAAGATTTTTCCCTGTTATTTATTTCTCCCAAATTCTCATTTCTCTCTTATTTTCTTCTCCCAAATCTTCATTGTGTGATAGTGTGACACTTTCCGATTCAATCTAGTAAATCTTCCAATCAGTCTCGAAAATATTCTTCTTCTTAAAACTTCAACGATTATCCATTCGTAAACAATTTTTCCCCGCTGTGAAAAATCATCAAATTACCACTTTTTTCAGCTAATTTAACTATTTATTGCGACGCAAATAGTTCCTATTTTCACCAACAAATTATAATATTATTGGTCAAGTCTATCAGTTTCCAGACCAATTTAGGGTTCATTCCAGCCCCCTCATACTAGCCATCTCCTGTCGCCATTTTACAGCATGCCTAATATTCAGAACAGAGGTATCATTTCCCTATCCGTGCCAACAGAGGAGGTCTACTGAATAAGTGCAATACGTAACATTCCACCGCGGCAACTCAATGATCCTGGGGCTAAACCATGCTTCGGGAAGGATTTCTAGGCGAACTGACTATGCCTGGAAAACTAATAATAGTCTTAGATCCGAGTGAAGGTGTCGCAGGACAGTCAAAGGTTGGCAAGGAAAATGTAAAAGTATATTATCTGTTTGCGATTATCTACATTCCTCCTTACCGGCAGAGTAATTCTAGGGAAATGACAGTGAAAATATTTTTAATATTTGTAATTTCCAAAGGAAAGCTTCAAACAATATGAAAATTGAATGTAGGCATCTAAAAATTAATACAACTTGTCTTGAAGCTGGAGCAAGCTATAATATTTTCATAAATCCTGAAGGATCTAAAAAATATTCCGGACGACAGCAGTAATGGTGAATTGGTTCCGAGATGCGACATTCTCTTGCGTCAGTTTGTATCGGCGACGGCATTCAGAAAAATATTGACAACACTATAATGCGATATGTATTTGGACCCGCCGCAGATGCGATGCTTGGAATTTCCTTTGAGCTCGGGGAAATACTTAAAGAAAGTTGAAGAAACAAACCAAAACTAAGGGACGGTGGGCTAATCTGTGAAAAACTGCAGCTCATCTCACGGACAATCTAATGCAATAATGAATGTTAACTAATCAACTGCTGAAATCATAAACCGGAAAGCGGTCTGGAATGCTCTCGATTGGGTTCTTGTAGGAAAATGACATAAACAAAGAAAACTTTCTAATTTTATGACACGAGATAAGTATCTTCACATATAAAAACTAACCCTTGAAATAAGCAAAATCACTTGACAATCTCGCACGCATATGCATGGCACATCCCACAGCCGTTTTCTCCGATCCCTACTTCTAGCGTCCCTTACATGAGCGATATTCTGATTCTTGGCACCGTGGGTCCTCCAGGAGTCTTTTATACACTGAATGAATTTAAAACCGCGGGTGACTCGCGACCCAATGTTCTCCCTCCACCTCACGCGGTCTCCACCCTCCGTCTTCGGGGGCAGGAGACGAAGTGAATTTCCCCTCTCATTACTCTCCCTTCCCCGTCCCCCCTGCCTCGATCGCCCCTCTTTTCTCCGATCAAATGACTCTCTCTCTCTCATCCCGATTGTGTCGACGAACTTGGCTGCTCGACAATCGCCTGGCGATTACGGGAGTGGGCGGGCAGGGGGGAGGGCCCTTGGGAGGGGAAGGATTGCCTCCACCCGAAACCAGTCGCACCCACGCGCTGGGCCCCCGGCGGGAGGGGCCGTATGTGGGGGGCAGACGGGGGTGGGGCTCACGGGAGAATCGGGGGCTTGGATTGTATAGAGAGACTTACGAACGAAGTTGGACCTAAGAACGTGGCAGAATGACACAGTGATTATGTAAAAAATACATACACATGCTGTCACATCGGTATTCGAGAGAGATCTGAGACCGATACTTTGTGAAATTCCATTATAATGAACATACAAGAATCAAATAACTTTCCGTTTCCACAGAATAGTCCAGATTATGAAGCAGTGAGGCGACACTAGCCGGCGATGAAAATTCTATTCTGTGGAAACGGAGAGCTATTTGATTCTTCCCAGTCCATCACTTTGGCATTTGTGCATTTGGCTTTTGGTGATTGAAAGAAAGATCCAAGCAATTCCACAATAATATCGCGACCGGAATGTGCCTGGAGATAGATAGATAGATAGATAAAGGTCTTTATTCTGGGCGAAATTGAGACCTTCAGGTCCCCTCTTCCATTAGAGCCTTCATATTTCATGTTGAGGTATTACAATGTGCATTGGGGTTTTACAAAATCTGCATTGTCCGGTTGCAGCTCGCACTCATATATAGAATACTATTTCAATACAATTGATGGCGTAGGAAAACCATTTCGGGAGTTGAGCTAATGAAAGAAGAATATCGTATTTATTCGGAAGAAATTCCTTCGGTTAAAATGGTAGAGGAGTGACTATTTGGTTATCAAAACTTGGTGGGACACAGCCGACAATAAAAGATTTGCGATTTTGGGCCTAGCGCAGTGTTAGGGACTAAACACGTTATATCTTGGTGCGAGTCAAAAATTAAATTTTCAAATAAATTGGAAGAAGAAAACTGCACTGGTGAATATTTCAACAAATCATAAGACTCTTCCAAGTTTCATTCCTTGCATTTATTTATAACCCTAATTATTCGAAATTTAAATAAATGTGTACAAAGTCACAAGTGGTTATTCACCAAGACCACTGGGGTCACTAACCTATGCTTGATCGGAGGGAGCCTTCGTATTCCCCTCCCGTTAGCCATAAAAATACAAGGTATTGATCAAATATAAATATATAAAATAAGATACATTAATAAAACATTATAGGCAGATAGGTAAACATTATAGGCAGACAATACCTGGATCAGAAATAATTCTAGGAGATGTCGTCGTGGCTATTTTATTTTAAATAAACTTAAAAATACTAATAATCCAAGTTTGCTACGATGAAAATGACACTCCATTGACATCTAAAAAAGTAGCCTTAAACACAATAATATACCGAAAGGTTGGTTTAGTAGGTGATGATAGAGTTCATTGAGTATACGGCGTGTGAAATTCACGCATCAGGGTAATAAAAGGGGCCTGCTGTTCCTTTCCTTGTGCCGCCTATGATTTTTCGGGATGATATAGTACCTGGAAAATCACAAGTCTTGGGTGGAGCTTAGGGTGCCCGTAAGGCGTGACCATGAATCGAATCGTGATCTCCGGTTAGTTGTCCCATACTCTACCCCAAGACTAACACGCCTCCTTGAATATTTAATAGTTTTAAAATCAACTGAATTAGATAATATTTTACTACGATGAATTTCACGTATATACAATTATTTTTAGAAAAATCGATCCGTAAGAAAAAAACCGCCACAAAATATTGATAGAAAAAATATTGGTATTAATCAATTTCCAAGCTGAACATTAGGTGGTTGAAAATGGCGGGAAAATTTTGAGATCTTATGGAAAATTCTCCCTAACGCCCTCTCTTAGCCAATTCATCGGAGCACTTTGGCGCTTTATAAGATCGCAGATCTCAATGTAAATTAGGTATTCTCGATAGCTCAGGTGGTTAGAGCACCAACCCGGAAGTGGAGAGATCAGCCCCGGTCGAGGAAAATATTTTTACATTAGTTGTCTGCCTGATTTCGCCTTTCCCACCACTCCTATATTCGTCCTTTATGTGTGTTCCTTTCCCATTTCCTTATCTCTATTTTCTATGTGAATATATATACATATTTGTGGAGATGAATAGGGACCTGATGTTGATTAGGTTGCTGGATTGGGTTTTGTTTGGAATTACAAAATGTTTATTTGATAGTTGTGTCCATCCGAAAACTTACCTATAAATATATATATATATATATATATATATATATATATATATATATTGATATACATATATATAATCAACTAACTTGGGTGGAGCTGCAGGTGCCCAAAGTGCCTTGCCCGGGAATTGAACCCGGGACCCTCCGGTCAGTAGTCCAACGCTCTACCCACTAGACCACGGCGACCCGCATATATATATATATATATATATATATATATATATATATATATATATATATATATATTCATTCACATTGAAATAGAGATAAGGAAAATGGTAAAGGAACACACACAAAGGACGAACACAAGAGAGGTGGGGATGGCGGATGTGAGCAGATCACAAATGTAAAAAACATTTTCATCGACCGGGACTTGAACACCGGATCTCTCCACTTGTCGGGCGGATGCTCTAACCACTTGAGCTATCGAGAAAATGTACCTTTACACCGAAATCTGCGATCTTATAAAGCGCCAAAGTGCTCCGAATCATTGCCCAGAAGATGGCGTTAGGGAGCTGTTACACCCACCAAGGGAGAAATTGACAAACACAAGAGGAGAATGGACAGTAGATTAGCAAGCATACAACATCATAAAGGATAGGAACGGTGCGTTTCATGGCACGCATAGCCAAAAGAAGAGACGAGCCACATTGGCCAAATACACATTCAAACCCGAAATACCGCATATAATGTTACTAAAATTGAAATGAAGAAATTAATTACAAACAACACAAGAGGATGAGAAACATGACATTTACTAAAATAATGATGTAAAATCCTACCGCTGGAGATGACAAAAGAAAACGTAGAAAGAGTGATTTGTATAGCAGCTGAGTGAAGAGAAGAGAGGGGAAAGGGAAGCAGTCAGGAGACAGGGAGGAGATAGGATAGGGAAGCGGCAAAGAGGAAGAAGATGAGCCAAGGAGATACTGGACTATCGGCCAATTAATGAGATGGGATGAGGTTTCGGTGAGAGGCGCGTGTTTCAGCTTCGACGGAAGTGCCAAACGGTACAAGCCCATTACGGCGGCTCCTTTGTCATGTTGTCCTTGAATGAGACCACTAAAAAATTGAGATGCATTCTCTGGACTTGGTTCATCCCGGGGGGTTAAATGACTGGAGCACCCATTTATGGGCCATCTCGCGGATGAGCCATTACGCCAATTAAACGACCTTTCTTGTGATACCCCCCTGCCCCAAGATCCTAACTCTTCATATCAAAAAGATATTCTCTCTTTTCTATCCAATTTAGGCCCCAGAGAAGGTCTCCCTGCCAAAGATATAACCATTATTTCTCCGCCCAACCCTAAGAGCCCCCATTTCTTTTTGCTACCCAAAATTCACAAAACCAATAACCCCGGACGCCCAATTGTCTCCAGCATCAACTCATCCTCTGAACAAATCTCCACATTTATAGACCACAACCTTCAACCCATAGGCCCTTCACTACCTTCTGGGATCAAAGATTCGTACCATTTCCTGGAAATTCTACAATCAATGAATCTCTACACTTAATAAACGTCTACCCTGAATGCATCCGATGGCTTCCTGCATTCCCCCTCCCTCAACTTTTCCATTTCCTATTGGCCCCCTACCTGTCCAGCCTTCACCCTACCCCTGCACATGTTCTCTCCGCTCTTCCCCCGAGAACGTCATTCTGATGAACACGATCGTGCCGTAGAAACGTGAATTACATATGTTAGTCTCCTTTCTTTAAGTCTTTGGGTTTTTTTAGGAGTTACAAAATGTTTATGTGATAGTTGTATCCATCCAAAAACCTACCTTAACCGGTAGATTACCTAATAAGATAAGACATATATATATATATATATATATATATATATATATATATATATATATATAAAACTTAGACAGAAACACACAAAGGGAACACTCACACGTTATTTCTTGATAATTTCGACGGAATTGTACTCCGTCTCCCTCGGAAGATTAGTTAGGACGGACTGGTGAAAGGTATGTGTGAGATGGGGATGGAGACGGGGGAATGGGAGAACGGGTGGTGGGAGAGGGGTGGAAGGGGAAAGGGAAGGGAGAAGGGAGGCCAGATAAGAGCAAAGAGGGGATAGGAATGAGAGGAAGGATGTGGAAATAATCCCAAGCGGCACAGAAAACAAAGTCAATCCGCAGACATTGCAACATTTACGATCCAGGTGTCAAGTCACAAAGTCATCATCAGGACTCAACAAGTCAAAACCCAGGCCAAGAATAACACAATGTATGCGGACAAACAATATACCTTACTATCCTGCATGGAACAAATCCACACCTGTCCACTTCAACCCTCTACAATTAGCGAATGACATTGAGACCCGGATATTGATAGGCTTTGCACAGCCATAAATGCCAATTCCATCGTTTTTTATTTTATCGTTTTTTTATCGGATAGGGAAAGTATTCTATAAAGGAAACACTGTAATACTGGTTGAAGGGGGTGTTGTGGTGGGAGGCATGTTTTGGGATGGGAAGTCCCGCAGACGGGAAGAGGGATTACATGAGGCGCGATGATTGTTTATCCTGAGGTTCAGGCGTGTGGAACACTGGTCTATGTTAAATGCCGGGCAGAATTTGCTAGTCTGAAGATAGACTACATTCTAAAATGTGCATGAGGAGTGGGGGAAGGGCGGGAGAGAGTTAAAAGGTGGGATGGAGAGGGGTGGTGAAAATAGGACAAGTTTCGAATCTAACTCGCAAGCAAGTTATGGGTGTGATTCTGGGAGTGAGAGGGGATTTGGAAAGAGGTTTGGTAGATTTAAGGAGATCTGATAGTTTGGCGGGCCGTTTGAAGGTAATAGAGGGGCATTTAGGAAGAAGGTTGGACGAAACGTCGTGGTTTTTGGGGATGGGGTATAGGTCTTTGAGGGTGAATTTGAGGGACTGAATGCTAGGTGAGTAGGTGGTACACATTGAGAGAGGGTTGGAGTCTGTGGTTGAGGTAGGATAGAGGGTGTAGGTATGTTTTGGGATTTATGCTGCGAAACTTGAAAATCTTTTGTAGGTTACAGGATTGTTCACAAAAAATTTTTTCAACACTACATTATTAGGTCTAGTCGAAACCAAGTGATTAAACATCCTTTTTATTAAGGTCTCCGGCATGTTTTATGACTTGTAGTCATCAAATCCGACGCTGAACAACACTGACCACATTAAACCGGATGATGAGTTTCTACTTCTGGGATTCAACTCCTAATCATCGGTTATGCCCTTGGCTTGAGAGCAGTTTCAACCTCGTGGAAAGGATAACAAATGACTGCCATTAAAGCGCCTCTTTTTCTCCGTCTCCCGTGTGCCTTGGAAAACGATGGAATCAAATAGGGTCCTTAGCGTCATTATTAATCCATAAAACACTTCATAGCCCACGCTTAAATGGGCAGGCATACTATGAAGAGGGGCAAAAATATAAATAATTCAGAGGGCATGAGAGAAGAGGGCTTGCGACCTACCCTCTCATTGTTGAACCAATTCTTCTCTATTTGCGGTGGCCAGATATCGGCCCTTGTGAACTGAGAGCGCGCGGCTTGCCTCCCACCTCCCGGTTCCCCTGCCTTCCTACGCTCCCCCAGTAGGAGATGACGCCCCACGTCGGTCGGAGCACGCATTACGGCGCCCCGCCAAAGATCTCCATTCCAAAACCAACCATGACAGCCACTTCCACGATATCATCGCTTAAGCGTCACGTGCCGAGGGCAATGGAATGACGGGGGGATTCATTCTTCAGGAGTTTTCATATCATACAGGGCAAACTACGCAGGCGCTCACCGTATAACTTTTGGACGGCACAATATAACACAGAATAAAACAGAAGCTCAAATCATCTACAGTGTGAGTGTTCTTTTACGTGTTATCTGTTTTATTCTGCGTTATATTGTGCCGTCCAAAAGTTGTATTGCTCTCGTGAGTACTTCCGCATCATCGATATACAAGTATGCGGAAGTACTCACGAGAGCAATATAACTTTTGGACGGCACAATAGAACACAGAATAAAACAGATAATTCGTAAAAGGACACTCACACTGTAGATGAATTAAACTTTCGGCCTACTCCGAGGCCTTCTTCAGGTCAGACTCCACAGTCCGACAGTCTGACCTGAAGAAGGCCTCGAAGTAGGCCGAAAGCTTAAATCATCTACAGTGTGAGTGCCCTTTTACGTGTTATCTGTTTTATTGTGTGTTCTATTGTGCCGTCCAAAAGTTATATATATATATATATATATATATATATATATATATATATATATATATATATATTTTCGGTGGTCCAACCACCTTTCTCAAGAGGAATTAGGAACAGAACTCAGTTCAGAATTGAGTTCTGTTCCTAATTCCTCTTGAGAAAGGTGGTTGGACCACCGAAAATTCGAGAACCAGTGAGTCCCTCTTTTGTGTGTTTTGGTTTCTGTGTTTGTTATGACTATCAGTGAATTTACATTACACGTTTGTGGGTTTTCCAAAAAACTGTATATATATATATATATATATATATATATATATATATATATATACACAAATTAATTGCCTCCTCTTCAAGTGAATGCGTTCTTAGCTTGGGCTATTCTTCGCTTGATGTCGGTCGAACTTCTTTCACCCCTAGTTTTGCTGCTGCCCAGGTAGATTAAGGATTCCATTTGTTCTAGTTTTGCTCCTCGAATTGTGATATCTGCATTCAGCTTCTCTCCTCCCCACCCTAGGATTTTAGTTTTCTTCTTGTTGATGTTCATACAATACTCCCCCAACACTTGATCCATAGCACTTATAGTTGCTTGCAGGTTCTCTTGCGTTTCCGCCACTGCTGCGTTGTCGTCTGCAAACCGGAGCATGTTGATTTCTTCTCCATTTACCTTGACTCCTTTGATACTCAATTCTTGTGTTTCTTTTATTGTCTCTTCCAGGTATACGTTGAATATTGCAGGCGATAGGTTACATCTCTGTCTAACTCCTTTTTATATTTTGGCTTCTATTTTTCTCCCGTTTTTGGTTTGCATTCTTGTAACCTGATTCTTGTATAGGTTATGGATAATTCTTCTGTCGTTGTAATCCAGTCCAAGCGCTTCTAGTATCTTGAAAATCTTGTTTTATTCGACGTTGTCGAAGACCTTCTCCAAGTCCACGAATGCCACGTATAATAGCTTATTTACTTGTCTCATTTTTTCCGCCAGAACTCTTTAGCTGAGAAATGCCTTTCTTGCTCCTTAGTTTTTCCTGAACCCGAATTGGTTTTCTGAGAGGCTGCCTTCTATCCTTCCTTCTATTCTTCGGCTAATTATCCGAGTAAGGATTTTGGATGCTTGAGTCACCAGGCTAAATATATAAAAAATATGTAGAACACAAAAATAGGCATAAAAATCACGTAAAAGGACATTCACACTTCAGAATTTATGCTTTCGGCCTTATATATACAGTGTACACACACACCTTTTCCACCATTCCTGTGTTGGTCTTTTATGTGTTTTCCTATCCCTTTTCCTTATTGCATGTGAACGTGAATGAATGTTCTCACCATTTGGCGGGTTTTGTGTTGGAATGCATAATTATGTGCGTACTACTGTATTTTGTCACTTACCTGAACAACTCTCTTCATTTTTTAAAAGAGTTCTGCTTTCTAAGAAAGGGAGCTATGTTTCCGCACCCTATACATTTATATATTTAATATATACGTATATAGTAACATAATTTAATAATAATCGTAAAGATATGAATATAAATACAGGTTGCGACAGCATAACTTCCCCTTTTAAAGGAGTTTTGCTTAATAAAAGAATGAAGTCATGTTATCGCACCCTGTCGTTCGGGAAAGTGAAAAAAATACCGTCATATTCACATTACCGAATATTCTGGTTCAAAAACGGGCTCTAAGATTCATCAAATTTCTTTTGTGAGGTGCATTTTATAGCGTTTACGTCACAACTTTCTCCGAAACATGCATTATCTTATTTAAATTTCAGCTTTTTTAGAATGAGTGGTGATGTGCTCCCTTGGTTGTTTTCACGGTAGTGAATTTGTAAAATGGAGTGATGTATAGTGACCCTGTTTGGTGCCCTTCTCTATTTGTTTTTTTTAATGGCAGTGCGAAGTGTCACCCTTTTGTTTCAGTAGTTGCCAATCACCTTATTTTCGAAATAGTTTCGCATATGTTATGGAAATGTTCCATTTTCATCATGATGGATTAAAACCATTTGGTGAATTTCAACGCTTCACTTTTTTAACCGACTATGGTTCCCTAAATCTTACTCAAAAAGATTTATTCAACCGGCCGGTGTGAACGGGTTATGGAAGAACCAAAGAACGGGAAGTGTTGAATGGGGATGCAGAGGATGAAGGGGAAGAAATGAAAGCGATAGTCGTGAGAGTGATTGAATTCGAAGCGTAATGGTCAGTCGAAAAGACGATGAACGAGAGCGCAAAGATCAATCATGGAAATGAATGTCATACTTCTGTATTGTAATACTCCTGACATTAAGTATGACAAAGAGTTACCAATAAAGCACAAATTCTTCCTAAAATTTATTTCTCATCGTCTAAAAGGACGCGATTATTTTCCAATTTTATAAATTGTATTTTAAGCTTCAGAAACTAATTTAGACAATTCAAAATAACTGATTTTAACAAAGAAAATATGTCCGCATTCTCAAACTACATCAAATTTTGTTCAAAAGCCACTATGGCTCTGGAATCAGGTATTTTTTACACGAAATTATTTTCGATTAAAAATTTTCTGGTGTCCACAAACTTCGTCCTTCCCATGAGTACATTTATATCCCCTCTGCAAGAGTAAAAATTGAGAACGGCAGAATATGAGAGAACAAACGAAGGGAATACGTATGTGTAAACTGCAGCAACTCAATCCAAGGTTGATGACGTTCAATCCTACAAGATTGCCATTCGCCATGCAAAATCCTTCGTGCTTTGTTGTCGCGATGGCTTAGCAACTCGATGCTCCAGAGGCGGTCCCCACGAAAGGGGCGAACGTCCCTTTCCCCATTCCGCCAACTAAAGCATCCAGCATCCCCCTCCCAAATCCCCCATTCTCTCCCCTACCCGCGAATCCCACTCCGCCCCCCTCCCTCCCGCATCTAATAATTCCCGTAAAGCAGAAAATCTTCGCGGGGGCGCACGCCTCACGTCTTCCTCTCGCAAGCCCCCCCGCCGCCACTCCTCTCTCTCCCACTTCATCTCTTCGGCTAAATCCCATCGTCCCCGCTGCCACACTCGCAACCCATTACCGCTATTCAAACAAGATGGGATTACTGGAATCACTGCAATTACGAACCTTGCCTTTCACAAGGAAGTGGTCCAAGAGGGACCGAGGCGGGGGAGAGCGCGGAAGGGGGGCGAGGGGCTCGGCGTTCCCTTCCGAACGGTTTGGGGAATAAGAAGGGACGGTCGAGGAGGAGGGTGTGCGGAGGCCGCGTGTGAAGAGAGGCCGATGAGAATGATGAGGTGGCCCTGGAGGCGGGAGTGGGGTAGCTTCGGGAGATAAAACTGGGCGGGGGGGGGACTGGAACCGAGGGGAGAATGTTGCGCCATCGGTGACTACCAAATACCTCAGAATATTGGAAAAGTATTATAAAACGCTGCAAGGAATGGTGAAAAAACACTGCAATTCCACATTTCACCATTTATGCACAATGTTCGGTGTTTTTTTACCTTAACTTTCAATATGGAGAAAGTCCACACAGTTCAGCCTGAGAAGGTGTCCTATATTATTTGCCATTAAGTTCACCTTTTTTAGTTATATGATTGACCTTAACCTTGGGGATTTTTTTCATTGAAATTTAATTTTAATTTTGCATTCACGTATTTTTGCATAATTTATTTATCGTTGCTTTTAGGAAAAACCTTTAAAGATAGATTTTTTTACCAACAACAAACCAAATATTGGAAACAAGATAGCCGAGATGGACTGGAAGCCTAGGAAATCAAGAGACACAACGACCTTCCATGCACCCTCATTGCCCTCCATAACGCGCCCGCCTTCCGTCGCAACCCGCTCGGCATGTCCGCCAGCGTCGACGCCGAACAATCGGCTCCTTCCAAGGTCGCCGTGCCAACCAGCCTGCCAGATGGAATGGGTTCCTCATGCTCCTGACAATGGCTCTTTTGAACCTATACCCCGGGGACAAGGACGACGGCGGTGAAGCTTATTGACACCGCCGCCAAGGAATTTCTTAATTTATCTGTTAAATGCTTCTTTCCCGGCTCCTAGGTGCTGCCTTCAGTGGCACCGTGGGATTAGAATAAAATGACTATTTATGGGCACCCCAGCTACAGTTAACCTGATCCCACAGACGTAAGCGTGTAGTGAAGCCCGATTAAAACCCCCTGCGCATTTTAAACATTTAGTCTATCCTAATTGAGTCTGACCACACGCCGTTCCGACGATATAATTATGATACACAAATTAACGCTAATCTTGCTAATATATATTCATGACGAATGCATTATTGTTTCACTCTAATATTGATAAGCCTTTCACCGCACCAGTGGTGTTCTATCTACTTAGCATCCCAGCTAATCTTGTTTTTTTGTCTCCTTTTCTTTCCTTCTTTCCATGTAGCAATTAGGAGACAAACCATCAATTTGCCAAATCACCGACGATCATCCCATTTCCATGGCATTGGATGCCGGTTTTCTCTCCGGGTTATCATCTACTACAAACTCTTAACGTATGATCGAAAACAGAAGGGGTAGAAATATGATCTCAAGACGGAAATAATACCCGAAGGAAGAATGAACTAAGCCAATCATTCAATAGTCAGTAATAAAATAATATAACATCATATTCAACGAGATCACGTGCACCTCACGCCGTGGTCGTGGGCACCACCTTCATGATATCTTATGTATACGTATATTGCTTTAGAGATTTATTCGTTTCACGGGAAGGAATCCCACTAATAATTATTGTTTGCCACGGTCTGGGTGTGGCTTTCGCCGGCTCGCGCACTCCCAGAGCGAATGCCAGACCCTGATAGGGGGCCTGGTGAAGACCCCGTCAGGTGACGATGAAGAATAACTGTCTGACATGCATAGCTGAATGCACCTTGCCAAATTTAAATTCTCATCGCCAGTCTCATGAAACTCTGGCCTATAACGGGTTTTCATGGCTTTAGTAATTTAAGGCGCACAGCAAAATATGAAAACGGGGCAGATAGTACTCAATAAATAACCTTTTGATTCGAATTCGATTCGGATTCGCCTTCCTTTCACTACCCTCTCCCTCATACCACAACCGACTTCCTCTCTCTCTCTCTTCCCTCCGCTACGAGACCCATTGGACAAGCTTCTGATTCTGACTCATTCGACAAGGGCGTAAAGTAATCATTAAATCTTTCATTTCAATAAAACTCCCAAGTTCTTTTTTCTAAGTTAAATGATTTTTTTGTGATAACAGTTTTCAAGTTATTGCGACGTTTTATGTTAGACGACAACCCGGAATGTTGGTAAATGTTGTTTAAAGTTATTAAAACTAAGAGAAATCTGAAAAAATGGCAATCGGAAAATAAACGTTTTGATGAAAATAAATATTATTAGGGATTCTCATATTTTTCTGCTTGCAGGTATGGGCCACGTTGTTCAAAAATGTAGCTACGAAAACATGACTTGAGACAAGGAATATGAAGCTATTGGATGACGATAAATTTGGCCAACGAAAAATAATTAATGAAAAAATCACGCGAACCCTTCGAGAAGAAATACTTCCACCGACAAAACTTGAATAAGGAATGACCTCATGACAAATAACAAGTCAGTTTAAAAGAAATGTGAAGAAAAGGGTAAACGGGGGCTCTAATAAGGAAAAAACCGAAAAAATACGCAAAAAACTTGTGATTTCAGCCGTGCAATTGAAGAAATGTGAGCAAATAATAGAGCTATCCGAGAGTGAAAACGGGTGGAGAGTTGTGTCAAATAAATCCCCTTACGTGGAGTTGAGTGAACCAAAGGCAAAAAACTTCACTTCGACGACACTGAAAATGTTCACACACTTCCCCACCTCCAGATTCTCTCGCTTCGGAGTGACTGCCCGAGTAACAAACGCATGCCCACATCAGTTATCGCAGTTAACGAAATATTCGTAACTCCGGTGGATGGGAACGCTTTTTATTTCCATAATCAGTGTGAATACCATATCTTTGTTGATCCAATCACGTTTTCCCCTGCGCTCTCCGTTAAGCATCAACCTCCTGCAGACAGTCGATGTCCTTGAGAAGGGCACCCAAGTCGTGCGGGCCCCAGGGGCCCCATCCATCACCCTCCCCGCCCTTTGGAAACCACCAGGCCGGAGAATCAACAGAAATCATTTGAGCCCCCTTCCGACGCGACTCCAAGCGGGACTCCTCCGCGGATTGGAGAGCCACCACCCGCGCGGCCCACCCTCTTAGGGAAAGTCTTTCTGTAGTTCTTCCTCAATATTTCGTCAATTTCTCTCAAACATGACTCCATGCATGATGATGATGCATGGTGATCAATCATAGCTAGGAACCCAAAGATCGATTTGAAAGGTGTGGGTATATCCCACATAATACAAGATACGTTTCAAAATTAAGAAATTGAATTTCCCGCGCCGCTCCTATTGGTCATAGGGGTATTGAACCACTCGGAGTAGGTGGAGGGGGGGACTGCGCTAAGCTGGACCGCGAAAACGGTGTCAGTGCTCTCCAAGCTATGGAAGTAGCAGGACGGTAGTTATTGTAAACCTCTGAGCACCATTCGGGTGTCACGAAACACCAACCGAGCGGATATTTCAAGTGTACTTCTGCAACATACGATGTGTGTTAAAAAAATAACGGGAATTTTAATTTTTCGGACAATATTATTTATTAATTCCTACACATTGATGTTGTCACCTTCAAAGTAGTCCTCATTGGAGATTATGCACTTGTTCCATCGCTTCTTACATTCCCCGAAACACTTCTCAAACTCGATCTTTGAGATAGCCTTCAGTTCTTTCAGCGATACGCTTTTAATGTAATCTACGGCTGTAAAACGACACGAATCGGCAATGAAGTGTTAGCTGGTGCATTATCGTGGCGAAAAAGCCATTTTCAGACATGCCAACTTTCAAAAATGAAAAATCGGGAGGACATGCCAATTTCAAAAATGAAAAATCGGGAGATTTTTAGAAGTGTATCACGAAGTAATCACTTTTAATTACCACAATATTTGCATGGCACCTTAATCCCTTTATGACACTTTGCCAATTTTTAATGAATGTCACACTTTATTAACATGTTAAGCTAAGTACACAATTTGAACAGTTCATCAAGAACGTAAGAAGGAAAAATCGGGAGTCTTCCGCTTAAATCGGGAGAGTTGGCATGTCTGCATTTTGAAACGAATTTTGCTGCCACGCGTTTCATACCCAAAAAATTGGAAAAAATGTCATGACATGATCCAATTGATATGCCAACATCATCAGCGACCTCTCTAATTGTGATTCGGCGATCGTTCATAAACATTTCTTTCACGTTTTCCACGTTTTCATCGATTGTTGATTTGCTAGGACGTCCAGGGCGTTCGTCATCTTCAAGTTTTTCACGGTCTTCTTGGAAACGCTTATACCACTCGCAAACTCTTGATTTACTCATAGCAAACTCACCATAGCCTCTTGTTAACATTTCACACACTTTGTTACACTTTATTTCATTTTTGACGCAAAATTTGATACAAATCCTTTGACCCATTTTTTTTAACAAAGGAAAATCGCCGAGCTCATAAACCACGTCTAGCGTTAGTGGCTGTCACAGACAAAGTCCACAATGAAAACAGCTGAAAGTTTTATCATACTTCAGGGGAATGTATACCAACATAATAAAAAAAATTGACAATCGGGCTCTCCAAGTCCGCGAATTAAAAAAATTCTCGTTAATTTTTGAACACACCTAGTACATCGAAGCTATCAACCGGAGGGCCTGGGATCGGTTCCAGGTGACGCCCCTGGGGACTCTCAGATTCAACCTATGAACATAAACATGGTCATTTAAGCAAGATGATGGGAATCTGACTTGCGAAAGATTTTAAAATGCAGCGTGGAGAAGGATGGAAAAGTAGAAGTACACATAAAGAAAAACGAACGAGGAAGTGTTCGGCATGGTGGAAAATGAGAGGTTGGATTGCTGGGAGAAATCTAAAGGAGGCAGGGAAGATGGATTCAGAGCTTACCGGTGTCAAATCCCATTTGTCCAAAACATCTAAAAAAGGCGTGCTCAAAGACGACATCTGACCAATTAACTGCCGACTTGTATCAAAATGACGCACGCTCAAACGCTCATGCTACAGGGCATACTCGTATTATTCAAACTTTCATTCCCTATCTACGTTTTAATACCTTGAGCGACTGGATTGCAAATATGAGATATGATGAAAGGGTGTGCATATTTATAGAGCCCTCGCTATGCCGCACTTGGGGACTGAAAATTAATGCGATAGAGAGGGACTAGTTGAGCAAAGGCAAGTGACCATCAACACAGGGCAATAAAAATGTAACATTTAAAAAACTTATATATGATGCACTACAGCTCTATTTTTCTTCTGACATAATTTGTTTTACAAAATTATTAATATTACATGGTATTTTAGATTTCATATTCGTTTTCCTGATATGGCTTTTACTAAGATGATTTTTTCCACCGAACAGACAATGGTAATTAACCAAAAATCGATAAAACTTTTGGTATTAATACTTTGATTTTCATACTACTTACAAAATGATTTTCGTCAGCAATTTAATCCAGGCAAATTAAAATTAGCTATTTTTCGACTTTATTCCATCACTGCCTTCGCTTTAATCAGGATCAAGCCAGAATTCCGACAACTATTTCCGAACGATAGGAGTAACACGAAACTTCAAACAATGACTGGAATTTTAATTTTCAATTATTCGGCACATACCTCTTTTTATTTTGGTGTGCATAGATTTGCAAAACTCTCAGGTCCAAATGGGATGAGATTAACTTTTCCGTCCTGGCCTACGTAAATTACTCAGATGACTTCAAAGGTACAGCCAGGCACATGCGAAAATTCCGCGATCGACTCCAGTCAATAAGAAACACTACAAGGAGAGGGCTACAGGAGTAATAACAATAACAGCCAATAAATAAAAATGGATTGATATTCACGAAATGAGGTGTAGAATTAAAATAAAAAGCCGCAATAAAATATTCTGGCCCAACTATTAGCATACCCATTCATTAACAGCGCGGTGTTTGGAATAATTTCCAACACACCTCTGCGGCAAGGAGACCAAGCTAGAGGGAGGGGGCGGACGCCTAGCACCGAGGAGGGCGTGTCCCGCTCGGCGCGTACGAAGGGCACCAAGGGGACCTCGTCCCCGTCCCCCGTTTTTCTCTCTTCCCCGTCCCCCTTCTCGCTTTCCTCTGTTCCAAGCCCCCCCCCCCCCGACTTATTCTGTCCACTTTTGTCTCTTTTAACCATCAAGACCACAACCCACGATCTGCGTATCCACATCTTATTTACGTACTATTAAGCATCTTATTATACCAGATACATGGTGATAGTTTATATATTTATGAGACACATTCGCACACACACATATTCTGTATTTTTCTTATATTTATGTATAAAAATTATGTGAAAGTCTCACGGATGTGAATAATTATATATATATATATATATATATATATATATATATATATATATATATATATATAAACCATAAACACAGTAATCAACCCGAAGGTCGGTTTAGTAGGTAATGGTAGAGCTCACCCATGTACCAAGCCCGACGGCGTGTGAATATTCTCACATCAGGGTAGGTTCCTTTGCCTGTGCTGGTTATGGTTTCCCAGGAAGATCTGGTACCCGAAAAATCAACTAGCTTGGGTGGAGCTGCAGGTGCCCAAAGTACCTTTCCCGGGAACCCGGGACCCTCCGGTCAGTAGTCCAACGCTCTACCCACTAGACCACTGCGACCCGCATATATATATATATATATATATATTATTATTATAAGGTAATCTACCGGTTAAGGTAGGTTTATGGATGGACACAAGTACCAAATAAATATTTTTTCTATATATATATATATATATATATATATTTTTTTTTTTTTTTTTTTATGTAATCTACCGGTTAAGGTAGGTTTTTGGATGGACCCAACTATCAAATAAACATTTTGTGACTCCCCACCTAGCAAACTAATCTATATCAGGTCCCTCTTCATCTCGGTGTACTTCTTTCCTCCCTTCATCTCGTCCAACATCCCTATCCTGTTCCTACCCTTACCTCGCTTGCCCAACATTCTTCCCTCTATTACCCTCTTCAACATTCCACTACCGCTCAATACGCCCTTCATCCATTTTTCCTGCCTCCATAGGATTTCTCTCAACAAACCCCTCTCCTCCCCCACCATTTCTAGTACTTCCTCATTTGTCTTCCTTTCGGTCCATTTCACCTTCTCCATTCTTCTCCACACCCACATTTCAAAAGCCTCCAATCTACGTCTATCCTCCTGCTTCAGCGACCAGGTTTCCGCGCCGTACATAGCTACGCTCCATATCAGAGTTTTTACGAGTCTTGTTTTAACATCCCTACTCAACGTCCCCGTCATCAACTCCCTCCTCCTTGAGAAAGCCTCCTTGCCTAGCGCAATTCTTCTCCTTACGTCCCTACCACTTTGACCGTGTTGGTCCAAAACACTTCCGAGATATGTAAACTGTTCTACCTGCTCTATTTTTTCCCCGCCTATTTTAATATTTAGCTTAGCCTTTTTCTTTCTGGAAAATCGCATAACCTTTGTTTTATTAATATTTATTCTCATCCCATATTTATCGCACTGAACCTCCAATTCACTCAACAATGCTTGCAACCCCTTGGCTGACTGAGCAACTAATGCTTGGTCATCAGCAAACCTAACCGATTTTAGGAATTCCCCTCCGACTTTCATTCCTACCTCCAGTTCTTCCCATGCCTCTTTAATCATTTCCTCTACATATACGTTGAACAGTACCGGTGACAATGGGCAACCCTGCCTTACACCTCTTCCTAACACTGCCCATCCGGACTCTCCGTTCCCCACTCGCACCTGAGCAGTCTGAGACATGTACAGGTTGCGGATCAGTCTCCTGTCCCTCCAATCCATTCCTATTTTCTGCAATACACGCATTAATTTTTCCCAATTCACTCTATCAAACGCTTTTTCGAAATCTACAAAACAGGCAAAAACGTCCTGGTTGTATTCTATATTCCTCTCGACTAGTGATCTCATTACTGCAATGGCATCACGCGTACCTCTTCCTTTCCTGAACCCAAACTGATCATCCCCTAAGTAATCATTTGCCTTACTCTCTATCCTTTTGTTGATGATCCTGAGAATAACTTTAGCTGCGTGGGATATCAAACTTATTGTTCTGTAATCCTCACATGACGAAGCCTTTGCCTTTTTTGGAATAGGAACTAACACCGATCTCACAAAATCTTCCGGCCAGATTCCTTCCTCATAGATACTACGAATCAGTCCATATATGGCCTTCTTCCCACCTTTCCCTAACCATTTCAACATTTCTACAGGAATATTGTCCAGCCCCACAGCCTTATTTGCTTTCATCTCCTTTAATGCCCTTTCTATTTCATCGTCGAGTATGCCTGGACCCAAGCTATCTTCTTCTACGTCATGTTCCTTTTCTATGTCTAACCTTGTCGGCCTAAGTTCTTTACCATACAGTGTTTCTATATATTCCTTCCATCTCTATATATATATATATATATATATATTCATTCAAACATAGAAATAGGTATAAGGAAATGGGATAGGAAAACACATAAAGGCGAACACAGTACATGCGCCGTATGGCGGGATTTTCAAGTTTGAATGTATATATATATATATATATATATATATATATATATATATATATATATATATATATATATATATATATACATTCAAGTGTGTGTGTGTGTGTGTGTGTGTGTTTGTGTTATATATAGTTGTGTTCATCCAAAAACCTACCTTAAACGGTAGATTACCTAATAATAATAATAATAATATATATATATATATATATAGATGATGCGGAAGTACTCACGAGAGCAATATAAATTTTGGACGGTACAACATAACACAGAATAAAACAGATAACATGTAAAAGGACACTCACATTGTAGATGATTTGAGCTTTCGGCTTACTACGAGGTCAGACTCTCAGACAGTCAGTCTGACCTGAAGAAGACCTCGGAGTAGGCCGAAAGCTCAAATCATCTAGAGCGTGAGGGTCCTTTTACGTGTTATCTGTTTTATGTTGAACCGTCCAAATATATATATATATATATATATACATATATATATATATATATATATATATATATATATATATATATATATATATATATATATATATATATATATATATATCGATGATGCGGAAGTACTCACGAGAGCAATATAACTTTTGGACGGCACAATATAACACAGAATAAAACAGATTATACGTAAAAGGACACTCACACTGTAGATGATTTGAGCTTTCGGCCTACTCCGAGGCCTTCTTCAGGTCAGACTGAGAGGTTTTCTGGGAAGAGTGCCTGGAGTGCCTGGCGGTAAGTTTAGGGACTGCTGGGAAAGAAATTAAAGATGGAGGTTAAGGTTGGGAATTTTAAAGAAACGGAAATATAGGATGTATGCGGATTCGCGAGTTCTCACCTCTATGTTGGTGGCTGAATCGGGTAGGGATTCTAGAACTGTTAGGGAAAAGCATACGTCGAATGATAGGTTGTGTGAACTTGCGTGTAAAGGGATAATAATAATAAAGTGTCTTTATTGGGGCGAGATTGAGACTGAGATAGTCCCTTCTTCCACCTAACCCCTCGTCAAGTTACATATACATATATAGTTTAAAATATCATTTACATAAAATGTGAGAAACACTTGAAATTATGCAGGAAAGCACCCACACAGGAAGGGGGGTGTGAAAACCTGCGAAATCCTACTGAGATATAGCTAATGTTTTACTACAAGAAGTGTTTCTATATATACATTTTAAATTAAAAATTAAAATATAAAGGGAGTAATAAAATTAATGCAAATGAAATTACAGACAAATAATATATAAATAAAAACTGTAAAATATAAGTAATGTAGACAAATATAATAAAAGAAGAAGAATTTTACAAAATAAAAAAAAATAAAAATAACGTCTTGTATTGTTTAAAAACGTGCGTCTTGTCATTTCGATTGTTGGGTTGTGAGCATTGTCTTGTATAGTGCCCTTTTAAACGATGACAATGAGAGTGCGTGTATTGTGGTTAATTTGATGTTGTTCCATTCCCGGCAGGCAGTAACAGTGAATGACTTGTTGAATATGGCTGTTCGGTGATGAGGAATGACGAGTTTGTGGCTTCCCCGGGTGTATGTAGTGTGTACTGTGTCGAGACTACGAAAATCAGCTGTAAGATATAATGGCGTTTTTGTATTCAGTACTTAATATAGAAGGGTTAGTGTGTGCAGGAGGCGACGAGAGTCAAGTTTTAGCCAACATAGTTTATTTATATAATTAGTTACGTGGTTGGAAATTTGTAAATTAAATATGAACCTAATGCATGAATTGAGGGAACGCTGAAGTTTTAATGAAAGCTCTTGGGAAAGGTCTTGATATGCTACATCAGCATAATCGAAGTGCGGTAGTATTAGGGTGGACACTAACTGTTTCTTTAAAGATGTGGGTATCACGTGTTTCAGCTTTAGCAGAGGAAATAAAGACTTGTTGACTGATTTACATATTTTAATCACGTGATATGACCAGGAGAGCTTTTCATCTATCATTAAACCTAGGTTTCTGACCACCTCACAATAGGGGATGGGTACATCTGCGATATGTAAAGTCGGCAATTGATCTTTATCTATAGATGCTAACATTCTTGGATAACCAATTATAATTGCTTGTGACTTGCTAATAGGGATAGGAAGGGAAGAGAGTGAAGTAGAATTACAGGAGTAGCGGTGATTGTTCATTCGGATCGATAAGGGGGTAATGCATTCGCATATGTAGAATGAAGTGGATTGTTTGCACGACAAAAGATATATAATATTTTATGTAAGTCTTATTCTGAATATGAATTCATTCATTTATTCTAATTATATGAATATAATGTTTTATTCTGTGTTATATTGTGGCGTCCAAGTGTTTTATATATATATATATATATATATATATATATATATATATATATACAAACACTAAGATAATAAATATTACACACACAGAAACATAAAAGAAGGACACTTACTGTAGATATTTACGTTTCGACGGCACGGCCGTCGTCATCAGAATCTTCTTTTATGTTTCTGTGTGTGTAATATTTATTATCTTAGTGTTTGTGTGTTTGTTCGTCGCCGGAGAGCGTCATTTTCAAGATTTTATATATATATATATATATATATATATATATATATATACGGGACTCGGCCCAAGAGGCCGTGTGTCGTGCCCGGCAGCGGGAGAGGCAAGGCTTCCGCGGTCGTCATCCCACGAAACCCTTGCAGGGAAGAAATAACTTCAGCAGGACAGAAGACTCAGAAGAAGGCGAAAGTATTTAGAATAGGAACCTGGAACGTCAGGACAATGTTGAGGAGAGGCAAATTAGAAAATATTAAGCGAGAGATGGAAAGAGGTAACATAGATGTTTTAGGCCTCTGCGAGGTGAGATGGAAGGATAGCGGGGATTACTGGAGTGACAATTATAGAGTAATATACAACGGCGGGGACGAGAGCCAACGAGGGGTTGCCGTAATTTTAAATAAAAGGGTAGGAAGAAGCGTAGTCAACGTACAGCAAGCAACTGATAGAATTTTACTCGTAGAGATTAAAGCAGAGCCGACGAACTTGATCATTGTTCAGGTATACATGCCACCGAGCAACCACAAGGAGGAAAAAGTCGATAGAATGTACGATGTGTTAGAGGATATCATCGTGAGTGTTCCTGCAGGGAAACATTTGATAGTGATGGGGGATTGGAATGCGACGGTAGGCGAAGGAAGAGATGGTGGTGAGGTGGGGGACTATGGGTTAGGCACGAGGAATGAACGCGGGGAGAAAGCAATTGAATTCTGCAGGAGACAGGGGTTAGTCATCACTAACACATGGTTTAGACACCACAAAAAGCGTAGGTATACATGGAAAATGCCAGGTGACTCAGAAAGGTATCAGTTAGATTATATTATGGTTAGGCACAGGTTTAGGAACAGTGTGATAAATTCGCACAGTTTCCCAGGAGCGGATGCGGACTCTGACCACAATTTAGTTGTTATGAAATGTAATGTTCGTTTCAAGAAGATAAGGCAAGGGCAGCGGGTTAAAAAATGGAATTTAGAAGCAGTAAATGAATTAACGAGGAAGGAGTATCAGGAGGCTGTAGAGAAAATGATGGATGACGGTAAACAACTGAGTACTATCGAAGAAAAATGGGAATGTATCAAGAAAGGAAATTGGAAGCCGCTAAAGACACTATAGGAACCGTTAACGGGAAAAGGATAAGGAAACCATGGGTAACGGATGAGATGATTGCAAAGATGGATGAGAGAAGAAGATGGAAAAATGTAAACACAGAGTTAGGCAAAATGAAGTACAAAGAGTTAAACAATAAATTGAGAAGGGCCACAAATAAAGCAAAGGAAGGATGGTGGAAAACGCAATGCGAGGATATGGAAAGTTTACAGAAGAAGGGTGAAATTGGTGCTCTATACAGCAAGGTTAAGTTATTATCGGGAAGTAAGAAGGCAAGATCTGTGCCAACAGTTAAAGATAAGTGGGGTAAGATAATAGTTGAACAAGGAAAAATCCAAGAGAGATGGAAGGAATATATAGAAACACTGTATGGTAAAGAACTTAGGCCGACAAGGTTAGACATAGAAAAGGAACATGACGTAGAAGAAGATACCTTAGGTCCAGGCATACTCGACGGTGAAATAGAAAGGGCATTAAAGGAGATGAAAGCAAATAAGGCAGTGGGGGTGGACAATATTCCTGTAGAAATGTTGAAATGGTCAGGGAAAGGTGGGAAGAAGGCCATATATGGACTGATTCGTAGTATCTATGAGGAAGGAATCTGGCCGGAAGATTTTGTGAGATCGGTGTTAGTTCCTATTCCAAAAAAGGCAAAGGCTTCGTCATGTGAGGATTACAGAACAATAAGTTTGATATCCCACGCAGCTAAAGTTATTCTCAGGATCATCAACAAAAGGATAGAGAGTAAGGCAAATGATTACTTAGGGGATGATAAGTTTGGGTTCAGGAAAGGAAGAGGTACGCGTGATGCCATTGCAGTAATGAGATCACTAGTCGAGAGGAATATAGAATACAATCAGGACGTTTTTGCCTGTTTTGTAGATTTCGAAAAAGCGTTTGATAGAGTGAATTGGGAAAAATTAATGCGTGTATTGCAGAAAATATGAATGGATTGGAGGGGCAGGAGACTGATCCGCAACCTGTACATGTCTCAGGCTGCTCAGGTGCGAGTGAGGAACGGAGAGTCCGGATGGGCAGTGTTAGGAAGAGGTGTAAGGCAGGGTTGCCCATTGTCACTGGTACTGTTCAACGTATATGTAGAGGAAATGATTAAAGAGGCATGGGAAGAACTGGAGGTAGGAATGAAAGTCGGAGGGGAATTCGTAAAATCGGTTAGGTTTGCTGATGACCAAGCATTAGTTGCTCAGTCAGCCAAGGGGTTGCAAGCATTGTTGAGTGAATTGGAGGTTCAGTGCGATAAATATGGGATGAGAATCAATATTAGTAAAACAAAGGTTATGCGATTTTCCAGAAAGAAAAAGGCTAAGATAAATATTAAAATAGGCGGGGAAAAAATAGAGCAGGTAGAACAGTTTACATATCTCGGAAGTGTTTTGGACCAATACGGTCAAAGTGGTAGGGACGTAAGGAGAAGAATTGCGCTAGGCAAGGAGGCTTTCTCAAGGAGGAGGGAGTTGATGACGGGGACGTTGAGTAGGGATGTTAAGACAAGACTCGTAAAAACTCTGATATGGAGCGTAGCTATATACGGCGCGGAAACGTGGTCGCTGAAGCAGGAGGATAGACGCAGATTGGAGGCTTTTGAAATGTGGGTGTGGAGAAGAATGGAGAAGGTGAAATGGACCGAAAGGAAAACAAATGAGGAAGTACTAGAAATGGTGGGGGAGGAGAGGGGTTTGTTGAGAGAAATCCTATGGAGGCAGGAAAAATGGATGAAAGGCGTATTGAGCGGTAGTGGAATGTTGAAGAAGGTAATAGAGGGGAGAATGTTGGGCAAACGAGGTAAGGGTAGGAACAGGATAGGGATGTTGGACGGGATGAAGGGAGGAAAGAAGTACACCGAGATGAAGAGGGACCTGATATAGATTAGTTTGCTAGGTGGGGAGTCACAAAATGTTTATTTGATAGTTGTGTCCATCCAAAAACCTACCTTAACCGGTAGATTACCCAATAATATATATATATATATATATATATATATATATATATATATATATATATAAACCATAAACACAGTAATCAACCCGAAGGTCGGTTCAGTAGGTGATGGTAGAGCTCACCCATGTACCAAGCCCTATACGGCGTGTGAATATTCACACATCAGGGTAGGGAGGCCAGTTCCTTTTCCTGTGCCGGTTATGGTTTCCCAGGAAGAACTGGTACCCGAAAAATCAACTAACTTGGGTGGAGCTGCAGGTGCCCACAGTGCCTTGCCCGGGAATCGAACCCGGGACCCGGGATATATATATATATATTTGTTTCCTTGCCTTGGTCAGGCCCCACCTAGAGTATGCTGCCAGTATATGGGATCCTCACAACATAAATTTGGTTTCGGAATTAGATCGAGTTCAGCGGAGGGGGGCTAGATTTGTCAAACATTGTTATGACCAACGCAGCAGCGTATCCACTTTGTTAGACAGTTTAGGTTTGGATTCTCTTACACAGCGGCGTTTCCAATATAGATTAAACTTATTAAGAACATTTAAAGATGGGCCCTTTTCCGATGACATCAAGGATATAATACGAACCCCAACGTATTACGGTCGAAGGGATCACGAATATAAGACTAGAGAAATAGACTGCAAGACTGACAGGTTTAAAATGTCATTTTTTCCAAGAACGATAAGGGAACAGAATGCTCGTAGTCGAAATTCCCCAGGACTTAGTTCATTACAATAAGTATTAACGTACAGGTTAGGGACTTCGCGAGGATGTGTATACATGTGTGTATGTATGTATGTATATGTATGTGTGTATATATACATATATATATATGTATATATATATTTTTTTTCCTACAGGTTCCCCCCACCTTTCCTCACCTAACTCCCAACCCCCTCAACCCTTACCCTTCCCTCATGGTGCTACACCCCCTGCCACACACCTTTTTGGTGGCTCGCAGGGTACTTTTGTAGATGTAGATGTAGATATATATATATATTTGTGAGTGTGTGTGTGTATAGAAAATACCTACAAACAATATAAGACCACATAAAAGGAACACTCACACGTGATTGCTTGATGCGGTAGGACTGAGTGACTAGACTAGTCCTACCGTATTTTCTGATGAAGACGGAGCTCAATTTCGTCGAAATTATCAAAAAAAAAGTGTTAGTTTTCCTTTTATGTGCTCTTATATTGTTTTTTTGTTGTAAAAATTTTTTATTGAACACTTATGTGTTACTTCGACGAAATCACGGAGCTAAATTCTGTCGAAGTTATTTATAAATAAAGTGTGAATGTTCTTTTAATGTGTTCTTATATTGTTTTCTGCTGTTCATCTTTCATGTGTGGTCCTATCCGATTTCTTTATATCCATTTCCATGAATGTTATGCCAATAGCGCTGAAGGTATCCCTGCATAGCCATGAAACTGAAGGTGTCTAATGGCTGTTTATCTATTGCCTATGCATGGATGGACCAGTTGTTAGATAACTGCCGGTAGAGGAATAAATATATTATTTGAGGTGAAAAACTTCATTCGGCACAAGCACTTACAACGGCATGTGCTACGAGCGATACCTGTTAGTTGCTGTATCGTCACTTAATATACTCAACAAATGATAAAAAAATAAATAACTCTTTGATTAGTGCAGCAATATAAGTTACCAATTTTATGAGAATAAAAAAATTACTAGCATTGCATTACTGATTAGGCGTTGGAGGTAAAGTAAAACACAGGAAATTGATACTGACAGAAATCCGTGCTAACTCACGTACTTAGAAATATTTTCATAAATTCATATACTTAATCAGCGCTACTGAAGTGTGGTAAGGGCCAAAACCGGTCTCCCATAGTTACCCTCTTTGCAACAAATATGTAATTGAACGTTTTACTAAGCGCTCTGGATGCATGTAGGAATAAACCTAATAAATGCCTTCCGCTTTCAAACATAAGTTCAATATGTGTTTGTAAAATTAGGGAAAATACAATCCAGACTTTTAGACTTTGATTTGGAGAACGTTAAGAACTAGGTATATCTATCCAACACGATATGCACACACTTCTCACAACTATTTACTTACTGTAAGAAACTGCTGAAAATTTAAATGCCATCTTTAAAAAAACTTACATAATCATAAATGTAATGCCGATATTAATTTAGATATTTTTTCGTTGCTTTATTCCGTTATATTATTTCATTATCAAGTCTTTGAGTCATTAACTGCTATCATTTATTAACTATTTGGAGGTGTCACAGGAAAATATACAAGATTGAAATAGTTTTTTCCGTGACTATCGTGACTCGTTTAACATTAAGGAAATTTGTAGTGTTATGGAAAAATAACGAGGATATAGCATGTGGTCCTGAAGGTGAATATTTATTATGTTTATTGCAATCACTGCACTTTTACCAAAATTTCCAAAACATATATGGTTCTGATCACATGAATTTGAACTGTTTTAATATATAGGTAAACGTTTCATAAAGTAATTTAAGGAACTATTAGTAGGTTATGATCAAATATGAATTTCAGCGTTGGCGAGATATATTTATATTTTGATCTCCTCATCCTTTCTTATGTACGGCGAAGCCTATAAAAAAACTCTTGTCAATTACCATAAAGACTATGGATAAATTTAATTTTTGACATCATTGAAGGGTGTGTAATGTTGCACAGAGATGTGACTAGCTTAAACTTGTGCATTTCTCAAGCGACAAGCTTTACCATATTAATTAACAAAACTAAATTTCCCATCACTTATTTCCTCCGCGTTCATATTGTCAACTAGCAACCAACTTAACTGACGGAGATGGCGAAAATTTTGTGACAAAGGTGATGTTTACTTACTGGAGAGAGGGAAAATTCTCTCATTCACCCCCCTTCATCCCTCCCTCGCAGTATCATTAACCTCTCTGAACCCTTCACGTGGAGTCATGGAGCCACACAACAATGTCGCACACAAACAAATGAAGACCGTTAAAAAGGGAAGAAGCCAAATGTGGACCGAAATGTGAGGTATATTTTTCAGTAACGGCCTCCATTGATGTTGGTAATTACGGGCAGAAAACATCATTATACAGGCCAAATTTCCGAGAATCTCAACCAGCCTATTCACTCCAACGGATAAGTGAATAATATAACGACATTTTCCACTGTAATGTGGAATTCAATTCGCTTTTACCTTATGCACTAAATAGTCTGCACAAAATTCTGACCACTCAAGTGAATTACTTCGCGAGAAGGGAGGAAGTTATCACCGTAATCTGTCTACAGTTATGTTAGTACATACCGAGGAGAAATAAATAAAAAATTTAAGCATTAACAAAAAAGTAAAAGATGCAATTATAACGCGATCAATTGCAGGTGAACGTCATCTTTTTTTCCGTTGCTTTTGGAACTATACCAACTCAAAAATGCGTCAATGGAAATGAAAACATTGGCTAAAACTTTTATTAAACAAGGAAATATTGCTGGAGGATGACCAAAGTATGGTTTCTAGTGTTCAATAATTAGGTGACAATATTTTCTTACTTGAGGGGTCGAAATTAAATTTTTAATTCCATTCGGTTAAATCTCTTGACGTTTTTCTGTATCTCGTTTGATAATTCACTCAAAGAGGGCTTATTTCTCAGTGTAATATGTAATAAATTTATGTTCCCCTTTTCATTTTTCCGAGTAACATTGATTGATCAGAATAACGTTGCCAAAACGCCCTAGTAGGGAAAGCTAATTTGTGTCAATTGTAGCCTGGTGTGTGTTCAACTCCTGCCACACACCCTAGTGGTGGTGGGTACCTTGAAGGGTACGATGTAAAGTAATGCAAAAAATTTCTATTTTCTAACTTATTTTCAAATAGGCGTACCAAATGGAAATTCTCCTGTTCCACCCCATCCTGCAGATGCAGCATCCTCTCAGGGCTAATGAGTGCAATTGGCACAATGATTTTTGAATGCGAGCTTATTCTTCGGAAGATATAATGTCGCTTCCTTTCAAATCCCCTTTCCTTGGGCCAGTCATTCCCGCCGTACATCCGCCGGGATGGCGGGACGCAAGACTGGGCCGAGGACGCCTCCCTCCCCCGCCCCTCCGCAAAACGCAGCAATTGTTCTCCCTCACTCTCCTTAAAAATGCCGATGCAAGAGACCTTTTGTCACCGTCTTGGGAGGTCCGCGCTCTTCCCGGCCGCAGCGCACGCAAAATGGAATGAATAAATCATGACCGCCTCGCAAAAGAAATGCGGCAGGGTGGAAGGTCTCATTTATGATGCCTTTTTTAATTAACGAAACGGGCGAGACGGTAATTGGGTTTACCTAACACCCCCACCCCAACGCCAAACTCCCCCCGCACATCCCCCCTCCCCTTACACCATCACTCGCGTCGCCCTTGGCTGCGTGTCGGAA
The DNA here is from genome assembly GCA_037158775.1 of Hetaerina titia. Lineage (NCBI taxonomy): Eukaryota > Metazoa > Arthropoda > Insecta > Odonata > Calopterygidae > Hetaerina > Hetaerina titia. The sequence goes on along the minus strand of CM073768.1, from coordinate 7,304,497 downwards.
TGACGCTCCAGCCCTTCCTTCCGCTCCTTCCCACGCTGTCCATTTCTAAAAGCCGTATAAATTCCTGTTCCCATCCATTTGCGAAAACACTCTCAACTTATTTTGTTTCCCTCAAACGCCGCAGGGCTGACAATTCGAAGTTACAAGGCGGAATAAATGTTTCATTTTTATTCCCCTTATTTTTCCGTCGTTTGTTTCATACCTGGCGATGCATTGTCAAGTGTCATTGATACATTGTCAAGTGTCTTCGCTCATTTGTTTTCGTTCTTCCCCGTTGAACGCGGCCCCCCTCACTCACATTCCTTTATTCCCCCATGAACCCCAACCCATCCCCACTCACTAAAAAAATACTCTTTTCACTCCATCAGAACCTCAATCTCTAAATAAATTTTGATGTCTCCCGCGAGCCCTTCCCGTCCCCGGCACTCGGTCGCGAGTATGCTCGTCGCGCCTATCCTTCTTTCCCATACTTGGCCACCCCCTAAACCACACCACTCAACCTTATCCTCCCGAACCTCCTCCCGAATAAATTACCTTTCCCAACCCGAGGGGAATACAGAAATGGCAAACGAAAAAAATTGAGATAATGCGATAAAATATTGGGCAGCGATAAGGAGGTCACATGGCGGGAAGGGTATAAGTCTTTCTCCTTTTTCTCAGCCCTTGCCGCCCCTTCCCGCCAAGTCCATCCGTCGATGTCAGGCTCGCTTGCTCGGACGCGGCTTGGCGAGGAGGTGACAGAACCGCAATTTCGTTAGCCACCGCCGAGAAGCACCGAGGACGAAGAGTCCGGTGCACTGATGTATTTTAACGTTGACGAAGAACACTGCAACGCTCTAATCGAAAAAAGGGCGGAAAGGGCTCGAAATTAAACACGCTGTGAAGCTGTGCACACCACAATGCGACACTTTCTCTTCTTTCTCTGCTAATTGGAGACTTGGAATAACTCGAATGTGCTGCTTTTAGGACATAGAGTGTTCACAATTTAACCTGTTCATTTATAGCATGGTTCAGAGTATTAGAAATGTATATGGTTATTTATAGTATGATAATGAGAAAAATATAGAACAACATTAAATAATTCTGAAAATTCAAATAATTAAAGAGGATTGAAAAAGAATAAATTGCAAGAGCAGAACATCATTATACATATACATGTACACATATATATATATATATTTAAAAATTTTAAAAAATTTGTAAATAAGTATATATATATATATATATATATATATATATATATATATATATATATATATATATATATATATATGCGGGTCGCGGTGGTCTAGTGGGTTGGACTACTGACCGGAGGGTCCGGGGTTCGATTCCAGGGCAAGGCAATTTGGGTACCTGCAGCTCCACCCAAGCTAGTTGATTTTTCGGTTACCAGATCTACCTGGGAAACCATAACCGGCATAGGGAAAGGAACTGGCCCCCCTACCCTGATGTGTGAATATTCACACGCCGTCGGGCTTGGTACACAGCTTTAACATCACCTACTAAACCGACCTTCGGGTTGATTACTGTACGGTTTTATATATATATATATATATATATAACTTTTGGAAAACTTTTACGGTTTTATATATATATATATATAACTTTTGGACGGCACAATAGAACACAGAATAAAACAGATAACACGTAAAAGGACACTCACACTGTAGATGAATTAAGCTTTCGGCCTACTCCGAGGCCTTCTTCAGGTCAGCCTGACAGGTTGGGGGAAAAAATAGAGCAGGTAGAACAGTTTACATATCTCGGAAGGGTTTTGGACCAATACGGTCGAAGTGGTAGGGACGTAAGAAGAAGAATTGCGCTAGGCGAGGAGGCTTTCTCAAGGAGGAGGGAATTGGCGACGGGGACGTTGAGTAGGGATGTTAAGACTAGACTCGTAAAAACTCTGATATGGAGCGTAGCTATGTACGGCGCGGAAACGTGGTCGCTGAAGCAGGATAGACGTAGATTGGAGGCTTTTGAAATGTGGGTGTGGAGAAGAATGAAGAAGGTGAAATGGACCGAAAGGAAAATAAATGAGGAAGTACTAGAGATGGTGGTTGAGGAGAAGGGTTTGTTGAGAGAAATCCTATGGAGGCAGGAAAAATGGATGAAAGGCGTATTGAGCGGTAGTGAAATGTTGAAGAAGGTAATAGAGGGGAGAATGTTGGGCAAGCGATGAAAGGGCAGGAATAGGATAGGGATGTTGGATGGGATGAAGGGAGGAAGGATGTACACAGAGATGTAGAGGGACCTGATGTAGATTAGGTTACTGGATTGGGTTTTGTTTGGAGTTAGAAAATATATATTTGAGGGTTGTGTCCATCCAGAAACCTACCATAACCGGTAGATTACCTAATAACAATAAATAAATAAATATATATATATATATATACACTCCATGATAATTTTAGTTGCAAAACAAAATGCAAGCAATTGATTATGGAATCTGTTTATCAAGGTTGGCTTTGGAGGTCGTGTCCATATGAAGTATTCATATATGCTTTTACTTTCCACAAAGAACCATAACATTTTGGACGGGATTCGAGTTATCCATTCTCACTTGATTACGGCTTTATGAAAACGATAAGCCAGATCATTTCATTTAATTTCATGATTTCTATTTCATCTTAGTTTAGCACCCGCAGAAGAGTTTTCAACAAAGTAACCCCAATTAGATTAAAACCACTACGCGTGTACCTACACACCTTTTTTATTTTTTGGCCTATAACATGAGAACACTCCTGAAGCAAAAGTGTTCAACAATTAATACTAAATACATCCAACAAACTTCAAATTATTTGCAAAAAACAACTTTATATGTTTATATTACATATTTTAAATATAGAATTTAAACCCATGGAATGAATTCGTTGCTTCATTATTTATTGTTAGAAGTCGATTTTCAAATTAATTTACGAATCAAATCCCGTTGATAATTTATCAATTGAATTTCATCCATTTTCGCTTACTTAACATTTAGGAATGTACTGCCACAATTAGTCCAAGCTCATAAATAGCACACTTTCAGGCGTAACATGGTGGAATACCGTCATAATGAAAAAATAAACTTTAAATTTCCACATAGAACTCTACGTGGAAAAGCATAGTGTCTTAAAAATGATGTTCATTTACGCCTATGAAATAATGTTTCTTCGCGTGTATCTTTTGAATTGTAATAATATTAAATCAATAAATATTTCCATTTTTAAATTTAAACTTATTAATCCTGTTTACATTGATTCTACGATAAAATATCATTCATCATCACTTAACACTTGCCAAGATCTCAAAAAATTAAAAGAAAATCACTCAAGAAATCTCTGAGCCACCCTAGTCCTTTGTACCAGTCTAATTAACTTCTGGTCAATAACGTTATCGTCAATCTGATTACAAGCGAGGTCACTATTATTGCCCTTCAAATGGATGAGCCAGCATTCTTTGTTTCAATTATTTTAAAATATTGACAGTCTGGAAAACTTGATCTCTAAGGTCTCGTAAAATAACAAATGAAATGAAAACTCCTATCGCCGTAATAAGTTAGCACCATTCGTCCCAAAAATAAAACTAAATATGTGGTGATGGTTTTCGGTAGAAGAAATTCCACCACAGTCACCAACCATAACCTCTCAACCAGAACACCCTATTGTAGTAATTTACTCCACCCTTTGCTACACACTATTACTAAAAGAGCCTCACTACTGGGAAATATTACTCAAATCGAACAAAGTCAAGAGATAAACAACAAAAAGGGAAAGACAAGGGTATTTCCTTTTAAGGGTGGGATACGCGTATTTTGGAAACAAGGAGGTCCTCCTCAGTGAACTGAAGGAAAATAGGCAATCGCACCGACAACAGGAGGTTGTAAGGGAAGTAAGTCAAACCATCAGAGCAAATATAGTTCTCTTTGCGGAACGAGTGGGGTTAACTTATTACGGCCATAGGATTTTTCCTTAAATTTATTATAAAAAATGTAGCTGGACTTTAGGCGTATGTGACTATCCTGACAGAAAACGCAAATAGCAGTCTGCGTCCCTTTTGCCGTTCCTAAACGGAAACATACAGCCGGGCAAAAAATGGAGAACGCATAGGAAGACGCATCCACGTACAAGGATTTTATCCTTGCTTTCGTCGAGAGACGTCCAAATAAAGCTACAAATCCGAAGAGTGGGTGCGGTGGGTCGCGGGGGAATCGTTCACCAGGCAGAGGGGGATCCGATGAAGGGAACGGCTCCGTCTGAAGTTGCTTGGCATCGACGACTTTCGATGGAGAGAGAGGGATAGGGGACGGGGTGTGTGACCTGGGAATGCGGCTGATACGACATCCGGGGGTGGGAGAGAGAGGAAGGGGGTGGAGAGGGAGTCACGGGAGGGTGAAGATTGAGGGGGTGCGAGGGGATTCCTCAAGTACGCAGTCTAGAAAGTTATAAGCGAAAGGTTTTCAAATACGAGCGCGCAAGTCGGGGAGCAATAAAAGGAATCGTTTTCAGCAAGTTATGCTCCTTGGGAGTAGTCGCGTCAAATCGAGATGAGGGGTGAAGGGGTTGGTGGGGAGGCGGTGAGCGCGAAGGGGAGACCGGCAGGGAACCAAGACCGCCAACTGCAAGCGATGGATTGTTTTAGACCACGTCGAAGTAAGAGCTTCAGAAATTCATTTTTTGTGAGCTATCATTCCGCTCATGTTATCATGGTGAAACCGAGGGTTGAAAGTTGCTAGGAATGAATAAATTTAAGAGCATCTTGAAACTATTAAATCAGATTTTTCATTGAATAATTTCATTCAAACAAATATGTACGCGGACCACTCTATGTTATAGGGAAGAAATACGTGTTTACCTTACCGTTCCGGCTCAAAATGCCATGAGTTAGCGCCAAGGGTAACGGATAATTGTACACGCTGAATACCTACAGAATAAAGGGCGTTTATTTGACTAAAAATGCCATTTATTTTGGGAAATCTTCTGCATTCAATAAAATATCAAAATTGGCACTTGTTAAACATAAAGTTAAGTATTATTGACAATGAAAACTTTTTTAACATTTCAACTTGGATATGGTCTTGGTATCGCATTTATGAATAATCTGCTAAAGTTTAAGTGAGGTTGACCTCGGAATGAATAATTAATAAATGTAATTACACTTTTACCTTAACAATAATTCAAATGCCAAAAATTAAATATGAAAAGGATTTTTATTCATATTTGTCCCCTCTGGCTACCAATTCCTCCCTGGGGTGCATCTTTTTTTCCTTTCATCTACTCGTGCCAATTTCTCTATAGCATCCTTGAGAAACCCATGAATCTAGGTACAGAATTTACACACACACACACACGCATCAAAACAAATCCTATTAAACACACGAATCGAAACACATCCAACTTCCTTAGAGATTGTCAAATCATTATCACGAAAGAGCATTCGTAGACGATCCTCCGTTCCGCTGCACCGGCAACATTTCATTACCTCTACCTATAGTATACCTTAATAATTTTGCGCTCCATGTAGGCTAACTGATATTCACCCTTAACTGACAATCTTTGGGACAGGAATAATTTCTATTGATCCTCAACTAATCGACCGTGTATTCACACATGCTCGGGCACAAAACCGTGGAAGCATGGCTAGGTTGGCCGCACTGAGCGAAAGACCGGGCGAGCCGGAAGGAATGTTTCACGGGAGGCGGCCGAAGAGTGGGGTCGGACGGTACGGGGGTGGCATGCGACGGAAATACTGTCACCGCGCTGCCAACCGCCTTCTTCACGCCGGCAAGGGGGGCCTGGAAGCTGGGGAGGGATTGCGGAAGGAGGAAGGAAGAGAGAGAGGGAAGAGTGAAGGTAAGAAGGAAAGGATAAGGGGATCTGCGGGCCGCTCTCCCTCACTTCATTAGCTCCCGCCCTGTTCGCGAGTAGTTCTTGCCTGGGGCGTCTAATAACACAACCACTTAGTCGCTTCCAGCCAAATTTATTGTCCACGCCAAAAACAGAAGCGATGCCATTAAAATTGGGCCACGATCACAACAGCGGAAATGGGGAGAAATAAAAAGGAGTTTTAATTTCATACAACCACAAAAGTTGCTATGGCAATGAATACATCCATTTCCACCCAGGTCCATGATTAATGAAATGTGTAATCTGTGTTAATAGATCGAATGTATGAAGGCCCGCTCCAGAGAATACTAAGGGTTCAAACGAATAAATTTAATTCGGAGCGAACCGATACTTCATAAATAATCCAACGCGATTACGTAGCTTAGCGTAATTTTGACAGGCATGCATTAATAATCAAGAGATAAATCCTTGAGTGTCAATAAGGCATCGAATAATTGTCTGTGTTTATATACTCTTTGAGGTTCTTTCACAAATGTTCCTTTGTTGTGTAAAAGTAATTACACTTTGTTAATATTTTGAAAAAAAATAACGTACTAGGATCCTTACGAGATATGACATAAATCCACTAGAAAACCAACAATTTAAAATATTCTTCAAGTTCAGAAAAAATAATTCTTATAAATGCACTTCAATAGCAAAAAAGAAAACAATCTGAATTTAGAAGAAAATGTTTAATGATGCAATGAATCCATCGGAATATCCTGAAAAATACAGAATTTATTAAAATAGGTTTTCCCAAATGGATTCGTGTCATTTAAATTAAAGGAAAGAGAGGACTACCGCAATAGTACAAGTTTCCTCAAGTATCAACGTGAATGTTTGCATTCCAAAATAAATAAATTGCCATAGTATAACTTCCAATCGGCAAGCTCTACATTATTTATCTTTCAATGGGTGGAAAATAGCAAAGCATCTAGACTAGCAGATAAAATGAAAATATGAAGACTAGATTACTACATCGAGGCATATTCATGAATTATACTACAAGAAATGAAACCAGGCGTTATTAATTCATCAATGCATTGGAACACGAAAGGTGAAATTTTATTTAAAAAATGGATTTTCACAGTTTTTGAGTCTCAAAAATCAGCTTAAGTCTTTCTACTTGTTTATTGCTCGTTCGTTTTTACGCGGTGTAATAACAGTGTGTTTTAACACTTATTTGTTATTTCAACAACTCAATTGACATAATTAACCGGCGTTAATATGCTATTAGGTAATTGGTAGTAAAATAAAAACCTGATTAAGACTATGCAGAGAGGTACATCCTAAACTGAGGAGAAACAAGTGAACCCAAAGAAAACACGAAGAAACTGGATTTTTTTCTTTATTTCTCATTTTTTTTCTTTAGGGAACTTGACACTATCTACACGCACAGCCAAGAACAGGACTACGGCTTGCCGTAAACATCAAGAAAGTACTATAGCGCACGTATACATATATATACATATATATATATATATATATATATATATATATATATATATATATAATATATATATCCTAACGATAAAATTCTCACCTTTTGAGAGGAATAGTCTCCGTGGACTGAAAGGAACTTCTCGGCCCTTCTTTCAAAAATCCCCTCATGGCCAAAAAAGTTAGCAAGTGAAAAGAAAACATCCAGAAGATGCCTTTGTGTCTGCGTCTTTCAAGAAGTTGCAACGTCAGCCTTTACCGGAGAGGAAAAAAGCAACGCTATCCTGTGAAAGGAAATGAGTTTGGGGAAAATTAAAAAAAAAATGTAGCATAAAAAGACCTTAACTATTCACAATGGTTTCCGACCCAAGGGGATGAAGTGTGGGAAGTAGGTTGGCCGTGCGGAAGGAAGGGAGGGTGGAGAGAGGGAAGGGAGGGTGGAGAGAGGGAGGGAGGGTGGAGAGAGGGAGGGAGGGTGGAGAGAGGGAGGGAGGGTGGAGAGAGAGGGAGGGAGGGTGGAGAGAGGGAGGGAGGGTAGGAGGGATTAGGATGGAGGTAAGAGAGTGGAAATGCAATGCCATGCAACGCGGCTCACAGGAACGAGAAATGAATGCATCTGCAGTCGCGGCTTTGGAGGGGGGGAAAGCGAAGGAAAACGGGCGGGTGGGGGTGGGAGAGAGGAACAGAACAGCAGAAAGGTGGGGGGAGGATGGAAGTAAGGAGGAAGAAATGGAAAAGTTAGCAGCGGCAAGTGCCGAACGGGGGCCTATTTCCGAAGATTGAATACCACTGAGGGATCAAAAGTCATGGCTGCTGCGATAAGGGACCTCCGCTGCACTTGAAGTGGTAGAGAGAGGGCAGGGGAGTCGTAGAGGGGGCGAAGAAGTAGGGGAGACACCGCCGCTCCCTTCCTCCCCTTTCCCAGCATCCATTCCCACACATCGTCAAATGCATTTCCGCACTCTATCTTACGAGCTCCCTCCCCGCGAAGTTACCGGGTAGATACCATGGAAACTTAAAAGTTTGTTTTATTTGGGGCAGAAAACGGTTACAGGTAGTACCTGGTATGCTTCTTACGACTGAGATATATTATTCTTTTGCATTCGAATCATTTCGAACATTATTGAATGAAAAATGCAGAAATAGAGAACCAAAAGTTTGCATTCAGTGACGGTTTAACTCGCCAATGAAGTAATTGATAATTCATTGATTACGCGAAGTTAGTAGACGGCATATCCCAGCCAACTCGCCATTGATGAAAAATATCCTCTAATTCTGCGTAAGAATGTCACTAAAGATTAACTACATGGATGAATGATGACAAATAAACAAAAAACTCAGGCAGTAGGCAAAGAAAAAAGGTAAAGTGAAAAAATTATATTAGACAAATTTTGTAGCCTGCAGCAAACCCTTACCCTCTTATTATCAATATCCATATACGATTTCTATGACGTGTTCTGTCCTACAGGCAATATGACATTCGTACATTAGTATTAATCCCCGACTGGACTTGGCTCTCTACCTTTTGATGGATTTGAAAAACAATAATGGAAAAAATCAAATATGAACAACGTAGATCATGCATGAGAGTTAAATTAACACTACGATACACAATTTCAACTTTAGGTCCACTTTAAATATTTTGAATCACAGTGTTGTGTGATGACGAAAAATATTACTTTTATAGCTATTCGCTCTGTTTGTTTAAAGGTTTTTTCAGAGTCAGCAGCCAGAATAGAGGTAAGAACCTAGGAGTTGGCACATATTTAGATGTAAAGGGCTTTTCAACCGCAATAGAAGCACACAAATTACAAATGGCCACTAATCACTTCCCGCTGCCAGAGACACACCTCTCCACCACTTTCCCTGAGACATCTTCCCCTCTCACTTTCCCCCAAGGAATAATGTCATCCTTCTATGTCGGACGACAGTGATCTGTTAGGCAAAATGTACAACATCTCAACCAATATATTTTTTGTTTGTGTCTCTGTTTGAATGATTTAACTAATGTTCATAATTTTTCCCGATAAAAAAATATATGCCCAAAATTGCAGCGCCATTATGTAAAGTTTTCCTTCAACACTTAGTTTTTTCAGTATCAGAGGTTGAAAACTATCCAACTTCACCAATTACTAAATGCCGCCACTACTCAGATAATGGACTAATTTTGACACGCTTATAGTTTCTAATTCGACTCTAGATCAGTCACATTGATAAGTCCAAAAGAAATCTACATCTGCATCTATCTACATCTACATAAGTACCCTGCGAGCACGAAAACAGGTGTGTGGCAGGGGGGGCAATGTATGTACATAGGAGGGATCCGGGATCGAATCCCGGTCAGGGCGAATGATTTTTTTACACTCTGAAATTGTTTCGTTGCACATATAGCGTATGACTCCGTTAAAGGATACTGTCGCGGCATCTCACGGAGATTTTTGGAATCCATTTAACTTTTTTCACGTAGGACCGTTCATAATAATTGGAATGATGACTCTTTAGCGATGATGTTGAAAATGAGCAACTAGTCCGATCGTTCTACGATATGAGAGATCATTTAAATAAACTTAGAGAGATTAAATGAGTGAACATTGATTTAAGATGTCATTTATCCGCAGGATGATAAGGGATCATAATAACGTCTGATCGCGCTGGAAGGACAAGTATTTAGGGTCAAAAGTAGTCAGGCGCATAATCGGCCCCTGTCACACACTCTAGCGGTGACTTACAGGGTACTATTTAATGAATAAACAAAATTAATGATAAATTTTCAACACCATCGATCAAGAGGTATTCTTCTAGTTATTTCAAGAGATTTAATCAGTAATTTAACCCTCGCTGAGTGAGTGATTCCCAGCATAGCTACTCTTTATAATATTAGATACATGACTAAGTTTATCATAATAACTTTTTAAAATTCCAGCTCCCTCATGCTGCACCCGATCCAATTCGGCAATCAATCCAACTTTATGAGGGTTCCACATACTTGCCGCACATTCTAAATGATACCTAACCAGCGAGAGATGACATTTCTCATTGACCTTTCAAACACATTTACCCTGTACTTTTTTAAATTATCCTAAGTTGTTGTTAGCTTGTCCAAAACATAGGCATATGTTTCGTTCAGGAAAGATCGTGAGTGAGGGTAACGCCTAGGTATTTAATAAGAGTCTGCATTTTCCATTTCAGTGTTCTCGATGCAGTCGGCGTTCGGGAGGGAATTGCTCTTTTTCCAAAAATTCAATACTACGCACTTTTTAAAATTTAATTCTAATTGCCAAGTGTCAAACCAATGTTGTATGGCATTACGTTTATCTATTAAATTGATTTATTCTCAAAAATACGAATATATCTGCATCGTAGTCAAATTAAGGTGACTTACTCTTAACCACAGAGGTAACGTCGTTAACGTAACGAAGAAATAAAAGAGGTTTGATAAAACTTTCCTGAGGAGCACCTGAACTAATTTCTTCTGCATCAAGGGTAACACTACCTGCCTATCATCTATAAATACGTTACCAATCACAATCTCTTTAATCCAGCCCACGATATTTTTATATTAAACATAGGCTTCGTGAGTAGCCTAGTTTGGTTACTGAGTAGTTTGCTGAGAGTTTTGTATTCGTGAGAAGTTTGCAATGAGGCATTTCTCTCTCTATTTACTCTCTTTCGAGCCAAAGATATAACAAAGAAGCGCAAGTTGCGTCTCGCAGAATTCACCAATTCGGAAGCCGTGCTTGTATTTAATCAATTAGTCCTGGCTATCGAAATTGAATTGATTAATGAGAAACCTAATCTTTGTTTTTTCGTTGTTGTTACCTTACTACCTAAGAGATAATTCCCACGAACTGAAATACAAAAGATCCAACGCGTTATAACGGATTATCAGTCATGGCCTGACCAAAGAGGTCAGTACCAACCAAATCAACCTCACCGATACACGCGTTGGAGTCCCATCTCAGGCTGGGCGTAGCTGCCGTTTGCTAGATAAGTCGATACCCCGATGGGGGCAGGAGGGGTTTGTCCGTGGGTCGGAGATGAGGCGTGAAACACCAAGTATAAACATAAAAGACTTGAATAAAAAATATCGGTGAAATTTTCGGAAAAATAAATTATTCGCAGATATTAATACAAAGCCTCAAAGTTCTTCAAAGTATAACCCTTATTGAGCGGCGCCAGACATTTGCCAGCAGCTTTTCCACTCGACTCGAAGGTCCCCTGGTAAACAGATTCCGTAAGGTACATAAGAATTCGCGTGCAAGCTTCATTGATGGCACTTCGGGTCCCATGGCGGTACCCTTTGAGGGGGATTTCACTTTTAGAAATGGAAAATAGTCTTCTGGTGCTAAATCGGGACTGAAAATGGTTTAGGGAATCGTCGCGATGCCCTTACAGAAGGTCTATGCAAGTCGACACTCGACTCTGCTCTTGGTCGTCCTTCAAGACTTTCGGGACGAGGAGTTTAGCGTAGGTCTTTCGAATCGCCAAATTTTCATGAATAATGGTGTACACTGTAATCTTATTAATCCCAATCATGATCTACGATCATGCGATCACACTTAACCGACGGTTTGAATTCAGCACTTAACACGCACATTGAACGTTGTATGTATTTAACGTTGATGGCCGCCTAGCACGGGCGTTATCCTACACACCCTCTCGGTCATCCTTAGAGAGCTTTCGCCACTTTAAAACTGCATTTTGTGACATGTTTTCATCTATTAAGACTTGAAAAACGATGCTCAACGCCTTCGTACCAGATTTATCCAGTTCAACACAAAATGTGACGGCGTATCGCTGTTCAATCGTTCGCTGCATTTTTCGCTTGCACAGAGTAACTCGATAGGGTTACACTAAAAACACGATCAAGCCTGAACGAACGCTCGTAGGCGATTGGCGCTTGGGGCGTGGTATATGTTAGACCCACCACCACCGAGCCTGTGTAGTGCGAAATTCAGTCACATTACAAAGAAATTCTGTTCGATACTTTTAAAACAAATTTTCATATTTAACAAATCTCGAAGGCAAAATAATTTATAAAAGACCCATGCACAGATTGTATTCTACGACAACGGGTTCGGACACAGTTTCATTAAAAGAGATTCGGTGATTTTCTTAGGTTCAAAGTTCACCTTTCCCCTGAGATCAAAAAATAAGAGTGGGTGGAGGTGAAGAGGCGCAAAGCACGAAGACTACGGAGCGTGTGTGCAAAAGATATAAAGTTGCCGCACCCCGCCGTTGGCAAGATTCGCTCTTTTTCCTTCACCTCCGCGCTGCTCCAAAGCAACGACTCCAAAAGCAATGACCCTTTTGCAGGAGGGTGATCTCCGGAGAGGATGCTTTCGCCATTACTTGGACCAAGTAGATAGGTACACGTCGGCGGAGGTTTGGCACAGTTCGTAGGGAGCTCGGAGAGGCTGGAAGATGGCCGAGCCCTGCTAAAAGGTTGCCAAGGAGAAAACTTTTGATTGGTAGTGCTTTATATCCTTCGCTCGAGCGAAGTAAGAAGTAACTGACCAATTATTCTGAAACCGGTGCTTTTTCTTCCATTCATACTCCCGAAGAAAGACGGCGGCAAACGCACACATGCACAAATAGGAGGCGAAAAAATTCTCCCGCTCCACATACTCTGACGTCGGCCATCCTACGTCAACCCTCCCCAACGCCCACTCACCCTGTGCCACAACTCATGCATCGCTCCCGAACTAACTCTTTCGCCGTTCAAAGATTTTTCACGTGAGAGGAAAAATATAGCATTTATCAAGTCCAAGAAAAACTTGAAGAGTCCAAGAAATGCGAGAGCCAGTGATTTTTTCATTATCGCAAGACGAGAATGAGAAAAATTCAAGAAGATGTAATTTGTTATAAACAAAAGATAGCCCACAAAGACAGATATTTTCTCAAACTCTTCGTATTTTTAACGTTGATTATATGCTAAACGCGTCAGCCAAGAAGATCCTATTAGAAGATGTGACTGTTCGAAAATGAACACCACTTCTCTCAAGAAATCCTTGGTTTGACAAATATATACTCTGACTTCACTTCCAGAAAAAAGCCATCTTCAACTTCAAAGTCATCCTTTCCTGTAGACAAAATTATTGGTAAGGCTAACTAAATTTTACAATTTTAGCATATTATTCATGATAGAGTACAGATTTCCATCAACTGCATTTAAGGCTTGCGAAATTCAGAAATTTAGGATATTGGGACAATTCCCTTCCTTGAAGTCCTGAACTACAGAAAATACCACCGATTTGACCACTTATATATATTTTTTCTCCCAATGGCATGGTCTGATCGAACCACTGGTGGAATGGTTCGGGTTAAAAAGCAATCGAGTCACCAAGATATGACCGTAGGAAACGCCAAAGTCTAATTTTATTTGTGTTCTTCTAAACAAATATCAGAAATCATCATTATGTGGGTATAGATTTTTGTATGATTTTTGTGGGATCACAATGAATTAAAACTTATAAACCGGTAAACGAGTATAAAATATGCATTAATCTTCGACGATAAAAAATGGATATTTACCTTATACGCTAGTATATGAAAATTGTAATGGCACAAAACATAACCCATCCATTATATTCCTATTGGAACACATACATTTAATCATATTTTAAATTTTGAATCAAATAACTACAGTGATAAAGATATTATGCACACAAAAAAGTTTGAAAACATTGACAACATTACTAAAAATATAATTATTATTATTAGGTAATCTACCGGTTAAGGTAGGTTTTTGGACGGACACAACTATCAAATAAACATTTTGTACCTCCAAACAAAACCCAATCCAGCAACCTAATCTACATCAGGTCCCTCTTCATCTCGGTGTACTTCTTTCCTCCCTTCATCCCGTCCAACATCCCTATCCTGTTCCTGCCCTTTCCTCGCTTGCCCAACATTCTCCCCTCTATTACCCTCTTCAACATTCCACTACCGCTCAATACGCCTTTCATCCATTTTTCCTGCCTCCATAGGATTTCTCTCAACAAACCTCTCTCCTCACCCACCATCACCAGAACTTCCTCATTTGTTTTCCTTTCGGTCCATTTCACCTTCTCCATTCCTCTCCACACCCACATTTCAAAAGCCTCCAATCTACGTCTATCCTCCTGCTTCAGTGACCACGTTTCCGCGCCGTACATTGCTACGCTCCATATCAGGGTTTTTACGAGTCTTGTTTTAACATCCCTACTCAACGTCCCCGTCATCAACTCCCTCCTCCTTGAGAAAACCTCCTTGCCTAGCGTGATTCTTCTCCATACGTCGCTACTACTTTGACCGTATTGGTCAAAAACACTTCCGAGGTATGTAAACTGTTCCACCTGCTCTATTTTTTCCCTTCATATTTTAATATTTAGCTTAAACTTTTTCTTTCTGGAAAATCGCATAACCTTTGTTTTATTAATATTGATTCTCATCCCATATGTATCGCACTGAACCTCCAATTCACTCAGCAATGCTTGCAACCCCTCGGCTGACTGAGCAACTGAGAACAGCTTGGTCATCACAAACCTAACCGATTTTACGAATTCCCCTCCGACTTTCATTCCTACCTCCAGTTCTTCCCATGCCTCTTTAATCATTTCCTCTACATATAGGTTGAACAGCACCGGTGACAATGGGCAACCCTGCCTTACACCTCTTCCTAACACTGCCCATCCGGACTCTCCGTTCCCCACTCGCACCTGAGCAGTCTGAGACATGTACAGGTTGCTACTAAATATATAACCGCCAACACAATTTGACACTGAAAATATTTAAACAGCCGAAATTATATTTGGTGGAATAAAGAGGGTATCATTACAATTAGAACACAACTACGATCAGGAAATTATCAATCTTGAGGATCAAATATCTTAATTAGATGACCATAATGCCATACTACGCTGGTGCCAACAACTAGAATTCAACTTACAAAAGTGCGTAGTGATACATTTTTGGAAAAAGTGCAATTTCCTCCCGAAAGCTTACTACATTAGGCATACCGAAATGAAATATGTAGACCCGATTAAGTACTTAGTCGTTCACCTCACTCACGACCAATCCTGAACTAAGCATATATCTTTTTTGTTGACAAGCTAACAAAATTTAGCAGTGATTGGAAGAGTGCTGGGTAAATGTGATGATAAGTTCAAAGAGAAATGTTATTTTTCGCAGGTTAGGCCTCATTTATAACAGGCTGCTAGTGTATGAGATCCTCTAAAAATTGGACTGACAGCTTAATTGGATGGCGTGCAACGTAGAGGGAGAGCTAGATTTGTAAAAAGTTGTTATTATGATAAACTTAGTAGCGTATCCAAAATATTCAGAACAGATACGCTGGGAATCACTCAATGTGAGCCGTTTCCACGGCTTCTCCCCCTAACCGATTCCCCCGGTTGAGAAGGCCAATTGAAGAGGGCCCCAATCGACAAATCAAAAAGGCCCCCGGGTATATATATCGGGGAAAAACCCGAAGAGAGGGGTGTTACGAGAGGGAAGCCGACGGACTCCACGCCTCCGTCTCCAGTCGCCGCCGGTAGCACGGTATCTCCCCCCCCCTCCTTTACCTTACCTTCTCCCGGACCATTCCATCGCCCTCAAATGGAGCTAAGGTTAAATTACAGAGTGAAGCTCTCGCATAAATTGGAAGGAGTTCTCTTTAGCAGTGATGTTGAAAATGTGTTATTACCCCCATCATACTACGGTAGGAGATATCATGTCAATAAACTTGAAGAGGTTGAAGAACAGATTGATTTAAGATGTCAGTTATCCCACGAAATATAAGGGGTCAGTCAACACTGCCGGTCTGCGCTGGAGGAGAAAATTATTTTGCGCTATTGGTAGTCTAGAGTGTAATCACTCCCTTCCACGCACCCTAGCGATGGCTTGCAGGGTAATACGTGATGCCATTCGTTCCTCTCCTTCGATATATGCAGACGACAATCACTACATTATCCACCCGAGATCATCGTGCGCTTAAACTCAATTCATACTCGATGTACTCATGCCACACACACACGAACGAAATACACATTCCTTTTTCTGAAAGCAAATTAAATTTTAAAAATTTAATAGTTTTTTTTAGAAAAGTAAACTAAAAATTTGGGTGGCGGTGTTCTAGTGGGTAGAGCGTTGGACTACTGACCGGAGGGCCCGGGTTCGGTTCCCGGGTAAGTCAATCTGTTAAGGGATCTGCTCCTCCACCCAAACTATGTGACTTGTTGGGTACCAGATCTTCCTGGGAAACCATAATTGACACAAGGAAAGGAACTGACCCCCCTACCCTGATGTGTGAATTTCACACGCCGTCGGGCTTAGTACATGGGTGAACTCTGCCATCGCCTACCATTTTTGATTTTAGATGATTTTATAATTTTGATTAGAATAATAGTTTTTTTATGGGAGGCGACTGAGAGCTAATGTCATTTGTGCCATTAGAGATGGATGAAAAAGAGGATGGGTAGAGAGAAACCCGGAATTGGTATTAGCCTACTCTTGTCGAAAGCTGGCAAGACCTCCACAGATTAACGTCCCATCCGACGGACGTCGAACTCACTCAAAGCACCTCAAGTAGGGATGGGGATGCCACTAAAAAATATCTGCCGTCTCCAGGATTAAATCCCGGACCCTATCGGTGGGAAACCTGTACGTTAGCCACCGCACCATCCCGATTCTCAAATAAAAAAGTCATCAAATACATTCCTCAATATGGGCATCATTAACTTAAAGGACAAAAGATGTAATTTTCGTGCATGTATGAAAATGAATGGCAAAATTATCTTTAAATATGATCAAAGTTTCTCTAATGAAAGAAGGCAAGAAGAAATGTGTGCTCATAAGCAAAAGAAACGTAATTTTTCATCATATCCTTTGTTGGGTTACCATTAGCAATCCCAAAAATATTTTAACAAGAGCATATGAAAGGAAAATAACACAAATTTACTACATAATAAGGGATGAATTCCTGCCGTGTGTTCACACTGTATCGCAGATTTACTCGTAAATGGCATTACTATTCACATTATATATTTTTTTTATTGATAAAAAAATGTTTAACAGGTTTTTCTTCGATTTATTTTTCCCTTAAAATATTAATTACAGTTGAAGAAATTTTCGTTAACAAGCTATGTATTTCATTGTTCAACTGGGTTTGAAATCGTGTTCCATTTAGATATATCACAGAAAAAATATAACTCAAATTTCCTTCACATATCAACTGTAGAAGAATAATGATCTTACTGAATTAAAATGGGATTAAATTTTATCTCCAGCTGGCTTTCCAAAAATTAGTAAAACGTCCACGTAATAAATAAAGTTCTGTTGGTTACTTTTCAAAGCCTTTGTTCATTTTTTAATTTCTTTCAAGTTCTTTTCGTCATAGCTCCCTTAAAATGCAACCTCTGTGGAGGTGAAGAAAGAAAATTCTACGTCATAATGTAAAATCATATTTATTTTGAAACCACAAAATCTTTATTGAGTTTCAAATTTTATTTTTTAATAGTTTTCATTCATATTTTAATTGTAGCTCACGTTGTTAAGCTAAGGAATCTATTTCCTCAATGGCTATTTCTCAAATTCAATGCCTACTTTGGGCCACTTGTCTTGAATTTTACAGCATGCAATTCCAGGGTCACTATTGAGCAAGATGTATTACAAGTACTTGGCAAAAAATGACATTGAGTATCTTTTAGCATGCTTCCTATTGCCATACACAAATTATGACACTTGGAAAAATTATATTTTCAATGAAATTCACTTCATTTCAAAATTTAGATATGAAAACAATTCAATATTTCGCTTAAACTTAACATTCCAATTTCAATCGTCTTAAATCATGGAATAATAAAATGCCTATCACATCGCGAAAATGTCAACGATAAGAAACGAGTCTGAAATGAGTGCGACGAATTTAAATGAAATTTTGGGTGCTCACGTTTTTCATGTGGATGCGTTCAAACATGCTTTAGAGAGCAAGGGCGTTCATCCCCAAGGTTACCTTATTACACCTGCCTGACGTTTGTCCTCGCCATTGCGCCACTACGAGGATACCTTCGAAAAAATACAAAGGCCAATAATCTAAAAATGCGTTTCGGCGGTTGCTCAAATTCCCCCTCGCCCATTTCTTAATCCCCGCCTTGCAATATGCATGCACCTTTCTTTCGGCGCCTTTTCCCCAAAAGATCACGCGTCCCTCTCCCGATGCAATATTAATCGTTTCATTCCCGTCGCGGTGAGAAGAGTTCTCGCACCTCTCACCCGTACCCCTCCTTCCCCCTTCAACCCCCCTCCCAACCCCACTCCACCACTCGGTCGCCTTCATTCCGCTAATCTGGAACCTCACGCCTCGCGCTGCCAACCAAAAAAAGCGAACCCTCTAAAATCCCCGCTTCCTCGACATCCAATTCCCCACTCCGTCGAGCCACCACACGCCCACCCCTTCCCTCCCACCAAACCCCCGACCACCCCACCCCACTCCATCCCCTCCCACGGGTAAAGTTCCCCTCCTCCAGGAGTCGGGTGAATCCCAGAACGTCGCCGTCTTCCTCATCCACGAATACTACTCCAGCCATCACAAAAGCTCCCTCCTCTGCCTCCGTGCGAAATTTATTCCGAATGAAAAGCTTCAATCTGGGATTCTTGCGAAGTTTTAATTCCACATTCTTGACACTTTTCTAACGTCCCTTCCTCCCTCTTTTGCCTCCACCTTCCATTATTAACGCCCCCGCTTCCCCTACCTCACCCCTCCTTCCTCTCCCCCGCGAATACCGCTCCACCCCTCGCCCGCCTCCTCAACCCATAACCCCGAGAGGTCGCCCCGAGAGCTCTTCCGCCCTTGAAAGAAAAGAATGTGAATTCACAACCTGCCGAGCACCCATACATATCTCCCATGCCAATAGCATTGCTTCGAGCGTACGTGTTTTCCATGATGGTCCTGTTCCTTTGCCGAAAGAGTGATTAATATTAGAAAAAAAAACAATAATACCGCAGAATAAATATAAACATACTTTCTTTGAACCTTTGTTTGATTGAATGCCTAATGCCTTAATTTGTTGGAAATTGGTGGCATACTTTGAATTTGTAGGAGTCGTATTTAATTAGATGTGTGCTCTTTTAATTATGCTGCTTGTTATTTGAAGTTAGGCACAGAAAATTTCTTAAAAAAAACATCGCACAGCAACAAACACAGAAAAACACGGTTTATTTTGCTACTAAATGCTACAGTTAACATAATGTAACTTTAATCGAAAAACTCTCTCAAAAACATGTTATATTCTTATTACTTAATCATAGGTTTTTCAGTTATAGTACGAACGCTCTCTACATATTTAAGGTATTATACCATGCAAAATAACTTAGGCATATTGTTTTATGAGCATGCCTCAAAAATCTCTACCTATGGACCCCAATGAGAAATTTGTGTTGTCTCCAGCTTCCATTGAGGACTGTAGAAATATGTAGGTCAGATATTTCAGTAAGTACAAAAGGTAAAAGATTGAATCCGAAGGCCGTCCACGCCTACGCGGTGGTGCATGCCTCCCACCATACACTTCTATGCCCATGTAGATGTGTGGGTGTAGAATTACGCCGTTTACATGTTCGTTCTTTTCCGGAGAATCTATAGAAGAGCCTTCATCACGAAGACTCAGTCAAGCTTTTATTATTTTTCATTTAATTCTAACGCAAATGTTAGGCAAACGAAGAAAGGGAAGGAATAGGATAAGGATGTTGGACGGGATGAAGGGAGGAATGAAGTACACAGAGATGAAGAGGGACCTGATGCAGAGTAGGTTGCTTGATTGTGCTTTGTTAGGAGTCAAAAAATATTTATTTGATAGTTTTGTCCATCAAAAACCTACCTTAACCGGTAGATTACTTTATGACAATAATCCATGCCTCGTTCCCTAATGATATATCCACTGTCATTGAATGATTCGGAGGACGAACAAACCAGAGAGGTGTCAGATATCCCCGATTCATTTATTTAATGATCAGATCGGTGTTTGGACTCGAATTTTCATCGCTTTATGCAGCAGAACATTTTATCCCCTCCCAGCACATTCATTGTACGTGGAATTTCACTACCGACTACCTGATACCTTTAAGTAAAGATTATCTTAAAATTCTGGCTTTTCACGAAGCAATTCTTCCCCATTTATTTTCGAACCAATCCGACCGATATCCTGGTTTAACATCTTATACAAAATTCCTCCACCCACTGTCTGGACACCAAATAGCAGATCGAAATCACTGCAACATTCGCGCGCAACAGAGTGTAAACGCAACTCAAATCCCACTTCTCGCGTCGGCCTTATAGTAGCTTCATAGCGCAGAGTAATGGAGTCACCGCAATTCAAAGTCTGGAGGTTTGAGCCCCAGTTGGGAGTTCGTACGTGCAATGGCTAATCGAGGCACGGCATTCATGACGCGATCCCTTAAACCGCAGATTCCAGTTTCTACAAGTGGTAACAACAATTTCCATCGCCGTAACATCAAGCGTCGACCACTTTGTCCACAAAACTACCCAATCCTAGCATCGTCCACGGCGGGCATTGGAGACCACGATTGCAGTTTACCTCGGTGCTCATGTCCCTTGTGTTCTGGATCGGGATAAACGCTAATACGTAGGAGTACGTGAGTGCACACCGGACCAAAACTACGAGTGACAAAAATGAGCTCGGTGTACGCACTAGATCCTCCACTTCGGGTCTTCCAGAAGAGAAGCCCGAAGATTTATTGATCTTGTGGCATCGAGTGGAGACACGAGAAGCGAGAGGGTCCTAAGAAAGTTGAAAGTTGAAAACGCCCCAAAGACATATGGTATATGGGAAAAAATAACCCGGACTGGAAAAAAACATAGCTGTAAACTTGCTTACAGGCAGTGCTAAGCTCAAGCTCAAGCTAAGCACTGGGGGAACTCTATCATCACTTACCAAACCGACCTTCGTATTAATTATTGTATTTTTAAAATAAAAATATAATTTCTTAAAGATCCTTTTTGTGTTTTCCGTTCACCCCAGAACTACTTCATTCTTACCCGCAAGTTTGGTAACGTTTGGAAAAGTGTTACCAAGTCTTTGAGAGCGCTTCATACTACAATCTATTTCAACACAAGCGAAAATTTCACAGGTGTTAAGAAAACGCCTCAATTATAGGTCCGATGTAAAATTTGAAAAACCTTCATATTTTTTTTTTGGTTTTGTATATTTTTTGTACGCCTTTTTTCCATTTTGAAAAATTGATTCCATAAAAAGTAACGTACATCCCAAGCAGGGGTAATAACACTATTTCGGGAGGATTCAGGTGAAACTTGGTTTTAATAATTATTAATATTCCACACGCTAAGATGCAGCTATTAGAACCACCCTCTTCATTGACTGATTCATTGAGAACCCCCAACAGTATTGTGACGTGATAATAAAAAACATAGGTGATTGGTGATACTTGATAAGATGGCATGAAAAGAACATTGTTCATCATAAAATAAAGGTTTATGCAAGTGGATATTCACACACCAGGGTAGGGGGGGCAGTTCCTTTCCCTGTGCCGGTTATGTTTTCCCAGGAAGACCTGGTACCCGAAAAATCACACAGCTCATCAATGTTAAATGTGAGGAATTAAGTGAAACGCCTTTCATAATCGTGGGACCTAAAAATTTACTGACTACATCGTCGTTCGAAGAAGTTCGATAACTTTGATAAGAAAAACCACGACATTAGTAGTGGAAAATTACAGATTATGAGGAGCGCCACATTTATTTCACAAGCTAATGGATTATGTAAGAAAAAGCCTAAATACACATAAATCAAATGCTAAACGCTTTAAGTCACATGAATAGGCCGGTATTAAATAAAAGGACTATTCATTCCACGAAAGTATTAGGCTTTAATCTGAATGCAATTAGTGGGCGATCAATGAAAATCGGCACTTGTGAAAGGGAAATAAACATGTCGGTCGTAAGAAATTGAAAAAATAGGAATTTCCATCATGCATTGCCACATTCAGATGTTTTCCTCAAACGTTAATAGTAATGTTTTCATTGAAACATTACTATTACCGCTTATTTTCAGCCACCCTAATGGTGAACTAATCGTTAAAAATCAGTTCATTATTTGTCCCTTCCCCTTCGTCCTTCACCACCTCACTTGTCTCCAAAACTACCGATTGCTTGTCCCTTTGTTCATCGGCTGGGTTGATTTGTTCTTGCATCTCATATTGATACCCTCAAGTTGGGATGTTCTCGTGGTTCTTGCGTTCATTCGCATCCCAATGAGCCGCTCGCTATTTGACATGACCCGCGACACCAGGCAGAAACACCACAATACAAAACGCGAAAAATAAGGCTGGGTCAGCCAGCAGAGGTGCTACCCACCGGGTTGGGCATCCATTTTTGTTGCTTTTTCCGGTACATACTAATCCATTCATTAGCAAAAACCGTTTAGTGGGATATTTTATTTCTTCTGGTAAACTTTATTGCCATTGATCGATGGGCCATAAAAATTTGAAAATGGAGAAAGGAGAGAAAATTATGTATTAATCAGAGCATCATTTTCTCAACGCCTTCGGAATCGGTACCTTTGAGGATTTTTAGCAAATGTAAACGTTTCCATTGTCTTCGCTTCCTTGCGTGCCACACAGTTTTTGGCCGAGTGTTTTCTTACACCTTCAGCGGTGGACTGGCGATGTGTGCCACAGTCTTAACTCAACCGAAACGACAGCGCATTTTCTTCATCAGCAGCGGGAGCTGGGGCGGAAGCGATGCCACGTGCGACTCCATGCATAAAGGTAAGCAACGGGTTCCGAGGGAGGGATGGCATTTTAGTCTGCTCTTTCCCCAAGGGAGGGGGGGCGCGCTATTTGGGAGTCTAGCAGGAAGACGCATTTGCAAATTGATGGAACTAACCTTGTTGGGGATAAAAGGGAGGAGAAGAGTAGGGGGAGAGGACGGCTGCCGACGGTGAGACTAGACCCAATGGAAAGTTACGAAAACAGGTTGCACCGAGAGAATGGAAAGAATCGAGGCAAAGAAAAATGCAGGTCCGAAGGGTATTAGAGTCGAAGCAAAAGGAATTCCTAGGAAATTTCATAAGTTTTCTAAATAGCCTAGGATTTTAATAAGGATCATTGAAGTAAAAGTAGCGAAAGATCTCCCGGCATCAGGAATATAACCGTAGTTATAGCAAGGAGCATTAT
Source organism: Hetaerina titia (assembly GCA_037158775.1). Taxonomy (NCBI): domain Eukaryota; kingdom Metazoa; phylum Arthropoda; class Insecta; order Odonata; family Calopterygidae; genus Hetaerina; species Hetaerina titia. The sequence goes on along the minus strand of CM073768.1, from coordinate 7,281,002 downwards.
TTTATTTCAATTGTTTTTTAAGTCATTAGTTACCGATAACAATATAGGCAATGTGTGTATATATATGTACGAGGTGTATTAAAAAATTAACGGGAATTTTAATTTTTCGTACACAAATATTTATTTATTCTAATACATTGATGTTGTCACCTTCAAAATTGTCCCCATTGGATATTGTGTACTTGTGCCAACGCTTCTTCTATTCCCCGAAACACTTCTCAAACTCGATCTTTGAGATAGCCTTTAGTTCTTTCAGAGATTCACTTTTTTTATCATCTACGGCTGTAAAACGACGGCCCTTCAAGGTGTTCTTAATTTTTGGAAATAGGAAAAAGTCACACAAAGCCATATCTGGCGAATATGGAGGCTGGGGCATCGTTACAGTATTGTTTTTGGCCAAAAATTCACGAACAAGCAATGACGTGTGAGCTGGTATATTATCCTGATGCAAAAGCCATTTTGGAAAGAATTTTGCTGCCACGCGTTTCATACCCAAAAAATTGGAAAAAATGTCATGAAATGATCCAATCGATATGCCAACATCATCGGCGACCTCTCTAATTGTGATTCGGTGATCGTTCATAACCATTTCTTTCACTTTTTCCACGTTTTCTTCGATTGTAGATGTGCTGGGGCGTCCAGGGCGTTCGTCATCTTCAAGTTTTTCACGGTCTTCTTGGAAACGCTTATACCACTCGCAAACTCTTGATTTACTCATAGCAAACTCACCATAGCCTCTTGTTAACATTTCACACACTTTGCTATACTTTATTTAATTTTTTACGCAAAATTTGATACAAATTCTTTGATCCATTTCTTTTAACAAAGGAAAATCGCCGAGCTCATAAACCACGTCTAACGTTAGTGGCTGTCAAAGACAAAGTCCACAATGAAAACAGCTGAAAGTTTTATCATACATCAGGAGCATGGATACCAACATAATAAAAAAAAAGTTTGACAGTCGGACTTTCCAAGCCCGCGAAATGACAAAAATTCCCTTTAATTTTTTAACACACCTCGTACATATTATTCGCCCAAAGGTTAACCTGGTTGGCCCTTCTGACGTTCCTCATTTTTCAGGTCCTCCTTTTACTAATTAATGGTTTTCACGAACGTTTTTTTCAATTTAGGACCTAAAGCTTTTAACAGAACAAAGGGCAGATGTCTGAAGAGCTAATATCGGAGGATGAGTAAGAATAAAAGTAATTTTATATTCATAAACATTCTGAAACAACGCAGTAATCAGTGTTCCCTAGTCGATCTCACTGTGGAAAAGCAAAATAACAATGAACTTCAATATTTACTTATCGTCAAAATTGCTGACCAGGTCACTAAAATCCAGTCATTCTTGATCAATTATCAATACTACTGAAACAGCTCAGATAACACTATACGGCAAAAAAACGTCACACTAATATATCTCCCTCAAATACAAAAAAATGTTGTAAAAACACCTTGTCATATCAACCTTCAGCTTTCAAACCATCTGCCGTTACCTCGAATGTGAGAATCATTAGAATTAGTACGAAAATGATTTTATAATTCAAAAATAATTTTCATATCATTCAAATTTTTTAAATTCTGAAAAACATTTCTACGGCAAATCTAAATTTCAAATGATTCAGCAAACATAAATAAGAAACGGCACACAATGTTGTGGTCCACATATCATTTGAATATAACTGTTGACTTACGAGCATTGTACAAAAAGCACCTTTGGAAAGAATTGCAAGCGATTACCATAAGATTTTCCATGAACTTTGCAAAGAAAAACCCTGTCCAATTTTTATAAGATGGTAGCATAAGGAAAGGTAAATAGCGTGATAAAGGATGCGATAAACGAAATGAAAACACAATTTTCAGCCGAAAGAGATCTCATTCCTCGTTGGTGTTGAAAGGGGGAATATTTTAACCTTGTCAACAAAAAGGGAATATTAATACATAAAAATGACGGAAGTAGAGGAGAGAGAGATTGCTTCCTATTCTAGAAAGCCATCACACTACTCGTAAGAGGTAATTAAAAAAATAAATTCTAGCATACTCCGGAGCAAACAAATAAGTGATAAAAATTAAGATGAAAATATGGGAGTCTGAATGTTTTCAGAGGAGCTGAACAGATGCTTCACAAGGCAAAAGAAGCTACACAGAGATGATTGAATTAAATTCCAGCCCTTATGTTTCTAAAAAATAATTAATACGCCCAGCAGAGCGGAATAGCCCACCAGATGTAAAACCTGCTACAGCAAATGCCTGAGCTAATAATAGAAACAAGTGTGTGCCATTATTTGAATTTAGACAATTTAAATTGTAAAAAATACTGTTTGTGGTTAACCAGGTCACATGGCCGTGTTTTACACATGTTTACTTTTTCTGAGCAAGATATCAAGATAAAAAAACCGCACGTTTCAATACAATACAAATCCATATCGGGTTATAACATTCGAGGTGGCAATTTACACTTTGGAAGCTGTAGGAAACTTCGCATCAGTTTTGAACCATTGATTCAAAGTGTTGAGTTTTTCGGCAAACATATGTGAAAAGGAAACAGAATGAGATTCTATTGGTGCAGAAGAACAGTATCGAACCCCGAATTTATAAATAGCATTACTGCACAATAGAAGAGCGATTAAAATGAAAAAGCAGGGAGTGGCAGGTAATCGATTTTACGGGGAAAACGAAGAGATTTTACATGGTTACCAAAAGCATACAGACAGGCAATCCTTTTCCATGCTATGAATTATATAATACGTACCACGAAAACCGTGCAAAGTGCTGATCATATGAATAGCGAAGCTGGAAGGTATACGGCATCATGCCTTTTTTTCGTTCCTCACAAATACACAGATGTTATGGGTGAAGTTGAAGCATTGACCAAGCCATTCGGGGGGAAAATGAGTTAGAGAGCACAAAAGGAGTGTAGCAGAAATAGAAATGGAGTTTTCATTTAAATAAGCTCACACAAGTCAAAGCGAAATCAATACCATTTAAATATTTCCATGGCTCCTAAAGATTTTCCTTTTCCTCATTTCCATTTCCACTCTGCACAGCGCCGCCGCCTCTCCGCTCCATTTGGTAAGGAAAGAGGATTCCTCGTGCACATTTTCACGCAGTGGGAGAGTGGAGAAAGCGAGAGTGGGGTGAGCGGGGGTTGATTTCAATTGGCTCCTCTGCATGGATGACCGTAGCGCACTGCGCCTCCGGAATGGGCGGAGGCGCGCGGGTTGCGGCGGGCGTCTCCGCCCAGGACGGATGCCCACCGCTCTATGCCCGAGTAAACGGTTGGCGAACTGTCCTGCTGTCCATGCTTTCTTTCTCTCACTCTCTCCTGGGACACATGAGATGGCGCATTCAAGCGCGCTTATGCGCACCACAGTGGGAAATAAAGGAATATTTTTTTAATAAAATATCGAGTCACTAGAATAGAAGGAATTTTTGGTCGATTGACAAGGATATTTCTCAGAATTTGGTGAGGTCGCGACAATCATGTTCCAGTGAAAAATAAGTTGTTTCAAGAATTGATTTTAATGCGCACTCCAATTTGGCTCATGGAAGGCAAAGTTTTTCATGCCAAGAGTCATTCGTAAAAATTTTAAACAATTTAAACTGAATTATCCAAAACAACTTCTCAATTTAATTTTATAACCGAACTGAAATAAACGTAGAAAAATATTCAATAATAATCATCATCAGTATTTCAATCCTAAGATTGGTTTACTGCAACCCTCCATTCTTCTCTATTTAGTGATAATACCCTCAATCTCTAATAGGCTCCCTGTTTTACGTCCTTCCTATTTTGCCCTATCGATTTATCTCTTGGCCTTCCTCGCGGGATCTTTCCTTCAACTTTTCATTCCATTACTATTACTATTTCTCGTAAGTTTCCAACTAATTCATTGTGCCTCGAGTACGTCCATTCCATTTTATTATATAATGATGATAATGTATTAATTGGAACCATAGGGAAAAGTGAATTGGTTTTACAATTCATCTTCCTTAACGCTGAGACATCGTAACCTAAAAAGACGTGTGTGAAGAAATGTAGTTTACTCAAATAAAAGTTCAAACACAAGAAAAATACATACTTGCCCATTCTTGATTACGACTGACATACGTTTTTTACGCTAACCAAGGACTACACTCACAAAATTTGGGAATACGTTTCAATGACATAGATGTGGACTAAACATACTTACTTCAGTAAAGATGTCATTAATAATAAATTTCTGTTTGAAAATGGGGTTAAAGACACTGTAGAATCAAATCATGTGAAAAGAGGTGAATATTTTAACATTTTACTTTGGACATCGGTACAGTATTTGAGCGCTTTATAAGCAAGCTAAAATGCCACGTCAATTTTTAGTAATTGGGTGTCGAGCTAAACGTTCTTGGGTCACGAAAACTTTTGGGTATCAAAAAAATCAAGTTTCTGGATTCAGACAGAACACGAAATGATTTTCAGATCAAATTGAATGTCATGCCACTCATAGTTTCTTTCTAAGAAATACCGACACCACCCTTACCTCCCTCAGTTTACGGATTTTTAGGGATACAGATATTGCGAGTAGGAGTCACTTAATAAATAATACACCACATTCACACCCTGACAGCGTCATTTTAAAACAGCGAGAGCGAATATTTTGTTTCATAAATAATCAACGAATCAAGTCCATTCAAAATAAACAGAGAGAATTTCACACCGCACATCCCATCCACTTTCAGCCCACAGTTTCATTTGAATAAATAAAAAGAAAGCAAGACGATAATTGATAAACACGTTTTATTTAAGGACAATTTTTCACTAGGAATTCAAATCAAAGCTTTTTTTTATTTTCGCCGTACATTGTTCATTGATTTGAATTTGCCAAGTCATTATTTTCACCACAAGAAAGAGAAGTCGTACATGATAGTGAAATAGCACTGAGTAGACTCCTTAAAATAATTGGTCTTTAGGGATGAAGTTTCCCCATATATTTTTGGCAATGTTTATATAAGATCAAAAAATTCGTTTGGTTTTTTTCCTTTTGTCTTTTTCTTTCATTCTGGAGGTTAAATAAAATAACTTTAATTTGTTCTCCATTCTCAAACACGTGAGTGATCCACACAAACTAAGTCGTAGCTACTCCAGAACTATTGATGGATTTAATTGAAAAAAAATACACTGAAACAAAGAGTAAATCCATTTTTTCTAGAATTACGATGATACAATTGATGAAACTAACAATTAAAAAAAACTCTCGAATAGAATGATGATACGGAACAGAATGAGGCTAATAGACTTTTTTAATGATGACAATTGATTTTCCCACCAAACGCTTTAAAAGCCTGATAATGACCTGCTGGAGCCAGACAAAGAGTATCAATGGTTTAAAAAAAGAAACTTAAAAATAATTAAGATTTTTGGAAATCTCAACAATTCAAATGTTTTAAGGATGATTTTTACGTGTGAATGTGAATATTGGAAAAAAAGTTAAATTAAAAGTACACCATTCACCGCAAAAAATTGATACAATTCAAAGGAAGCGAACCTAATAAAAGTGAAGTTCCTTTCGGGAGAAATTATCTAGTTCGTACTATATTTTGCACTCTAGGGCTCGCCCTTTACTTCCTGGCATTCAAAAATACTGAAGAAGCCCGGCATGGCTGCAGAATGTGACCTTCAAAAAGTGTCCTATCTTTTAACCGAAGACAAAAAAGGAAGGAAAAAGATGAGACGAGGGAAGGAAAAATGGAGTGAAAGGAGAGACAAGGAAAGTCGTAGGAGATTGGGAGGTGAGAGGAAGGGGTAGTGTGTGCGTGCGTGGGAGGGTGTGGTGGGAAAGTGGTGAAACAAAACAAGGTCTGGAGGCGAAGAGTATTTTCCCCTGAAGCCGGAGGGAACGGTGGCAGAGAGGAATGGGAGATGGGGAGAGAAAGTAAAAGAAGATCGAGGGAAATGAATGGGAAAAGGTATTAGAAGAAGCAGAACGCAAGGGAAGGGAGAGGGCGGGGGAGAGGAGAGGGTGGCTGGGCAGGAAGCGAGAGGGACTGTGGGGAGGAATTTGGGTCGATGAGGGGACCGGACACGAGGGCCCGAGGGCAGCCTGATGGCGGCTGCGAGGCGAGAAATGTCGGTGGCGGCGCAGGGAGGGAGGGGGAAGGAGGGAGAGTTGACAAAGGCGACGGTTTGAAGGAAGCGAGGCGGCACTGCGCCGGGCAAGCGAGAAGCGGGCGGGGGTGGACGGAGCTTGCCGCCGGGTCGGAGGGGCCGGTGGGGGTGTGTGTTACGATTGAGGGACACGTCACCCGCAGGATGGAGACAGTTATTCTCGCAGAACAGTACCAGTGGCTCTTTCTCTCCCTTTCTCGGCAAGAGGGGGCCGAGGATGTTCTTCTTCTGTTCGAATGAAAGCCCGGGGGGAAGGGGGTTGGAAGTAGCAGAGCCCTCCATCAGCGCGACTGCGGGGGGAGGGAGATGAGCGGCGGGGGGAAGCGCGTAGCGGGTGTTGGCGAGGGGGTGGGGTGGCGGGGGTGAGAAGGAGAGTGATTCGTGGGGGCGAGGTAACACCTAGGCCCGACATTTGTTCTTTCCGGATTCACCCGAGCGAACCATTATTGATTCTGCAAATATGGATTACCTTTAAAAGATATCAAACTTTGGAAAAAGCTTCGCGTTCCTCTTTTGTACGTCCGTGTTGGATTATAAGGGCTTTCCCTTCGTCTCTTCTACTGAAATGGAATATTCATTTACGCCAATTGATTATTTTTCAGACGCCTCGGGAATATCCGCCATGTTTCGGAGGAAAACTTTTTTTTTCACTCCCGTTTACATTTCAAACAAGAATGGTTTTCATTACATTATTGTGAGCAACAATCCTCAAATGGCTACCATTTCATTCATTCACAGGATAAGTAATACCTTCGATTCCTAACAGCAATGTGATTCATGCTATTGAATGCTGATTTACATAATTATGGGAGTCATTTACGCGTTGAGGTGTATAATTCCAAATTGAAATGCATATTTTACAGTATTTACGTTTAAAACTAACCCAGAGTTGAATACCGAAGGCAGTGATGCATTTGGCAAATCGCTGACGTTACGTACTCAACTGTTCAAATGCCATTTGCTACTGGACCAAACTTCACATTCTTATCCACCTTAATGGTCAGCAAAGGCATTTTTATTGCAAGCACGATCTCTTCTATCCTAGGTGTAAATTATTTTTTCAAAGTTAAATAGAGTTTGCCACAATTAGAACATGGAGATGAGGCCCATCTAACAATGTATTCTGAACAAAATATTATTAACGACAGTGAGAAGACGATAAAACGAAACTCCATAACTCGTACATCTTGAAGCAAGTTATAAATGGAGTTTTCAAATTTCGAAAATATTTTCACTTCGCTTCATCTCTCGGTAATATACCAACCAGCCATTCCATATCTTCACCTTGAAATAGCTTTTTACCTCCTTATTGCAGCAATGGATGATAGGCGCGGATTAATGACCTCGCCATGTAATTCTGAGTCGCGGCCTAGGCGGGCATTCCTACATCACCAAGGAATTAGATATTTAAAACCGCACATACGACTATTTACGTGCCAGAAAAACGAAATTTCCAAAATTATCTGGATTACATAATAGTGCGATGAATAAATTATTTTCATGTCATGAATTATATTACACTCCGAAAAGGGTATCAACTTCTCTTCCATTTCAATATTTAATTATTATTAATGCACTTCAATTATTTACGGTGGTTTGACGATTGGCGCAGACTATGTAGAGGTCAAGCAATAACTTTCTTTGTCTCGGTTTGAAACAACTTCACATCCGAAACTATAATAAATCGTTCTTCAATTTTTCATACTCCCACCCTTAAATTTTTCCAAAATTCTTATCCTTTTCATACCCCTTCTTCCCTTGCCTAATATTCTCCCCTCCATCTGAGTCTTCAACATTCCGTTGCCAATCAAAACGCTCTGCATCCATCATTCCTGACGCCTTTGAAGTTCTCTCAACAACGCCCTCTCCTCCCGTACCCTGCATAGCACTTCGACGTTTGTTTAACTTCCTATCTATTTCACTTTTCCAATCCTCCGCCACGCCTACATTTCAAAAGCCTCCAATCGTCTCGTTATTAAGAATATTGTATGTTTGCGCGGCGAACAAAACCACACACCATATAAAAAACTTATTGAACCTTAAATTAATATATCTACTCAAAAGTCTGTGTCATCAATTCTCTGGACCTTAAGAAAACGTCTATGTCAAATTTAATTCTCCTTCTTATATTCCTACTAATGTGAACATTGCGGCCTAAAACGCTCGTCAGACAAGTGAAATGTTTTATATTTAATTGATATTTCTTCTTTTTCAAAACACGCATAACCAATACTTTGATCCTCAACCCATACCTACACATGGAAATTACATTCTTATGCGCTTAGCAATGTTTGAACTCCAGTGGACATTTGGCAAAATAAGGCTTGATCATCTGAAAACCTCAAGAATTATAAGTTTTCCCGCCGATTTTCGTTTTAAACTCCAGTAATTCCTTACTCTTTTAATATTTCTTCCGAATGTGCGTTGAAAAGAATAGCTGGTATTGAACTAACTGTATTCCTCAAGCTGCCCAACCCAACCTTCCATCCGCCACTCGAACCTGAGCAGTTCGTGACATGTATAGGTTGCGGATAAGTCACTTCTCCCTGCAATCTACGCATATTTACTGTAATAACTTACTGCTTTGATATCACGCGTCCCCTCCCTTTTCTGAACCAAATCTTATCATACCCTAAGACAGGAGGATGATCAGTACATCCCTTTTGTACAGTATCTACCTTCCTCTCCATCCTCTTAATGATTATCCTGAGAAGGCGCGAAATCCAACTTATTGATCCTCATATATGCCTTCTTTTCACTTTCCTGTTTTGGGGACTAACACTGATTCGTCGAAATCTTACGGCAAAATTCCTTCCTCACAAATTCAACAAATTAGTCCAATAAAACTCTTCCTTCCACGTTCTCCTAAGTCCTTAATTACTTCCGTGAGAATGTTATCAACTTCCACGGCCTTAGTCGATTTCAAATCCCTTAGTGCGTTCTACCTCACCATAAAATATAGGTGGACGTAAACTATCCTCCTCAACGACATAATCTCTTTCTACATAAAAATCATACAATCTTGCTAAGAATGTCTTCACCATACAGTTTTCACACATGCATTTTCTATATATGTATATGTGTGTGAGTATATATATATATATATATATATATATATATATATATAAACTGTTCTACCTGCTCTATTTTTTCCCCGCCTATTTTAATATTTAGCTTAGCCTTTTTCTTTCTGGAAAATCGCATAACCTTTGTTTTATTAATATTGATTCTCATCCCATATTTATCGCACTGAACCTCCAATTCACTCAACAATGCTTGCAACCCCTTGGCTGACTGAGCAACTAATGCTTGGTCATCAGCAAGCCTAACCGATTTTACGAATTCCCCTCCGACTTTCATTCCTACCTCCAGTTCTTCCCATGCCTCTTTAATCATTTCCTCTACATATACGTTGAACAGCACCGGTGACATTGGGAAACCCTGCCTTAAACCTCTTCCTAACACTGCCCATTCGGACTCTCCGTTCCCCATTCGCACCTGAGCAGTCTGAGACATGTACAGGTTGCGGATCAGTCTCCTGTCCCTCCAATCCATTCCTATTTTCTGCAATACACGCATTAATTTTTCCCAATTCACTCTATCAAACGCTTTTTCGAAATCTACAAAACAGGCAAAAACGTCCTGATTGTATTCTATATTTCTCTCGACTAGTGATCTCATCCTGCAATGGCATCACGCGTACCTTTTCCTTTCCTGAACCCAAACTGATCATCCCCTAAGTAATCATTTGCCTTACTCTCTATCCTTTTGTTGATGATCCTGAGAATAACTTTAGCTGCGTGGGATATCAAACTTATTGTTCTGTAATCCTCACATGACGAAGCCTTTGCCTTTTTTGGAATAGGAACTAACACCGATCTCACAAAATCTTCCGGCCAGATTCCTTCCTCATAGATACTACGAATCAGTCCATATATGGCCTTCTTCCCACCTTTCCCTAACCATTTCAACATTTCTACAGGAATATTGTCCACCCCCACAGCCATATAACATATAAGTGTTTTGGAACAATACGGTCAAAGTGGTAGGGACGTCAGGAGAAGAATTGCGCTTGGCAAGGAGGCTTTCTCAAGGAGGAGGGAGTTGATGACGGGGACGTTGGGTTGGGAGGTTAAGACAAGACTCCTAAAACTCTGATATGGAGCGTATGGCGCGGAAACGTGGTCACTGAAGCAGGAGGATAGACGTAGATTGGAGGCTTTTGAAATGTGGGTGTATAGAAGAATGGAGAAGGTGAAATGGACCGAAAGGAAAACAAATGAGGAAGTACTAGAAATGGTGGGGGAGGAGAGGGGTTTGTTGAGAGAAATCCTATGGAGGCAGGAAAAATGGATGAAAGGCGTATTGAGCGGTAGTGGAATGTTGAAGAGGGTAATAGAGGGGAGGATGTTGGGCAAGCGAGGAAAGGGCAGGAATAGGATAGGGATGTTGGATGGGATGAATGGAAGAAGGAGGTACACGGTGATGAAGAGGGACCTGATGTAGATTAGGTTGCTGGATTGGGTTTCGTTTGGAGTTACAAAATGTTTATTTGATAGTTGTGTCCATCCAAAAACCTACCTTAACCGGTAGATTACCTAATAAATAATATATATATATATATTTATATATATATATATATAAATATATTTATTTATATAAAAAATATTCATATATATAATACATACATATATATACATACATATATAGTCGAAAGATTCGGCATTCAAGTCCCGGTTAAAGAAATATTTGTACACTTGAGATCTGCTCGATTGCGCCTTCCCCACCTCTTCCCTTTTCGTCCTTTATGTGCGTTCCTATCCCTTTTCCTTATATCTATTTCGATGTGAATGAATATTTTTTCGCCATATGGTGGGTTTTCGTGTTCGAATGTAAAATATATTTCTATAATTATGATACACACATTATATGTACATATATTATATATATGTGAATATATATATATATATATAATATACATATATATATATATATTATATAATGTATGTGTGTATAAAACACATATGTTACAAAAGTGATCCATTTGTACAAAAATTTGTAATTCCATTTAAATTCCACTAACCCAATTTGTAGGAAATGAATATAACTTCATCAAATAAAACCCTCCGAATTTCAAAACTAAAAAAAATTCTTCACAATATTTTCAACGCAAAGAAAGGGGATGTAATATCCGATGAATGTATAATTTGATTACCATTCAGATCTGCTGCCGCGATGTCCTCAAGAGGGCAAAGAGTGAAACGGGTGTAGAGGGAGCGAAGAATGAACACAGGGGAGAGAGAGAAGGAAAAGGTAAGGGTCATGAGAACCAGGGTGACATATTTGAGGAATTTTGAGAGAAAAAAATATATACCTTCTTCTCTCTCCAAGAAACGAACGAAAATTGAATATATACATAAATCTATTATGAAATAAAGAAGATAAGGGCAATGTTAATGGGAGCATGTGTTCGTCAAGAGTCTAGGGTCAATAGTCGAAACGGTACAAAGGTTTGAAATGGGAATGACTTGGGTGAAGGAACGAACAAATGTATAAGTCAACACTTGGATTCCGAGAGGGGCGCATTAATGAATGGGTAGGAGGAAAATCGGTCAAAAGGGGGCGGAATGGAGTGGTCGCTTAGGAAGAAAAGGAAGAGTGCGCGGACTCGTGTGTGTGTGTGTATGTATGTATATATATATATATATATATATATATATATATATATATATATATATATTATTAGGTAATCTACCGGTTAAGGTAGGTTTTTGGATGGACACAACTATCAAATAAACATTTTGTGACTCCCCACCTAGCAAACTAATCTATATCAGATCCCTCTTCATTTCGGTGTACTTCTTTCCTCATTTCATCCCGTCCAACATCCCTATCCTGTTCCTACCCTTACCTCGCTTGCCCAGCATTCTCCCCTCTATTACCCTCTTCAACATTCCACTATCGCTCAATACGCCTTTCATCCATTTTTCCTGCCTCCATAGGATTTCTCTCAACAAACCCCTCTCCTCCCCCACCATTTCTAGTACTTCCTCATTATATATATATATATATATATATATATATATATATATATATATATATATATATATATATATATATACATATAGTATATACACGATGATGAGTGGAGGAGCCCCTCTCAAAGGTATTCGGCTTCATTACACCGAGAGGGGAACGAGGCTGGCCCCAAAACTTTTTATAAAAGCGGGATCTGATGGGGCGGGAGAGGGAAGGGGGCGGCAGTTGTCCAAAGGGTCTGTCGGAAAGGGAGACTAAGGGGTAGGCGGACGACGAGGAGAAAGGTCCAGGCATCGTTGAATATTAACGTGCGTGAGCCGTTCCCTTACCCCCCGCCCCGCCGTCTCCCCGCCCTCTGGGGCCCTCGTTTGCCTTCGTCCTTTGGCCTCCACCCACCCCTCCCTCTTCCCTCATAACCAGCGCCCTTCTCCCCCTTCCCGTCCCCTACCACAACTACCACATCTCCAGTGGTTATCTCGTTATAATATATTACTGCTCTTTATAATCGGAAAAGCGTGTTTTTTGTTTAGTCGACACCGGGTCACATCGGGTAAGAAGGAAATCATAGTTCCCAACCAACCTCCCGTCCTAGTAATTGAGTCCTTTGTTTCTCGGTCCACTTCTCTCGCACACACCCCTTGTGTGTGTGGAGCATCTCGTCCTCCCTCTCCCCTTCTCCTCTCGCCCCTCCCATTCCCAATCCCCCTGGATCCCATCCTCCCCTCGCCCTCCCCTCTCTCCCCCCCTCTTCGCAATAATCCTTTGGGAAAAGGAACCGAAAACCGGGAGAGAAGGAAAAAAAGCATTGGAGCGGAAAAAATTTAAGCGAGCAGATGGAAATATCTTTCAGAAGTCCGCCTAAAGAGATTTGTGAGCTTTGATCTGGTTCTTGAGTTCTGGGGCTGGGAGTCAAGGGTCCGCCTTATTTCGCACGCGCTCCGTTATTTATTTAGGGACATCAAATATTATAAAATGGAGAATAATAATTAAATGAAATATCTATTTACCTTGAACGCGCAATGAAAAGACATTTTCAGCTGAAAGTTGAAATAAAAACACGAGAATCAACGGTCATCAGTTATTTCGACGGATTCTCCTGGGAATAGCCACCTAGGCCATAAAAGAAACTATCCACGACCAATGTTACGAAGTGAATGCATTTTCTTGTGTACAAATGAAGTAGAATATATATATATATATATATATATATATATATATATATATATATATATATATATATATATATATATATATATATACATATAATTAGATAATCTACCGGTAAATGTAGGTTTTTGGATGGACACAACAATCAAATAAACATTTTGAACCTCAAAACAAAACCCAATCCAGCAACCTAATCTACATCAGGTCCCTCTTCATCTCTGTGTACTTCTTTCCTCCCTTCATCCCGTCCAACATCCCTATCCTGTTCCTGCCTTTTTCTCGCTTGCCCAACATTCTCCCCTCTATTATCTTCTTCAACACTCCACTACCGCTCAATACGCCTTTCATCCATCTTTCTTGCCTCCATAGGATTTCTCTCAACAAACCTCTCTCCTCACCCACCATCTCCTGTACTTCCTCATTTTTTTCCTTTCGGTCCATTTCACCTTCTCCAATCTTCTATACACCCACATTTCAAAAGCCTCCAATCTACGTCTATCCTCCTGCTTCAGGGACCACGTTTCCGCGCCGTACGCTCCATATCAGAGTTTTACGAGTCTTGTCTTAACCTCCCAACCCAACGTCCCCGTCATCAACTCCCTCCTCCTTGAGAAAGCCTCCTTACCTAGCACAATTCTTCTCCTTATGTCCCTACTACTTTGACCGTATTGGTCCAAAACACTTCCGAGATATGTGAACTGTTCTACCTGCTCTATTTTTTCCCCGCCTATTTTAATATTTAGCTTAACCTTTTGCTTTCTGGAAAATCGCATAACCTTTGTTTTACTAATATTTATTCTCATCCAATATCTATAGCACAGAACCTCAAATGCACTCAGTAATGCTTGCAGCCCCTCGGCTGAATGAGCAACTAATGCTTGGTCATCAGCAAGCCTAACCGATTTTACGAATTCCCCTCCGACTTTCATTCCTACCTTCAGTTCTTCCCATGCCTCTTTAATCATTTCCTCTACATACACGCTGAACAGCACCGGTGAGAATGGGCAACCCTGCCTTACACCTCTTCCTAACACTGCCCATCCGGAATCTCCGTTCCCCACTCGTACCGTAGCAGTCTGAGACATGTACAGGTTGCGGATCAGTCTCCTGTCCATCCAATCCATCCCTATTTTCTGCAATACACGCATTAATTTTTCCCAATTCACTCTATCAAACGCCTTTTCGAAATCTACAAAACAGGCAAAAACATCCTGATTGTATTCTATATTCCTCTCGATTAGTGATCTCATTACTGCAATGGCATCACGCGTACCTCTTCCTTTCCTAAACCCAAACTGATCATCACCTAAGTAATCATTTGCCTTACTCTCTATCCTTTTGTTGATGATCCTGGGAATAACTTTAGCTGCGTGGGATATCAAACTTATTTTTTTGTAATCCTCACATGATAGAGCCTTTGAATTTTTTGGAATAGGAACTAACACTGATCTCACAAAATCTTCCGGCCAGATTCCTTCCTCATAGATACTACGAATCAGTCCATATAGGGCCTTCTTCCCACATTTTTCTAAGCATTTCAACATTTCCACAGGAATGTTCTCTACCCCCACGGCCTTATTTGCTTTTATCTTCTTCAATTCTCTTTCTATTCCATCGTCAAGCATGCCTGGACCTAAGCTATCTTCTTCTACGTCATGTTCTTTTTCTATGTCTAACCTTGTCGGCCTACGTTCTCTACCATACAGTGTATCTATATATTCCTTCCATCTCTCTTGGATTTTTCCTGGTTCAACTATTATCTTACCCCACTTATCTTTAACTGTTAGCACAGATCTTGCCTTCTCACTTCCCGATAATAACTTAACCTTGCTGTAAAGCGCACCAATTTCACCCTTCCTTTGTAAACTTTCCATATCCTCGCATTGCGTTTTCTACCATTCTTCTTTTGCTTTATTTGTGACCCTTCTCAATTTATTGCTTAACCCTTTGTGCTTCATTATGCCCAACTCTGTGTTTACATTTTTCCATCTTCTTCTCTTATCCATCTTTGCAATCAAAAGTAGTCCACGCAGCGTCTGTTCCTCAGTGAGGCGGCTGGAAAGGCGTCTGACCCCAGTGGGGCGGCCATTAAGTGACGGTGTCTCGAACCTGTCCAAAATTTTTGAACGGGTCCTTCTGACCCAGCTCGAATCTCACGCCCACGCTCATGACATCCTTCGCCCAGAGCAATTCGGCTTTCGCTCTCGCGTCTCCGCGGATCATCAGATTCTTGACTTGTGCGAACGCATCTCGCACGGCTTTAATCTCCGCCGTTTCACGGATGCCGTCTTCATTGACGTCGCCCGTGCTTTCGATAGGGTCTGGCATAATGGCCTCCTGTTTAAAATGCACCAGTACGGTTTCCCGCCTCCCCTCATCCTTATCCTCCGCAGTTTCCTTTCTGATCGTCATTTTCGTGTGCAGATGGGCGATTCCCTCTCCGATGTAAAGAAAGCTGAGGCGGGTGTCCCCTAGGGCTCTCTCCTCAGTCCATTCTTGTTCAATTTATTCGTCAATGACATGCCGACAACGCCCCACACGTCCCTATACATGAATGCAGACGACACCGCCATTGCCGCAACGTCGCGTATGCGCTCGGCGAACATCCGACGCCTCAACACCCACCTACGGAAACTTCAAAAGTGGACCAAAACATGGAAAATTCGGATAAAAGCGGACAAAAGTACTCATGTCCACTTCACCCGACGTCGCCCCCGCGCACCACACTTGTCGCTTACTCTACATGCACACTGCATTCCGAGAGCTTCGTCGCACCGTTTCCTTGGCGTCATTCTCGACAACAAACTCACCTTCAAACCCCACCTGGACTCTTGCCGTGCGAAAGCCAACGTTGCTGTTAATCAACTCCGCTGTCTTGCGTCGGCGGCTTCCCCGATCAGTCATACGGACCGGGTGCGCCTATTCACGGCTATCGTTTGGCCCAAATTTCTTTTTGCCTGCCCAATTTTTGCAGTACGGAAGACGATATGGAAACACCTCGAAACAATACAAAACATCTCCATCCGGCGCTTGTTAATGGTTAGCCGCCTCACGCGGATGGCCGAGGTGCGTGCCGCTCATCGTCTTCCGTCCGCCGCGGACTTCATCCGCTCTCAGGTCGCGAACTTTCGTTCGCGACTCGGCAAAACTGGAAATGCTCTGCTATCCGACATCTGGGATTACGATATCAACTATAAGCATACATATACACTGCCTAAGGACGTAACTCGCCTATGAGTCTTTCCTATGTCCGCTACCATAAAGTTTTATTCATTCTCCTCTTAGTGCTAGTTTGTGTTCCACCTTAGTCCACCTGTACGGACAATATTCCAAATTCACACATATTCTTTCAAATTGTATGCCATGTAATAGCTTTTCTCCGCCAAGTTTAACCTATTTTCTAAATGAGCCGTTACCTGTCGGCTTCAACCACTATTGTAGACCTCTGTTATAGCATAGCTTACTTTAAATCATAAGTTTCTCGTCTCTCACAAACAACACGCACACGAATGAGATGTTTTTTTGGAATGTCATGGCTTTATCTTGTTTGTTAAATGACCGGTTAGGGTGGGTTTTCGCTCACCGGGACGGTGTATGTGTGCCCGTATGGGCCGACAATGAACGCTTGGAGGTGATGGTGCCACGTTAAAAACACTATTGAGGAAGGCAACGGGAAACCACCTCAATTATTATTCTCAAGAAAATAATGATGGACGCATGTATATATATATATATATATAGTATAAGAAGTAGAATATGTATGTACATATATATATATATATATATATATATATATATATATATATATATATATATATATATATATATATATATAAATTCACTGATAGTCATAACAAACACAGAAACCAAAACACAAAAGAGGAAAAACTCACTGGTTCTCGAATTTTCGGTGGTCCAACCACCTTTCTCAAGAGGAATTAGGAACAGAGTTCTGTTCCCGAGTAAATGCGAAATGGATATGCAGCTTGATGGAAAGGGCGGGAGATGAGTCTGTGTCTTTTTAGCCTTCCTGAGTCAACCAGCCCTCGGGTCAAGAAGAGAAGGAAATATCCAAAGGTGAGTAAAATTCATAAGCATGACCGTTGGATGAAAAATCAATTCTGCCATTCATATTTTCAAATATTTTATTACTTACTTCAAAGTGCAGAATTTTTACTGAATTTAAATGGCTTTGAAATCAAATACCAAATCTCTGAAACCTTAATTTTTTTAATAATTTCAAATTAAGATGTAACATATTGCATAGGATGCATAAATTTCGAGAATCTTTTTGATTTTAGAATTATAAAAGAGGCTTGGTAAATTTAAAACGTGTTCCTACATGATACATCATAATTACTACATATACCTGTGTATATATATACATATATGTGTATGGGTGTGTGTGTCGCGGTAATCCAAACATCGCTGGGCGCCTGCAGCTTCACCCAAGCTATGTGATTTTTCGGGTACCAGATCTTCCTGGGAAACCATAACGAGCACAGCGAAAGGAACTGACCCTCCCTACCCGTTTGGTTTTAGTACCAAGTGAACTCTACCATCTCCTATCAAACCGACCTTCGGGTTGAATACTGTGTTTAACACAGTAACCCAAAGGTCGGTTTGGCAGGTGATAGTAGAGTTCACCCAGTACTAAGCCCAAACGGCGCGTGAAATACACACATCAGGGTAGGGGGGCCAGTTCCTTTCCCTTAGCCGGTTATGGTTTCCCAGGAAGATCTGGACCCGATATATCACGTAGCTTGGGTGAAGCTTCAGTGAGGCTTGCTCGGAAATCAAACCCGGGCCCTCTGGTCAGGAGTCCAAATCTCTACACATGGACTACCACGACCCATATACTACCTTGAACAAAAAGTTCCCGGAATAACCACCGTGTGGCGCTCCCATCGTTTCGATTTGAGTTCTGTTTTTTTTGTTAAATTGGTACATCTGTTGTTGATATTCCCTTTAAATCTTAGTGTCATAACTTGACATTTGCAAAAGTTACGTAGCCAAGAGTACATCTATCTCTGTGTGTGTTGGCGATTTTTTACAATTGCAGAAATGGATTTAAATTTGCAACAACGAACTTGTATTAAATTTTGCGTAAAAAACGGATTTAGTGGCGCACGGACGTTGGAAATGTTGGAAAAGTGTTTCGGCAACGATTCTCTAAAAAAACGGTCGTTTACCAGTGGCACGAGCGGTTCAGAAGTGGTCGTGAGTCAATCGAAGATGATGAACGCAGTGGCAGACCATCGACATCGAAAGTCGGTGAAAAAATTGATAAAGTAAAAGAAATGTTGGTCAATAACCGCAAATTAACCATCAGAGAAATAGCGGAGGACTTGAACATTGCCTATGGATCCGCCCAAGACATTGTGGTTAATGATTTGGGTTTCCGTCGTGTAGCAGCAAAGTTGGTGCCAAAAGACATCAATTTCATGCAAAAAAGAGACCGTGTTGACGTCGCAAAAGACATGATTTGCGAGGCTGAATCCGATCCCAAATTCATCAAAAGGATCATTACTGGAGACGAGACGTGGGTTTATGAGTACGACACGCAATCCAGACATCAGGCAAGTGAATGGCGTTCACCAAATGAGCCGAGACCAAAAAAACCACGTCGTTTTCAGTCAAAAAAGAAGGCAATGCTGACGGTTTTCATGGATTACAACGGTGTAGTGCATCATGAATTTTTGCCAGAAGGCCAGACAGCAAACAAAGAGTATTATTTGGGCGTTATGAGACGTTTGCGTGAAGCAATTCGCCAAAAGAGACCAGAAATCGTCGCACAGTGCGTCGAGACCGTCGCACAGTGCTATCATTATTCGTAATTTTTTGACGAAAAATGCAACAAATACCATCCAACAGCCACCGAATTCACCTGATTTGGCTCACTGTGACTTCTTTCTGTTCAATCGAGTTAAAAAACCATTACGGGGAACGCGTTTTAGCAGCCGAGAGGAAGTAATGGAAAAATCGCAGGAAGCACTGATGGACATACCGAAAACCGAATATAAAAAATGTTTCGAGGTTTGGATCAAGCGCTGGCATAAGTGTGTTGGAGTCGATGGGGATTACTTTGAAGGGGACAATATAGATTTAGATGAATAAACTTGTATTTTCAATTTTCTGAATAAATTCCGGGAACTTTTTGATCAAGGTAGTATATGTAGATATTTTATCATGAAAAGAAAACTGAAGCAAAATAAATGATACGTACGCAAACGTCTTAAAATGCCTAATAGGATTTAAATTTTCCCTGTAGAAAAGGCGGATGCTGAAGAAGTAATCACTCTGAGGACTAAGCATTGCAAAGTGGGTGAAATCATTCGCCCGTTCGTCTATTCACACAAGGCATAGGAAGTGCGCATCTCCATAAAATGCATGTGCCGTCATTAACACGATCAATTAAGGAAAATACACTATTCGGCTAACTCGTCGCAGAGCCCACCAACATCATACGATTCTGGGAGCCCTCACGAACCGATGCTCTGAAAACTACACAACGGAGAAGGAATGCTCTAATCGATCGTTTCTTAGGCTTGAAACCAATCTTTTGGTCGATGATGATGAAATAATGCACATTTGCGATTTGAAATTTTTGGTGTTTATTCGATTAAAAGTAATTTTTTCCATAAATTGTTGAAATGGGTTTCAATATTTACCATGAACTAGTACAGTACCCCCCCTGCCACACACCTTTTTTGGTGGCTCGCAGGGTATTTATGTAGATGTAGATGTACAGCCGAGTATTCTAAAGCTGACAGTGCCACTCACGCTTAGGAATCTTCAGCAATACAAAGTAAAGAGGTTTGAAAATTCATTGATGGTGGAACAATATTAAGGTATAGCAGAAGCGAGGCGATAGATTCAAGTAAGACATGACATAAGGATTCGATAGATTTCAGGAAATTGTCCGTTCAACCTACTATAAATACTAAACAATGCCAACATGGTACGTACCTGAATATGACACATCTTTAAAATCTATTCATTGAAATAAGTTTTAGTTTCGAGTTAATAAGACTTCATCATCTTGCAGAAATGTTACACAGCGGTTAGACCGTGACAGCAATGCGAAAAAAAGAAAGGACGGTAGATTGCAGACGAACTTACAGCACACCTTGCCCTCAGGCCGATGTGCTGTAAGTCCACCTTGGCTCGGCAAACGAAGGATGGCTTACCGGAGGAAAATAAGTAAAGGTAGGCTGAACGGGGTGGTCTTGTCGCCAGTGGGGAAAGAATGAAGGAAAAATACTCAAGAGAACAAATTCTGAGGAAAGTTTTTCACTCGAGACGGAGAATATACGTGCGTAAGTTATAGCATCCGCGAGGAAGTTAGCGCCGAGAATGCGAGATTTGATGAAAGAAGTTTTCATAAAAAGACTGAAAATTGGAACATGAAGAGCATTGGAGGGAGAGGATGATGAGATGGAGAAATGGCGTTGAGGAAAGGGACGATGGGAGGGGGTTCGTAGGAAGAGAATGAAGAGGAGAGTGCCGAGGGGAGGGGGGTGTGGGAGGCGGAGGGCTCTTGATTGGGACGAACTCGAGGTCTGCAACTTCAACCTTACTCGGAATCTTTTATTTTTAAAAGTGGTGCCGGCGGCTACATTTCCAAATCTCCTTGGAAAGGAAGGTCATTTACACACTTAGACGTTTAGTCCGTGAATAATCAGAGCTGGTATAAGGGAGTGAATAAAGATTAGAATATGATGAAATCACACAAACTCCGTCTTCCTAGAAACCCTCTGGAGCGAATTACGAGTTAAAACACTTCAAATTCGTATATTATTCTAAAAAAATAATATTTCCATGAATATGTCACTTGTTTACCACGAGATTTCAATTTTGTAGGAGTTATCATTTCAATAATTTCAAATACTACAGGAACTGTACCTGTAACTGTACTGTACCTGTATGAACATTTAAAATCACTGGAGAACGTTGGAGGAATTGACGAATGAAAAGTAACCGAGGACCGAGGTGAGAAATTCATTTCCTGCGCTTCATGTCCATCTACCGATACGCTTTTCAAATTTCGTGAGCACGCTCGACTGAATGCGCACATCACAGAAGCCACTCTTGCCCGCCTAATACAAGATTCGTCCCAAAAATAAATAGAATAAATCTGGGGGAAAATTAATTGCAGATCAAAGTGCAACTGGCAAAAGATTTTTCATGGGAGCACCCTTATGTATCGACATAGCAATTCCAGCGCCAGTTGTGGTGTGCAAGGCATCAACAGGACCCTCGTCCAGGCATCTCGTCATGCCCTGTACACATCCGACAACAAAACTGCAGTCTGGAACCCACCTCGAATTCTCATGAACACAGCAATCAGACACGGTCCCTCAAATGAATTTCATCGGACCTCAAAGCATCTGAGTGGCATTAAAAAATAAAAAAATGGTGCAAAAGAAAACCACATGAACAAAAAATCGCGCAATTGTCGATGCACGCTTGTTTTATTTATTTCCTTTCAATTTTTTTTAGCGAATATATAGAAGCATATTTTTATTTTCATGAAAGATCTTCAGAAGAGTGGAACTATCGATTCGATTTCCATTCTTATTTTCGATCCGATATAATTGGATGGAGGGAAACTTGTGACAGCAAATACAGTTTCAATTCCATTTAATTCGAGGAAAGAGAAGTGAATGCGGTGAGAACGAGAAGCGTTAAGCTAGGCTCTAGTTGCACGGCCGCAAGAAACTCGAAACAAAGAAAGTGAAGGCGGGCGGACGGGGGGGGAGGGTGGGAGACAGATTAAAAGGGGGTGGATCACTTGTCGCTCGGTTGAGGCCGACGGGACCGAAAGTTTTCCGCAGAAGTCCCGATGGAAGGAGAGAGAGGAAGGAAGATGGAAGGGGAGGAGATGAGAGTGGGGCGGCTGAGAGAGGCGAGGGGAGGGGGAGAGAGATTTTGGGTTGGTATTTGGAGGACGGGAGAGAGGAGAGGGGAGCAGGCGGGAGAGACAGAAAATGAAATTTCGTTCGTCGACCACGACGTGTCCGTAAATGAGCACACTGATGTAAAGAGTTCAGAGATAGTCCCCGAAATATTTCCTAAATTTCGGCTATTGAGACTGTCTCGCGAGAGCAATGAGAACGTGGCTCTCGTGATGTATAGTATAGCGAAGGCGTGCGCCGCAGTGAGTGATGGGATCATCGGGAAACACTCGTACGAGTGAGTATTTCGTAACTTCGAAATAATACCTTATCCGATAGAAGTCTTCATGAAAAAGTATGAAGTTTATGAGGCACCCGATTTAATTATTTTCCATACGAGGGTGGTCCCATAAGTACCCGGCCTAATCTACAGATGGCGGTAGTTGTTTGAAAAATCACTGCATTACAAAGTATGCAATCTATAAAGCATACGTTTGAAGACGCAACGTTATTTAGAATGTTTGGCAGCCATCAACAGTGAACGTTTTCAGCGAATTTGTGAAAATGGAGGAAATTGGTCATCGTTTTGTGATGCAATACTTTTATTTGAAAGGCTTCAGCCCTACCAATATAAAAATTGAACTATATTCTACTCTGAGTGAGTCTGCTCCTTCGTTTAAAACATTAAAATATTGGGTAGCAGAGTTTAAACGAGGCTGTACATCTACACCTACATCTACATAAGTACCCTGCGAGCCACCAAAAAGGTGTGTGGCAGGGGAAAAAGCCGTATGAGCCTGTATGAGCCGTAAAGACGAGCATCGCATTGGTCGTCCAAATGAGGTGACGACTCCAGAAACGGTGAAGAAAATCCACAAAGTGATACTGGATGATCATCGACTGGAAGTGCTCGAGCTAGCAGACATATTAGGCATTTTAAAAAGTGCGGTACATTGCATATTTACTGAAAATTTGAACAGGAGAAAGCTTTGTGCAAGCTGGGTGTCGCGTTTGCTCACACTCGAGCAAAAACAGTGTCGTGGAGATGTTTCAACTGAGTGGTTAGCAAAGTTTCACAGCAAAAAAGCAAATTTTTGCGCCGTTTCATTATCATGGATGAAACATGGGTCCATTACTTTACACCCGAGACAAAAGAATAATCAAAACAATGGATTCAAAGGGGAGAACCAGCTCCGAGGAATGCGAAGAACATTTCATATGCATTCAAGGTCATGGTGTCGGTTTTTGGGATACGCATGGGATAATTTTCATTGACTATCTTGAAAAAGGAAAAACTATCAACGGCGTGTGTTATGCAAACTTATGGCAACATTTGAGTGAAGAAATCAAACAAAAGCGGCCGCATTTGCCTAAGAGGAAAGTGTTGTTTCATCAAGACAATGCACTAGCTCACGAAACCATTATTTCAATGACCAAAAATTCATGTATTAAAGTTTGAATTGCTACCTCATGCACCCTATTCACCAGATTTAGCCCCCACGGATTATTTTCTGATCGGCAACTTGAAAAAATTGCTCGGTGGTCAAAGATTTTCCAACCTTGAAGAAGTGATGCCGGCAATTAATGGCTATTTTGAGAAGCGTGACAATTCTTATTATAAAAAGGGTATCGAACATATTGAACATCGCTAAGAAAAGTGTATAGAGCTGAATGGAGATTATGTTGAAAAATAAATATATTTTTTTCCAAACTTTTTGTGTTTTCTTTGCTGGGTCGGGTACTACTGGGACCACCCTCATACATCACGTTTAACCTTATAGAAAAGATTCCCGATTAATCGCGATTAACTTAAATGTCTCAACCATCTGACTACGAATGCGATTCCGAGTATAGATTTTTCTGGGAAAATTTAGTTCAAGGTTTTTTCCAAAACCTGCGGTCTGTTCCCTTCATATTTCAGACGATGACTCGCCCCCCAATAATATCTGAGTCAAAGATTTGATCAATGTCAAAGTTAAAAATCAAATGATTCATACTTCTGTTTTCTTAGTTAAGAGAGAGCGTATGACTAGAGGAATATTTTTAAAAGTCCCAGAAGTTTGAAAACGAATTAATTAGAAAAAAGAATTTTACTAAAAGCCATTACATCTACATCTTCTCAATACCCCGCAAGGGCGTGTGGCGGCGAGTGTTAGGGCACTACCCGTAATTTAGAAAGAAAAAAACCGCATGCAGAAGCCACAAATTTATAGCCCACAAACAAAAACACGGTAAACATTCATGCAAGAACCCTTTCCCACAAACTACCAACAACCATACACATGCACAATCTTTGAATTTTTAATTTTTTTCCGACTTGTAAATTAAATGTTTTTAATATTTCTAAAGGGACTTTGGTTTCTTACTATTATGATTTCTGATTGTTCTGGGGAAGAATGAGTATATGAATCTATCTGTCCTGGAATATATCTCCCTTATTTTATCTTTGTGTTCGGATCTACCTAAGTAGTGTGGGCACATTATAATTCCTTTAGTGTCATCGTTAAACTCGTTGGTTCTGAATCTCTATAAAATTCTAAGTCTCGCTTGTTCTCTTCCTATTTCAAGGGGCTCCCAGCCTAAATTCCCTAAGAGAACTGTTACACTTGTGTTCTAATGATAAATATTTTTAACGAAACAGTAGTTCATAATATTAAAATGTCACGAAGGAATAGCATATATGATTAAAATATATGGATTCAGGCTTCATCTCGAGGGGATTTCAAATATAGATACTTATAAATTGAGGAACCAACGTAATTCTTTTTCTCAACGTTTCCGCGGGATTCTGTTTGCAAAGTTACGTTTTTCCATCTGCTGTTCTGTTGTCGTTACTATTAATTATCTTTAATTTATCATAGCCAATTCTATTTGACGAAATTTGCCAATAATAAGTAAGGCAGTATTTTTATAACTAATTCTATAATTTAACCAAATTTGTTACCATGTGAAATACCAGTACATTACCACCCCGAGAAATTGAATTTGCTGAATGCTTAATAAGAAAAAATACCATAGTAGACACCACAAAAATCCTTAGTTCTAAGAAATTTGTACCAGTATGTTCCATTAAGAATGGGAGTTCCGGCCCCGCAATCAGAATCATTGTTGTTTCTAATGTCAAGTATTTAACCTTGTAAAGCCCGAACACAGAATCATAGACTTCCACAGGATTCCAAGAATTTATTGTTGTCGACTACTTTTGCTAAACTGTAGCATTATGCCTCCGCCATCTCTAAAAATTATTTTATCTTGGATAAATATACTATGTAATGCAGCTTCAGCAATCAAAGCATCGCAAAATTAGAAATATTGTATTTAAAATTGCTTGATAAAATCGACAGGAAGAAGCGAGTGCGTGAATCCTAAGTGAAACATTTTAGCTCTACACATGTATTCGTCCTTTGTAGCATTTTGATCGTGAGTTTTCTTGACGAATATCTTCAAGGTGATCCATCCACTGTTTATTGCCGATGCCTTATATTGAAGTGAATATAATTAATGTACATGGATTTGTGAGGGTACATAACTCTTTATTGAGTATCAAATGTACTTGCTTCTGTTTTCCTGGTATAATTTCCTTTTAGAATTATACAGGATTTCTGTCACCCTTTATTTCGTCTGGAAAAATTATCCTATTACAAATGAATTACTTCATGAGCCTTCTCCTTCCTATCACTGAATTCAACATTTCACTGCCTCCGAAAGTCTTCTATTTCCATCTTTATGTCCTTATTTAGTTTCACCTTTATCTACTACAATGTTTAAAATTTGCAGTGGTTTCTTCTTTTTGTCCAAATCATCTCCTCGATTTTTCCACAAATCTACATCTCTAATTCTTATAATCTACACTCATCCCTCCGACATAAATATCAGGATATAAGCCCATTATTCCCTGCACTCCACGTTTAGCTTTAAATAATATTTTCTCTAAATCTGTCCTGTTATCAACTCTCATCTTCATCCCTCTTTCTCTTGTCTCATTTTGCACAACCCAACCTTTTATTACCAAAAAACATTACAGTAACTCAATCTAACACCTCTACAACTACAACTATATTCTTTCCAAATACGACCGAGAGACATGTGAAATACTCCGCTTGCTCCGGTTTATTCCATCATATTTCAAAGTTTAACTTATTCTTCTTTCTTCTCCTTCTGAGGAGTTAGGTGGTAGAAGAGTCTCAATATATCAGAGTCTCAATCTCGCCCAAAAATAAAGACCACTATCTACCTATCTTACAACATTAGAGTATTTTCCTTGTCTTGCATTTAAATTTCACAAAATCTGGTACTTCAGAAATTGATGTTGTAATACCTTAAGTAATAACTGAAATCTCTGATAAGTTATCATTTGAGATTACATGCATGTATGTAGGAGGAATGCTTGTGATCTAGGTCCATGAAGTTCATTTCTCTGAGAGGTGGAATGCGGGGGGTGGGGGAGCTGGTCCGGGGGGAGGGAGTTGGTGCATAAACTGATTATTTTTCAGTACTAGGGATGGTCGAGGAGATTTCTGAGCCGAGAGAATAACAAGAAGAGTGGACAATATCATCTCAATTGCTCCTTCGACAATGGGCATCGTTCTTTTCTCACACGGACAATATTTATGGGGTTTCAACATATCAGCTGCGGCCAAATTACCTGCATCGACCGCGTCGATATGAATGCACGTCGTCGCATCGCCCACACCCACCCCGGGGGTGGGCAGGATGGGTGGGGAGAGAGAGAGGGCGCCGCGGTGTGAGTGCAGAGGCGCCCCGGGAGCACTGAAGCGGAAGGGAGAGGTGGCGGCGTCGGAAGAGAGCCGCGTCCCAGTGAGTTCATTAGGAAAAAACACGGCGGATCAGCAGCGGCGTGTCCCTGTGGGATTGGGAGGGGGCAGGGAAGAGGCGTGGGCCGGTGGGGGCGGGAAGGGCGCGGAGCACGTATCATTTCGCTTGCGACATTGATCACGTGTAACTTGGAATCCTCTCGGGGACGTTAAACCAAGAGGCCCCATTTAATATTACGCGGCATTCGCGGAAGAATTTTCCTTTTTCGGCCGATACGAAAGAGACGGCTAATGAAGATGATTTGCGTGTGGGTCACGTTCGTCCTTTGAGCGAGTCCTTGACCTAGTCTCGGAGAGCGCTCAAAAAAGAGTCCCGATGCCATATTGCACGAATGACCGAAAAAGGGAGGGAAGGAGGGTTTCACACCACCGTAAAAAATTCGCTACATCTACAATACTACGCAAAAAACTGACTTCGGTTGACAAAAAACTTGACTTGAAAGACTTGACAAAAAACCGACTAACTGTGATCCATTTGTCCAGGTCGAGGAAAATATTTTTACATTTGTGATATGCTCAAATCCGTCTTCCCCACCTCTCGTGTTCGTCCTTTGTATGTTCCTTTCCCATTTCCTTATCTCAATTTCTATGTGAATGAATATTTGGTCGCCGTATGGCGGGATTTCGTGTTTGAATGTGAATACATAATATAAAAAGAACACTCACAATAATGTCTTGATAATTTCGACGGACTCGAACTCTGTCTTCTTCGGAAGATAAGATATGACTGAGGAAAAGGGTACGTGGTGCAGAGAGAGAAGGGGACGAGGGAGAGGGGAAAAACAGGTAGTGGGGGAGGGGTGAAGGAGGGGTATGTGGAGGGGGAGAAAGCGGAGCGGAAAACAGGTGGTGGGGGAGGGGTGAAGGAAGAGGTTATGGAGGGGGAAAGGGAGGCCAGAGGGGAGCGGAGATGGAATAAGGAGGATGCGGAAATAGTAACAAGCGACACAGAAAACTAACAATTCATCCACAGATCCCACAACACCCATGACCAAGGCATCAACTCACCAAGTCATCATAAGGGCTTGACAAGTCAAAACCCAGGACAAGGATGACAAAATGTATGCGGATGAATAAATAGTCCCACCACCTCGCAAGAAACAAATCCACTCCCATCCACTCTAGCCCCCCCCCAGCCATTCAGTGATCGACATTGAGACCCGGATGTTGATAGACTTTACACAGCCATATAAATGCCAATTCCATTGTTTTTAATTTTATAGGGGTATCAGATGGGGGAAGGGATTCTAGAACGGAAACATTGTAACAGTGGTTGAAGGAGGTGTTGTGGTGGGAGGAATGTTTTGGGATGGGAAGACCCGCGGATGTCGTGCATTCTCGTGCTGTGTTGCTGTCTAAGTTTTTTATTCAATACTTCCGTGTTACTTCGAAGAAATCATCTATATATATATATATATATATATATATATATATATATATATATACATATACATATAATGTAAATGGACTAGTCGACAAAAACACAGAAATAGAAACACATAAAAGAGGGACTCACTGGGTCTCTTTTATGTGTTTCTATTTCTGTGTTAGTGTCGATTAGTCCATTTTCATTATTTAATAATAATCATACATATAAATATGATTATTATTAAATAATGGTAATCTTTAGATTAAAGTAGGGTTTGGGTGGACACCGTCTACCAAACGGTGTGACGATTCCCTCGTCTCTTTTCAGAAAACACAACCTGGTATCCAACTGTACAAGAAGCCTCTTTTAATTCCGTTCAACACGCATATCATATTCATATTTACTCGTTCATTCATAATTTAATCATTCATCATATAATATTTACTCGTTTGCCAAAAGCTCTACAATCTATCGAAGTCTTCAATATCCCATTGCCAATTAAAATGCTTTTCTACCCTCTTTCTTTCTTCTTCTTGAATTCTCCCAACAATCTTCCCTTATCTTCCAGAATACCTTGCACTTTCTCATGTGCTTCACTTTCAGTCCACTTCATCCTTTCCATCCTCCAGACCCACGTTTCATTAGCCTCCAATCTATGTTTGTAATCCTGCTTCAATGACAATGCTGCTCTATTCATTGCTTCCAAATTCCATTTCTTATATCCACTTTTTGTTGTGCCCCTTTGAATCGGACCCTAAACTTCAAGACTACTAATTCTAGTCTGAATCCGCATCCGCTTCCAGGAAAATATGCGAATCAATCATGCTATTCATAAGTCTATGACTTTACATTTAAAAGCTAAATGATACCTTTCTAAGCCACCTGGCATTTTACATGGATATTAATCGTTTTATTCCTTTTGTGGTATCTAAAATAGCAACTTACGCCTGACTTCTGTAGAATTCAATATCTTTATCCCCACGGTCATTCTTCGTACCAAAACGGTAATCTCCATCTCATCAACATCGCTTCCTTCACCAACCGTTGTTTTCCAATAACTAATTACTATCAAATGTTCAAGACTGAACAGGACAAGTTCGTCGGTTCTGCTTTTAGTTCTACTAGTAATATTGTAATTATTGCTTGCTCTATGTTAACTACGTTTCTCCCTACTTTTTCTTTCAATATAATGGTAATCCTTCGTTAGGTTTCCTCAACACCGATGCATATTATTCTATAACAATCATTCCAGTGATCTCCGCTTTCCTTCCATCTCACCACGCATAGACCTAAATTATCTATATTTACTCTCTCCATCTCTGGGTTGATATTTTTCTAATTTTCCTGCCATTCGACATTGTCCTAACGCTCATTCTTAACCTTTCCGTGTCTGTGTGTATAAACACACACACAAATGTGTGTATATATATATATATATTATTATTAGGTAATCTACCGGTTAAGGTAGGTTTTTGGATGGACACAACTATCAAATAAACATTTTGTGACTCCCCACCTAGCAAACTAATCTATATCAGGTCCCTCTTCATCTCGGTGTACTTCTTTCCTCCCTTCATCCCGTCCAACATCCCTATCCTGTTCCTACCCTTACCTCGCTTGCCCAACATTCTCCACTCTATTACCCTCTTCAACATTCCACTACCGCTCAATACGCCTTTCATCCATTTTTCCTGTCTCCATAGGATTTCTCTCAACAAACCCCTCTCCTCACCCACCATTTCCAGTACTTCCTCATTTGTTTTCCTTTCGGTCCATTTCACCTTCTCCATTCTTCTCCACACCCACATTTCAAAAGCCTCCAATCTACGTCTATCCTCCTGCTTCAGCGACCACGTTTCCGCGCCGTACATAGCTGCGCTCCATATCAGAGTTTTTACGAGTCTTGTCTTAACATCCCTACTCAACGTCCCCGTCATCAACTCCCTCCTCCTTGAGAAAGCCTCCTTGCCTAGCGCAATTCTTCTCCTTACGTCGCTACCACTTTGACCGTATTGGTCCAAAACACTTCCGAGATATGTAAACTGCTCTACCTGCTCCATTTTTTCCCCGCCTATTTTAATATTTAGCTTAGCCTTTTTCTTTATGGAAAATCGCATAACCTTTGTTTTATTAATATTGATTCTCATCCCATATTTATCGCACTGAACCTCCAATTCACTCAACAATGCTTGCAACCCCTTGGCTGACTGAGCAACTAATGCTTGGTCATCAGCAAACCTAACCGATTTTACGAGTTCCCCTCCGACTTTCATTCCTACCTCCAGTTCTTCCCATGCCTCTTTAATCATTTCCTCTACATATACGTTGAACAGTACCGGTGACAATGGGCAACCCTGCCTTACACCTCTTCCTAACACACACACACACACACACACACACACACACACACACACACACACACACACACACACACACACACACACACACACACACACACACACACATATATATATATATATATGTATGTATATATATATATATATGTATATGTATATATATATATATATATATATATATATATATATATATATATATATATATATATATATATATATATACACATTCAAACACGAAATACCGCCATATGGCGAATAAATATTCATTCAAATATAAATAGAGATAAGGAAAATGGTAAAGGAACACCTATAAAGGACAAACACAACAGAGGTGGGGATGGCGGATGTGAGCAGATCACGAATGTAAAAATATTTTCCTCGACCGGGACTTGAACACCGGATCTCTCCACTTGCCGGGCGGGCAAGTGGAGAGATCCGGTATTTCGTGTTTGAATGTGTATTTGGCCAATGTGGCTCGTCTCTTCTTCCGGCTATGCGTGCCATGAAACGCACCGTTCCTATCCTTTATGATGTTGTATGCTTGCTAACCTACTGTCCATTCTCCTCTTGTGTTTGTCAATTTCTCCTTTGGTGGGTGTAACAGCTCCCTAACGCCATCTTCTGGGCAATGATTCGGAGCACTTTGGCGCTTTATAAGATCGCAGATTTCAATGTAAAAGTACTCTTCCTCGATAGCTCAGGTGGTTTAGAGCATCCGCCCGGCAAGTGGAGAGATCCGGTGTTCAAGTCCCGGTCGAGGAAAATATTTTTACATTCGTGATCTGCTCACATCCGCCATCCCCACCTCTGTTGTGTTTGTCCTTTATAGGTGTTCCTTTACCATTTTCCTTATCTCTATTTCAATTTGAATGAATATATATATATATATATATATATATATATATATATATATATATATATATATATATATATATATATATATATATATAGGGGATAGGAAAACACATAAAAATTCGGATTCGGAGCACTTGGGCGTCTTAAAAACATGGCAGATCTCAAGGTAAATTAAGTTTCCACGGTGGTGTAATGGTAGCACATCCGCCCGGCAAGTGGAAGATCCGGTGTTAATATCCCGGTCAAGGAAACATTTTTACTTTCGTGATCTGCTCAAAAACCGCCTTCCCCACATGTCCTGTGTTCGCCTTTTATGTGTTTTCCTATCCCCTTTCCTTATACCTATTTCTATGTTTGAATATATATATATATATATATATATATATATATATATATATATATATATATATATATATATATATCCATGAAAATGACGATCTCCGGCGACGCACAAACAATCGGATAACAAATATTCCACACACAAAAACATAAATGAAGGACACTTACAGTAGATATTGACGTTTCGACGGCACCGCCGTCGTCATCAGAATAATGTATATATATATATATATATATATATATATATATATATATATATATATATATATATATTTATATATATAAACACACACTTGAAGGTTTCTTCTTTGGCCGCCCACTTGTCTCCCTAGACCCCCACTCGCCCATTCTACCCTACTTCCACCGCACCACTCTCTCGTACATCTCGTAATCCCTTTCTCTCTCTTCCACAAATTTCTATTTCTATTCCTCAGTCTCCTACAAACGCTCCACCAATTCGAGAGTATCTAGTTCCAAACCACACACATGACTGTCAGCAGCCCTGACAAGACAGTGGGGCGGGCAGAGATGGAACGGGACGGAAAGTTTCAATGAAATGATCCAAATACTGGCTAGTGTCAAGGAAAATCTTCATATATTTTGTAAAAACTATTACCCGCATCGGAATGGAAGGCAGTTCTCCCCGCCCCTCATCCCCCCCCCCAAAGTTCTTCATTCAGTCTGCCAGCCAAGCATGTCCAAGCGTTCATTGTCGGCCCATACGGGTACACATACACCGCCCCGGTGAGCGAAAACCCACCCTAACCGGTCATGTTCATTCAGGTCATTCAATAATAAAATCAAACAAATTTTGAACGAAAGGAACATGACGGTTATGCTTTTTTATGTCCATGTAAAAACATATCGCATGATTAAATAATTTCAAACCAACAGCATTATATTTATTACGTCATCTACCAGTAAAGGTAGGTTTCGGATGGACACAACTACCAAATAAATATTTTGTTTCTCCAAACAAAATACAGCCCAAAATCCTACTCTACAACACGCCCATATTCATCTCTGTATACTGTTTTATAAAAAAAGTTAAACGATGGGATTTGCATTTATTAGGGAGGCTGTAATAAATAAGGATAAAATAACAAATTATTGATACAAGTATTTATAAATGCTTATACGTCTACCCGCATAATAAATTCATACCATTGCTGTTAATATAAATAGCAGTATACCCGTTATAGTAGGTTGTGACCAGACACACTAAACACTGCTTCATTGCAATGCCACCCGTAACACAGCGTAACGTGACACACCCTACACTGTATTAAACTCTTACTAAACTCCGCATAGTTGTGTCGCATATTGCTGCCCTTCATATTGTCCAAAGTTCTAATAGTTAATAAATAAAATACAATTACAATTCCCCATTAGATAAATTTAATAGTACATCTCCAAGTTCATACCCATTCTCGCCTGTCTTTCATTCTCCCTTCTATTACATTCTTTAAAAATTCCATCACCAAACGTTATGCATCTAATTTTCTTGCCTCCGTTGGATTTCTCCTAACAACCGTATCTTCTCCCCTATATCTATTTTCATGTGAATGAATATAAATTTACCATACATGTATGGCGGGTTTTCATGTTTGAATGTGTATTTGGCCAATGTTGATTTCCTCCTTCTGTCTATCCGTGCCACGAAACGCACTGTTCCCATGCTTTATGACATTGTATGATTGCTTCCCTACTGTTCTTTCCTCTTCTGTGTCGTCTAATTATCTTTTGGTGTGTGAAACAGCTCCCTAATGCCATCTCCTGTCGAAAGAATCGGGGAACTTGGTTGCATAAACCCCACGCAGATTTCAGTGAATTTTACGTTTCCTCGATAGCCTAAGTGGTTGGAGCATTGGCCCGGTAAGTCGAAAGTTCCGGTGTATCCCATCTATGTGAACATTGAAAGAAAAAAAGAACAATCGAAGAAAACTAGGATGTCGTAAAACAATGAATAATAACGAAAAGGACATGCAAATAAACGAAGAACTGTCCCACTATATATATTTTGAAAATATGAATTCACAATAATAAAAGGTTATCCATTGCTTGGGTGACTCAGTCACCATACTATATTCAATTTCCGCAATGATTTACCCACAAATTTGACCTTTTTGAAACTTCGTCAATTATTTCGATACCATTGCATTTATCTCAATGTTCACACAAAATAAACTTCTGTTTTTCAGAGATAACCACAGATTAGAAAGCATCGAAAAGGGAAATTCAACATTAGTTTCATTTTTTAAGAAATTAAAAAAAATTCGTGCACTTCCCCAATCTTTATGACGATAGGACTA
Source organism: Hetaerina titia (assembly GCA_037158775.1). NCBI lineage: Eukaryota > Metazoa > Arthropoda > Insecta > Odonata > Calopterygidae > Hetaerina > Hetaerina titia. Next base: position 7,246,687 of record CM073768.1, on the reverse strand, counting down.
ATTTTATCACCCATGACATGTTAAGGGACAATGGTTAACAGGACATGAGTTTAGGTATATGAGGATCGTGTACACATCATATACACTCGTATACACAGGAATCAGTGACAGGAGAGTGTTGGAGGAAAGGAGAGGTGATAAGGGATTGGCTATTGTTTCGCGGAAATGCAATAAGGGGGCGGATGCCCTTTCTTTCCCTTGCTTACACCACTTTCCTTTTCCTTTCTGTTTCAACAAGTATTGCCTCATCACCTCCTCCTCCCTACCACGCTCTTCCATCGCGGCTTCCCGTGCATATACATAGAATCATGTTATGTAAATTAGGTTACATTAACATGTCACATTTGTGATGAAACCAATTGGTCCGCAAAAAATTTACTCCACTAACTATTCGTAATTCCTCAAGATAAGAATATACAAGATTATGCCTAATAGAACAGAAAATATTTTCAGTAAAATTGACATAATGTAATAGGTGAACTCCGTGAACCCCGATATACCCAATAAATCACTGGACTATAAGTAGACAGCTAAGATATTTACGAAATATATTCCACGTTGTTTTACCTTTCAATTCGACTTTTCGGTGTTTTATATCTTCAAGTACTCCACTCAAGACTATGAAAACAGCCATGAATTGCCAAAATTTAAAAACCACGACTAGAAATAGCTGATTAATTCCTGCGGAATTATTTTAATTACACTCTCAAAGCGCACTAAATGTCATGTTTTACAGGGTCGTACCAAAAACTGGTAGGACTGATTTTTTTACAAGAATTTTATTGATGATATACTTATATCGACTTAATAATCTTCAAAGTGTGCTCTTTGAGCTACTACACACTTAGTATAACGTTGCTCCCATTCCCCGTACGCCCGCTGGAAATTTTCTTTGGGGATGCCGTTGATGACCCTCGTCGAAGCCTCTTGAACGGTCTTTATCGAGTCATAACGTTGTCCTTTGAGCTGTCTTTTCATCAGGGGGAAGAAAAAGAAGTCCGGTGGTACCAGGTCAGGAGAATAGGGCGGGTGCGGCAGCGTGGCAACGCCGTATTTAGCCAGGAGCTGTCTGACGACGAGCGCGTGACACTCAGAATTTTCGGCACCATCTTGGCGCACATCTTGCGCATGGCCAAATCCTGTGAAATAATGCGTTGGACGTTGGATGCAGACAGACCCAACTGTCTGCAATTTCTTCAATGGTTAAGCGTCGGTCTGTGCTCAGCAGTGTAATCACTCTGTCCACATTTGTGTCGGTTCTTACTGTCGACGGCCGTCCGGAGCGATGGTCGTCTTCAATAAGCTCAATACCCTCTTTAAACAACTTGTTCCACTCAAATACTGTGGAACGGCTTAAGGCAGTGTCTTTATAAGTCTGCCTGATCATATCGAGGGTCTCAGTTGTCGTCTTTCCGATTTTCGCACAAAACTTCACGGAATAAGGTTGATCTAAATTCAGATTCATTTTGTTTTTCGACGCGGACAAAAAACTTGCTTCACTAAAAACGGTGTTCTCACTCAAAGACAGCGCGCAGGCGACTGAAATTGGTGTCGGTCTGTTTCTAAGAGCCCCCTCCACCTTACCCTGCCAGACAGACCCCCCTCCATTGCTTCTTTCGCGCCAGAGAAAATCAGTCCTACCACTTTTGGGTGCAAAACTGTACATTCTGTGAAAAGCTTTCTACGTTTTAATTTCAAGGAGCATATCACTCTTTCTACTTAGCAACACTGAAAACTGCAAGAGACACGAATGATACAACCAACTTCTTTCCAATTCATAAACCGATGGAACATTTTCCATAGTACTCGGTTTAAAACAAATTGTGTGTTGCTTCAGGCGAACGGTAACTCATCCGAACATTCGGTCCATTTTTGATACGTAGATATTTACTTATACGTGTATTTATAAACATTTATACCTTTTTAAATACCTACCTTATAAGCCACCGCTAGGTTAAGAATAGAACAGAATGATTTAAGATGTCATTTTTTCCACGAACGATAAGGGTTTATAATAGCATTGTCCCATCGCGGAAGAGGGACGGGTAAAAATTGGTCTGGTGTGTGTTCACCCACTGCCACAGACCCTAGCGGTGGCTTGCAGGATACATATATAAATAAATAGGATGTAAATGGGGTGAGTACACACCATATGAATTTCGACCCGAATATGATCCTACCGCGGCCGGACAAAATTATCCTGATCCTATTAATCGTTGGTGGTAAAAATGGCATTTTAAATCTGTTCTACATTTAATCTCTCTAATTTTACTAACACGATCTCTCCTACCGTAGCACAAGGGGGGTAATAATACGTTATCAACATCATCACTAAAGAGACATATTTCCAATGTATGCAATAGATTTAATCTTCGCTCAATGAGTGATTCCCAGTCTAGGTCCTCTAATATTCTCAATGCGCAACTAAATACTACCTTGATCAAAAAGTTCCCGGAATAACCACCGTGTGGCGCTCCCATCGTTCCGATTTCAGTTCTGTTTTTTTTGTTAAATTGGTACATCTGTTGTTGATATTCCCTGTATTTGTCTTTTATGAATTTAGTCAATTGAATACGTTTAATGATATATAAGTCAGTTGTACAAAGTTTGTAAAAAAAGTATCGGTAGTAATTTTTTCCAGAAGTGAGCGTGAAGTGCTGAATTCAGACCGAGTCTGTTAAGTTTGCGCATGATCACAGATCGCATTGGCATTGATAAGATGACAGTGCACACACCATTATCACTGAAAAAATCCCGGCTAGGCACTAGCAGACTATTTCCTTTTCTCGAGAGAAAAACCCTCCCCTAAAGGGCACCACCATGGGAGTGCCGTCAAAGAAGCTGGCACGCGTATCCTTTAAGGACCTCTCGGAATCCACATCCCAGGGAGCCGAAAAGCCAAAGTAAACTTTTCCCAATACTTTTTATGCTAACCATGTATTATAACCCTATCCTATTTTGCCTTGATTTAATTTAAATTTATTCATGTTAAAATTTTTTAAAAATTCTCGCTACTCCAGTTAATTATCCCAATCGTATTCTTAATCTTCAACTGAATGAATGGGTGAAATGCGGAAGGAATAGCTTCAAGGGATTAACCAAACGTAATTTTGAATAAGGAGAAAAAATACCTATGAAGAAATTCATGTCACTGTCGTCCGAATTCATTCTATTTTCGCCTGTTTTCACCGTTAACATTATTTTCTTATTTTTCTCCATAGTATCCAATGTTCGGCTAGCGAAACAGTTAAATAATTCGAGTCCAAATATTCCACTTCGCTCAGCTTCCTTTTTCGACAATACTATATATCATTACACTGTTTCACAAATCTAGCTCTTCTACGCTGCACGCGATCTAATTCGGCAGTCAATCTAACTTAGCGATGATCCCATATTTATACTAGCAACATATTCTAAAAATGCCGGAGTGTATTAAAAAGGACGCCTCGATAGCTTAACTGGCTAAAACAACTCGACCGAACATCAAGGGATCCGGTTTCGAACCCCGGTCAAGACGAATGGTTTTTTCGACTCGAAAATTTTTGTATTTTAATACATATTAGCGGATGACTCCGTCAAAAGTTACTATCACGTTATCTCCCGCAGTTTTTAGAATATTCTAAAAGAGGCGTAACCAGCGAAAGATAACATTTGGCCTTTTCATCACATTTACGCAGTACACTTTTTTTTAATTATTTCCTAATTATTTGTTATCTTTTCCACATATTCTCTCTACATGTTTTACCCAGGAGGGTCGTGAGTCAGGGTAACGCCTAAGTATTAAATCGAGTTCCAACATAGTTAACATTGCATTTCCGTGTTCCCGATGCTGTAGGCGTTCGGGAGGGAATTAATCTTTTTCCAACAATTTATCACGACGAAATGTTTTAAGTTTAATTCTAATTGCCAAGTGCCGCACCAGCGTTCTACAGCATTTAGACCTTCTCATAAATCTGCAGTATCCTCAGGATTACGGGTAATATGGTAAACCACTTCATCGTCCATGCGCAGCCATCTGACATCCCGTCAAATATTTAGCCACGGGACGGTTGTTCGACGAGCTGGACCACTTTCTCCAACCCCCTCCCTGCCCATCGCGGTCGAGTCGAGTGATGGGGCCGGGAGGAGGAGGGCCCTGCTTCGACCTTATCCCGCACCCATTTTGTCGGGAGGCCAGGGGCGGGGAAGGAAGGTCGCATTTGTCGATCTCCCTCTGCGGGGGCACCAATCATTCCATTTGGTGGCGCCGCGCCGGCCGGCGAGCGAGGGCGGGGGGGAGGAAGGGAACTGCCCCATCCGGCCGTCTGTCTCGGAGAGAACAGGGGCCGCGGAAGCTTCCCACGCCGACTGCGGGCGCGATGGGGGACAGGGTGAGAGGGGTTGTCGCTGGATGGCGGTGGCGATTCGCCCTTCAGGACTCGTGTAAGTGGGAGGAGGCGGTCTGATTGAGAAGATTGAGGAAGGAAGGAATCTTCGAAAATGAACGCCCTTCGGCGACGACTCAAACGTTTGCATAAACTTTGATTCAAAACTAAAACAAATACAGGAACACGAAGAAGAGACACACATGAATATGTTTGATTTTTTGATGAGCTGGCCGTCATCTTTAGAAGGCCCGGTGAAACGTCGAATATTTGATATTTTAGTGATTTTTTCCTGACGTATGCCTGAAATCTCGAATTCAGACCGTGAATTAAGTGTGCGTAGGTTGTATTGTCATTGATAATTTGACAGTACACACCATTATCACTGAAATTTTGGCGATACTATATATCTGCGCTAAACTCATCCTTTCGAAGGTCTTGACGGACGACCAAGAGCAGAGCCGAGTGTCTGCTTGCGAAGACCTTCTGCAACGGCATCGGGACGGTTCTCCAATCCCCATACAGACTCGACTTGGCACCATCAGACTATTTCCTATTCCCAAAAGTGATATTCTGCCTCAAAGAATACCACCATGTGACCCTAAGTCAAGCCGTCAAAAAAGCTTGCACGCGTACCCTTAATGGCCTTCCGGAATCCACCTACCAGGGAACCTTCAAGTCGCTGACAAAAGTGTGTAGACGCTCAAGGGATGCACTTTAAATAGTTAGGAGGCATTGTGGCAATATCTGAAATAAATCCATTTTTCCTAAACTTTTCCCGATGCTGTTCAAACTAACCATGTATTCCCTAAAATCCTATTCGAAATTCCTACTTGCGAATCTCACAATATTACCCCTTAATTTCTTACGGTGCAATTGGCAAAAGCGATCAGTCACCTAACCAAATGAATACAGCGTGAATCCTAATTATGCACGTAACCCCAGAGACTATCTGGGCAAGGTTCTTTTAATGCTTTACGGCCAATGTGGTCAGCCTGGGAGCTTTTCTGGACACATTGAGGAAATGGAAACAGTCGGAGGAAAGGAAATATGGGAACGGATGGGTGAACGAATCAACGAGCTCGACGCATTCCCAGAGGAAATGTTACCTAGACGACCAGATTCGTCCTTTATCTTTCGTTCGTGGAATTCCGACTACGGTATTAGTAGGTGCACGTCAAGATATGTGCTGACGGGGTGATTCCGCTGAAGAGCGAACACAACGCCCGAAACCCATACAATAAAACTTCAAACGGAGTAAGGAAATACTCCTCAGAACTGTACACGTTGTGACATGACCACACGTATGTATTACGTAATGGCTAAGTACCATCATTCGCCTATTTTTTCTGTTCAACTCGAAAATCTATGAGACTGAAATACTCTTTAACTCCGTAATTCATAATTTAACCATTTTAAAATTTTATAACATGGCTCCAATTGTGTAATAAACTTTAATCGAACCGAATTAGAAGAACGCAAAGGATGAATTCAAAATTTTCCCGGAGTATTTTATAATATATCAGCAATTCATCTTTGCCATGGCGATTGCCACTCACGCCCTTTCAGTGGCTGAAGATGTCATTTACTGGTGAAAATCTATCAGGCGTTCGTGTCATCTTCATCGGGTGAACAGAACTCTGTTGGTCAGACTTCTCGGAAGGGAACTTTGGAGATACGACGTTAGTTGGGATGCATGCGAGACACATTTCTGAACTACAACCAAAGCGGTAAACTACATAAAAATCTTAATCATAGGGATCACTTGCTGCAATCCGTCAATCAATCCATTACAATTTTGGCATGATTTCTTATCAACTTTCTTATCAACCTTATGAACAAGATCTCATAGCTCAACCAAAGAGTATACAATGGGACGCCATATCCAGCTTAGTTGTTCATCCTGCTCTCAGTGAATAATATTTTAAAACCTAATATAATATACAATTTTACATTAAAACACTATATATTTAGAAAAACAAAGTCGGCAAAAAGCTCCAGCTGCAAAGCAGAAGCAATTTATTGAACTTTATATGGCAATAAGTTTCAAGGAGCCCATTGACAATGGTCATCTTATTGCTCACGAAAAAAATTCGAAACGATTGTAACACGTTGCAAGATGTTTCATAGAGGGAAAGAGAAGAGGAATATTCCAACTAACGGCCATTAATTTATCGTAATCTTATTTTTTCTCCTGGAAATACATTATTTTTATTCCAAAATTAATAATTAATAGTTATTATTTCTGTGAATTTACACAACTAAAATAGATATTATATCATATCCAGGATCAAGAAACATTAAATTAAACACAATAAGGTTTTTGAAAAATTTGATGAAATAAAGTAGGCATCTATTACCACCTAAAAACCATTCATTTAAGGAATTAATCACCTAAGTTAAAGAATGAAACATTCTCGTGTGCGCTTTCCAATTCTTTTCCTTGGCATCCTGAATAGGTATTACATATCTTTGTTTACCTTTCCTAAGTAGGCTCTTCTTTGAAAGATAGCTCTTCTCATCCAACATCAATTCTTCACCTTTCAACATTATTATTCCGGCCTTTTTGAAGGAACAAATTTTTTCTAAGGAAAACTGGGAACGTTATACAGAGAGAAAGTTCCAATTCTCTCTGGCATTCTGTGCAGAGTTTCCAAGAGAATAAATAACACGACACATTCCCCTAGTGTTGAGGATGGGAAATGGGAAAGCAGGTAAGGAGAGAGATGTTTGGAGGACGGGGGGGCGAAGAAGGCGGATGTAGAGGGACAGGGGGGCCTTATCAGCCGACACCCTCCCTCCCCACACCCTCCTCATCCGCCACCTCTGCCCCTCCCCCCTCTCCCCGGTGCTAAACCAACCGGCAAACACAAAAGTCCGGTAAAAAAGCGCCGAGTTATCGCGCAACCTCCTTTCACAAGTTCATTACGGTGGAATCCCATCAACGGTGGAATGCAAAAACAGCGCTGGTAGAATCTTCCTTAAATTCCTGCAAAACGACGCGGTAGGGAGCGAAAGTTGTTTTGTCTCGCGTGCGTGCGACGGCGTCTGGGGAGATTATTATCGCGAGAGCCAAAGGGGGAGGGCGAGCGAGGTAAGTTCACCCGCCCCCCCAATCGAAAGTGCGTGCGGGGAGGAGGGGAATAATTCCGATCACACGCCCGGAGGAGGTAGGGGTCGTTCTCGCTCTTCCCTTTCCCACGCAAGGATCCCTCCGCCTCGTGTTATTACTCCGAATCCCCCCCTTTTCACCCACACTCCACTCCCCTCCAAACTTCCCCGCCCACGCCTCAACCCCTTGCACTCCCAGAATTCCCCAGATTAATTCCGCTCTCTCCCTTCAGAATTTTTTCGTCACACAACAAACAACTCCAACATCCCTCTTCCATCCCCAACCCTTTATGGATGACGTCCCTTCTCCCTCTCAACCCATAACAACGTTTTTTTGCATCCTCCACCCCCGCCAACCGCAAAAAAATCCTTCATGAGGTCTTTTCTTTGTGTGCGGGCGTCCTTTTAAAGCGGAACTATTCCTAATATGCAAAAATGCACACTACGCCACTCGTGAAAGAGATACCTAAAGAAAAAAAAACAATTTTTTGAGGAAAAGACGCTTTTCAAGCTATGCTGCCACACACGCACAACCAGGGCCGGAGGACCGTGGAGGTAGAGGGCGGAGAAGGCAAAGGAAGAAAGCCGTCACTTTTGCAGCGGCGAGAAGTGGGCGAAAATTCGTGCATAAACGAATCCGGTACTCACGGGATGACCTCTCTCCGAAAAGCATGTCCAAAGGCAAACAGGAGCGAAGTTTACTAACCTGAAATAAGAAGGAAAAGAGGTTACTCAATTGAAGAACATTTAATTAACATTATGTAAACTTAATTTAGCCCATTTAACTGTGTGTTAACCATATTCCAAACCTGAAGAGACATTATGTAAAAATGTAAGAATTCTTGGGATCGAAAGTATTATATACCTTCAGAATTATTAATAAACTATTTTATAAAATGAAAATGATTATAAATGCCCTTCACTTTCAATGGTTACGAAAAGACAAAATAAATCCCTAAATGTTTTCAGCGGTCCTTAGATTAACAAATAAGCCACTTCTGTTGCTATTACCCACATAAAAGTGAACAATATGAAGATGCTAAAATGTTAATTATGGAGAAATATAGCTCCACTATGGAGGAAAAATAAAGCCGGAATTCCAACCCACAACGTATGGTACAAAAACCGTAAACCCAGTAATCAACCCGAATGTTGCTTTGATGGTTAGGTGGAGAGCTCACATAGTCCTAAGACAAACAGAATGTGAAATTCACACATGAGGGGCAGGGAGGACATGGGGATGGTGGGTTCCTTTCCCTGCGCACCCAATGACTTCCCAAAAAGTTCATGTACCAGAAAAATAACATCCTTTGGGTGGAGCTATATACTAAATAAAAAAGCATTGGCGTCTAAATACATTCAATTATATTAAAATTTATTTATTTTCAAAAAATTATTCAGATACAGCAGTAGTGCAAATTTACAGTGAAAGTTTTACAAAAAACATGAGAGAGGACAAAATATAATAACAGTATAACGACAAACAACGAGAACCGAACATGAACAGGGGAAATATTTAATTTGTTGACAATTGGGATAAAGTTCGGGTGGTGAAATTTTTGCATGATAAATAAAAAGGATTGAAAGTGTGAGGGAGTGAACTTAGAAGGGAGGAGAGGCGAAATTATGGTGCGCGCTTAGTTAAAATTTCATTGAATACTAGAAAAATTCAATCAAAAAATCTGAAATTAATACATGTTCATCAAATAATAAAAATGCTTAGAATATCGAATGCAACAGCATGGAATAGGTTTATGTTGAATTTATCGAACCGTTTGGTATGTAATTTGATATTATTTTTATTATTTGGGAATCTTTTTCAAGGTCCTATGTTCGAAAACAATGCTTGGTGGGCTACAAATATTCTTGAAGGGAATATTGGGACGAATCCAAAAACTGCGGTGTGTGTTTTTTCTTAAAAAATAAGACTCTTTTCAGAGTTTTTCCCATCGCCAAGATTCAAGGCGCGTATCACAACATCTTGTTTAGAAGAAACATTTTTCAAACATGTTTATCCAAGTCAAAATAAACATTTCTGCTAAAAATGCATCTTACGTGTATTTCAGCGAATAATTTTATTGTTAAGTTATTATGAACTTAAAATGGAAGGGAAGCAAATGCGAACATTGCATTCTGTGGAGGCCGTGTTGCTGCACGTTGTAAATTTCGTGTTTAGGAATTATAATGAGTCTTGAGGTACTGAACGCCAAGGTGGGCATATGAATATTTCTTGGTTACACATGTACTTTCATTATTTTCTTTGGGTCAAAGGATTATTAATGCAGGATAGCAAAATTTGGTACCGACGGATACATTGCATTAACCATTCCGAAAAAAAATTGTACATTAGCATTATTATGTGCAATAGCATGAATTCAGTGAACCCAGTGAAACTTGTTTCATGGTTTTTCAATGTCTTAGTAAACATTTGAAGAACTTTAAACGTTACCACATAAAATCTTATACAAAATACGATTTGTATACATGACGGTAGATTTAAATAAATTTTATTATGTCAAGGTTTAACGAACAGTCGAACATAGAGTAATTTCAACTATGATCTGATTTACATAGAGCACGAAGGTGATTTCTTTGCTTCCGTGGGCGCCATGAGGTCGTAAAACGCAGGCCACTGCAAAAATTAAAGCGCCGTTCCACTAGCAAAAACAACCATTATTAGACAGATTGATGATTCAGAAGCGTCTCAAGGACTTCTTTTTCACTTAAAGAGAAATTTTACGGCATCCAATTATAAATTTGCGACTCGAACCCTAAACTACTGCCTTTAAAAGTTGCGCAAAATCTGTTCCCAATTTCATATAAAATTACTGCACCATAGAGCTGACTATCAGAAGCAGTTAGAGCACCTGGGATCATGAGAACTAGAAGGAAATGTGCCTCTGGGTGCTTCAAGGCCATTAATGGCCTCTCGACATAAAATTCCGTGCACGGCGCCGTTCAAAGGGGGCTTGTCTCGAAGGGAGGAGGGGGGAGAGGCGCCATTACCAGTGACGACTACCTCTCGAATGCAATTATATATTATAAAAACATATATATATATATATATATATTGCATATAAAAATTCTATTTATTTAATATATATATATATATATTTGCATATAAAAATTCTATTTCTCTCTATCTAATATACGTATATATATATATATATATATATATATATATATATATATATATATATATATATTTATACATATATTTTTTTACATATACATGCAAATAGTAGAATGCATCTGAAGGAAAATTCAAGATAAGTGCCGAACAAAAATACACATGTATAGCATAAATGCCGCAAAACCGGCTTATTTGATTCAATTTCGACCATGTGAAAAACGGTTTGATGCTGTCACCAATTTTGAAAATTTGACGGAAAGACAATAGGTGAGATGATTTAAAAATAATAATTTTATTACTCATTAATTGAAACGACTTGAAATATTACCGCCGGCGCATGCGTTGAAAACTCATTAAATACCAAGTAAGAAAATCTGTCGCATATAACTGCACCACCATTTTCGTTTTGTTTCCAGAAAATGCAAGTAATTTATGGAAAAGGCGTTACCAGGTCACACGCAAATAGCCTAACAATACGCGTAACACATTCTTTGACACAGAGCAGGTAATTCCAGTCTTTCTTTTTGAATTTGAATTTTAGAACTGGTCTGGCCTCTCTTTTAATTATCAATGAGATCGTTTCATATGGCACTTCTTGCCCAATTTAATGATGTGAATATACGTGAACTCATTCCATATGATTCCGCATGATCCAGAATACCAATTTTTGTCTGTTATAGGTGTGTATAGTTGTCGAATGGCGTCATAACATCGACTTGTAATGTAGCATGCTTTGCAAATGCAATCCAAGGACTAAACTTAGTCTCGCGGTAACAAATAAATGCTACAGATATGAATTGACTTTTCATTTAATAAGTTTTTTCCTCACAATGGCTCCATTCTACAATGGGAATAGCAACGATTCAGTGAATAAAAGAAAAATGTTCTCTAAACACCTCATCGTGAAAATTGTTGAAAAATTGAAGGATGAAGGGATTTTTAGGCTTGAAAATATATTCAATCAGTAATTGAAATGAATAATAAATAAACTAATTGGTACATATTTATTGTTAATATTTCTTCGCAACAATTGCTTCGATTCTCAAAAACAATTTGTTGGACTCATTATCATATACTGTTGCACCTCAGATTAAGTTGTAATCGATACAACTTACAACGCATTATTCTTAGGTAATCTACCGGTAAAGGTAGGTTTTTGGATGGACACAACTATCGAATAAACATTTTGTAACTCCAAACAAAACTCAATCCAGCAACCTACTCTACATGAAGTCTCTCTTCATCTACTTATACTTCCTTCATTCCGTCCAACATCCCTATCCTGTTCCTGTCCTTTCCTCGCTTGCCCAACATTCTCCCCTCTATTACATTCTTCAACATCCCACTACCGCTCAATACCCCTTTAATCCATCTTTCCTGCCTCCATAGGATTTCTCTCAACAAAACTCTCTCCTCACCAACCATCTCAGGTACTTCCTCATTTGTTTTCCTTTCGGTCCATTTCACCTCCTCCACTCTTCTCCACACCCACATTTCAAAAGCCTCCAATCTACGTCTATCCTCCTGCTTCAGTGACCACGTTTCCGCGTCGTACATAGCTACGCTCCATATCAGAGTTTTTACGAGTCTGGTCTTAACCTCCCTACTCAACGTCCCCGTCGCCAACTCCCTCATCCTTGAGAAAGCCTCCTTGCCTTGCGCAATTCTTCTCCTTACGTCCCTACCACTTCGACCGTATTGGTCCAAAACACTTCCGAGATATGTAAACTGTTCTACCTGCTCTATTTTTTCCCCGCCTATTTTAATATTTAGCTTGGCCTTTTTCATTCTGGAAAATCGCATAACCTTTGTTTTATTAATATAAATTCTCATCCCATATTTATCGCACTGAACCTCCAATTCACTCAGCAATGCTTGCAAACCCCTTAGCTGACTGAGCAACTAATGCTTGGTCATCAGCAAACCTAACCGATTTTACGAATTCCCCTCCGGCTTTCATTCCTACCTCCAGGTCTTCCCATGCCTCTTTAATCATTTCCTCCACATATACGATGAACAGCACCGGTGACAATGGGCAACCCTGCCTTACACCTCTTCCTAACACTGCCCATTCGGACTCTCCGTTCCTCACTCGCACCTGAGCAGCCTGAGACATGTACAGGTTGCGGATCAGTCTCCTGCCCCTCCAATCCATTCATATTTTCTGCAATACACGCATTAATTTTTCCCAATTCACTCTATCAAACGCTTTTTCGAAATCTATAAAACAGGCAAAAACGTCCTGATTGTATTCTATATTCCTCTCGATTAGTGATCTCATTACTGCAATGGCATCACGCGTACTTCTTCCTTTCCTAAACCCAAACTGATCATCCCCTAGGTAATCATTGGCCTTACTCTCTATCCTTTTGTTGATGATCCTGAGAATAACTTTAGCTGCGTGGGGTATCAATCTTATTGTTCTGTAATCCTCAAATGATGTAGCCTTTACCTTTTTCGGAATAGGAACTAACACTGATGTCACAAAATCTTCCGGCCAGATTCCTTTCTCATAGATACTACCAATCAGTCCATATAGGGCCTTCTTCCCACATTTTCCTAAGCATTTCAACATTTTCACAGGAATGTTGTCCATGCACACGGCTTTATTTGCTTTCATCTCCTTTAATGCCCTTTCTACTTCATCGTCGAGTATGCCTGGACCTAAGCCATCATCTTCTACGTCATGTTCCTTTTCTATGTCTAACCTTGTCGGCCTAAGTTCTTTACCATACAGTGTTTCTATATATTCCTTCCATCTCTCTTGGATTTTTCCTGGTTCAACTACTATCTTACCCCACTTATCTCTAACTGTTAGCACAGATCTTGCCTTCTTACTTCCCGATAATAACTTAACCTTGCTGTATAGAGCACCAATTTCACCCTTTCTCGGTAAACTTTACATATCCTCGCATTGCGTTTTCCACCATTCTTCTTTTGCTTTATTTGTGACCCTTCTCAATTTATTGTTTAACTCTTTGTTCTTCATTTTGCCTAACTCTGTGTTTACATTTTTCCATCTTCTTCTCTCATCCATTTTTGCAATCATCTCATCCGTTACCCATGGTTACAAGGCATAAGATGACAATGTCGAAGACTTTCATTTACGTCTATTCCCTTCAAGTTGTTTTTCTAGATGAGTGAAGTGCCTTTACTTCCGAGTTAAAATATTTTTCTTGAGTAACATACAATTCTCATCTCAAAATAAATTCTACATTGGGCAATGATACGCAAGTATGCCCTTATGTTTAATTGGTGAAAGCTAATTACTTTGCTGAATAAACGGTATAAAACTCAAATCTATGCTTCCTTCGAAAGCACAAATCCACATATGAATAAATCTGGAAGAATGGAGAGTTAAGATGAGGATAGCGTCCGTATTAACGGTGGATGTCCTATTGTATTGCAAGTCAGTGCTCACGTTCTTGAAGATAATTTGCGTTGCTTTGGAGAGACACGAACGCTTCGTGTTCAATCGAAATGGACCTCTCAAACATAGAAGACACTACTCACATCGTTGAGCCAAAGGATAAATTAACTCTGAGCAAAGGAATATCGGGTTACGCAGTTGCGCGGACTTCTATCGTTGGATGGCACCGAGAGGCATGGCTCTAAGACCAGTGTCGATGGAAGATGGAAAGAGGCATTCCTAAACCCTTTCTTTTTAGGATAATTAGACGAATCGTAGTCTGCATTGGTTAGGCGATATGGGGCGCGATCACACGTTTCATAATACACGCGCTTCACTGTTGATAACGCAACGGATCGGGAAAAATTAGAAATGGATTAAAGGGTCAATGATCGCAAATCATGCTATCAAGTAAAATCATGCAATGGAAAACGATAGCAAAAAAAAATTCCAAAAAACACATGATGGATAGAGACCATTAGCTCACGAGAAAATTAATGAAGCTTGGAGAGGTATTGGGAACACACAGGGTCACATTGATAGCAAAAAAAGCACCATTCCTTAAAGTGATCACTATGCCTCATTATATACCGATGAGTTAAGCCACATTTTAGAATACAGACAAGGGATTGAATATTATAAAATGTAGCTCATCAAAACACCAATTAAAGAGTTTATAAGAAAATATGTGTATCAGATGATCACCAAAAGGAATTCACACACATTTAAAGTTATATAATTTAAACTCGAAATATTACTTGTTTTAGATAATTCCCCAGATTAACCGCCATTAAAATATTTCTTATATGGCCGAGACGTTGTTATAAGTTTCAAGGCAGCCGTTCTGAAGAGTTATTTTTGTTTTAAATGGAACTGGTCAAAAAGAATAGCATATCTACTCTGCACAATATTAAGGTGTGGGGAATTTAAGCGAAACAATATAATAGGTATGGAGGCAGAAGTAATAACAAAGGCAGGGAGGGGCGGGTGCTGCGGGCTTCTAAGGAGGAGGGGGGTAGGACTACTCCAACAAAGCGGCGGCGTGGGGGAGAGGGAGGAGGGAGGGGAGCAACCCTTTCGCGAATGCCAGCGCTCCGTGGACAATTACGCACCGAATAATGCACGCGGGCGGCGTCCGTTACATTTCCTCGAGTCCTCCTCTCCAACCCCCTCCCCCGTAACGCACGGCGCGCCTCCTCTCCCTCCTCACCCTCCCTCCACGCCATCCGTACCCTCTCCGGCCTCCGCAAACCCCGCGGGAGATAATTGGATAGCAGTAGCGAAAGCAAACACTGGCCGGGGATCCGTGTACGGGTGGAGTGCACGAGATGATGAGAGACAATGGGGGAAAATGGGGAGGGGGTGAGGGATGGGGAAGGAGAGGGGGGTGGACTAGAGGGGAGTGTTTGCCGGCGGAGAAGTGCGAAGATGCCTAAGGGAAGAGAAGGAGATAATAGGACGGAAACAAGGGCGTCGATGGCGCCCTACGAACTCGAGAGAGCAGTGCAAAAATATGCACCACCCATCCACCCGAGAAACACGCAAGAGTTTTATGAAAGTTAGACTTTAAGAACTGAAACACTGCCGCGATATTAAATATCGATAGTTGAGGATGATAACTTCTGGTTCCATTGCATCAATATGCAAAACGTTGTTAAGATAAAGTGAGTAGCGTATGTCAAAAATATTAGAGGAGCTAGGCTGGGAATCACTCAATGGAGCGAAAGTTAAATTACACATTTAATCTCTTGCATAACCTGGAAGGGCGACTCATTAGCAGTGATGTTGAAAATATATTATTATCCCCATCGTACAACGGTAGGCGAGATCATGCAAATAAAATTAGAGAGATTAAGTATAGAACAGAAAGAATTAAGATATAATTTCCCCAAGGACGATAAGGGATCAGAATAACATTTTCCGACTGCGGTGGGGATAAAAGTATTCGGGTCAAAATTAGTCTTGTGTGATTCACCCCCTGCCACAGACCCTAGTAGTGTTTTGCATGGTACTAATAATGCAAAAAAATTCCTTTAAAGTTGGGACATTTTAGAGATTTTAGATGTTAATAATTTAGTACCCTTTAAGATACCGCTAGGGTATGCAGCAGGGGGTAAATATTCACCAAATTAATTTCGACCCGAATACTTTTACCCTACCGCAGTCGGACAAATTATTCTGACTCCTAATCTTTCGTGAAAAAAATTACATCTTAAAAAACGACGTCCCTGGGCACAACATGAAACCGCTCTGGGTAATCCCGCGAATGCGTCCTTGCCGCAGTCACCAGATTCACGAAACCGAATGCCCTTAAAACGTTGGATTATCACAGATGGTGTATCACGCCTGAGAACTGTCGCTCATTCACGCTCAATGAAATGATTTCATGCGGCCGTGAAAGGTTTGAGGTGAATTTGGGATTAAGTGCCCTACAGAAGGGGAGGGGTTAGGGGAAATTCCTTAAGTACGAAATCGTATTCCTCGTAACCCTCCTGAGCCGAAGCACTTTCGCACTCAGAGAACAGCTTTAATTGTAGGAGATTGCAAGGGGGTTGAGCGATGGACGGGCAATTTGGTCTATTATGCATAGTTGGGTGGTTTGAAAGGTATGAAGGGGCATGGGCGAGGGGTCAGAGAGACATTAGCAGTGATGTATTCTTAAGAGGAAGACCTCCAGGGCTGTAGCCTTACATCCGAGGGACGGAGAGTTCAGTTTGAAGTTTTCTTCACACAACATCAATTAGAGAGTGTCAACGTACAATCGAAAAATATGTCAGTCCATAAACCTGGGCCTCTGGCATTAGAATACCACGTAAGCTGTCTGGGAACTGCCTGGGCTCACTTATTTTACGGTGGTAATAACACGCACATAATTAAGAATTCCATAAAATGTGTGCAAAATTCCTTCGATCACGGAACATTAGTTGTCAAAAGAGAAAATTCCGCAAATATTTTAATTTAAGACTACGGAAAGCTTACGGAAATACACAAAAACATATTTCTGTCGCAGCGCGGGAAAAATCAAATAGACTGTTGGCATACCAGTCATGCGAGTTACGGTGGACGGTAACTGCATTGCGATGGCCTCATGTATTCATTAACATTCAAATGGCTTTAAGGTGCGCTAGAGTACTTCTATAGGGATGACTCCATTTCCGCGACATTCAGTGTTCCGTTTTAGGGGCTGTTACACTGGTTTAATATCCTTTGAGGTGTGCATAGTCTTTTGGTAACGTATTACACGTCAATCTTTAGCAGTGATGTTCAAAATCTATTATTACTCCCATCGTACCACGATGGGAGAGGATCATGCCAATAAAACTAGATATATCAAGTGTAAAACAGATAGATTTAAGATGTAATTTTTCCCAAAGACGATAAGGGATCAGGATAACATTGTCCGACTGCGGTAGGAGTAAAAGTATTCGGGGAAAAAATAGTCTTGTGTGATTCAGCCCCTGCCACACACCCTAGTGGTGGCTTGTAAGGTACTATGTAAAGTAAAGCATAAAATCCGTCTTCTATTTTGTATCTTTATTGATGACGCGTACCAAATGCAAATTCGTCTCCTGCCCCACCCCAATCTGGAGATGCAGCATCCTCTCAGGGCTAATGAGTGCATTTGGCACAATTATTTTTGAATGCGTGCGAATTCCTCGGAAGATGCATTGTCGCTTTCTTCCAATTCAAACAAAAAATACAATTACAAAAAGAAAAAAGCCCTATCACAAAGATAAATGCTGACAATGAAATCACATTACAAAGAGTCCAAAAGATTACCTAGGACGGAAGGCAAGGGAAACCAACATGATAACAAAGAAATGGTTTCACTGGCGTCGTATCTCCCAAGTCTTAGCAGTTTTTATCAAAACAGATTTATCATAAGGCGTTCATATGGTTGCAGAATCAAACAGATTAGCCTTTTATTAGGATTTAATAGTGAAAAGACCACTCAATGAAAAAAGTGAGTATACGATTAGGCTGACCTTTCCTACACCCTAGCAGCTCCATGTCAAAATTACAGTAAGATTCATACTGAATAGCAATTATTTAACACAGAAAATACATGATAAAAATTTCATCATTTCAATATTTTTGACAAGAGAAACAATACACAAGTAATAACAAATTAATAAATCAACGCCATTTAAACACTAGCAAACGTTCGAGCGGATATATCGGCCCCCCACACTAAAAGGGATGTTTGTGTGTGTGTACCGACATTTTCGGGAGAGGAGGGAGGAATGAAATAATTTTGGAGGGTGGGGTGATTGCTTAATCTTAATCCGAAGGTAATTACAGGCGTCTAAAAGCCATGCGTGTACCTTCTCTACTGCCTTAAATCCAAATCACGAAGCACGTCTTCCACCACTACACTCCCTTTGACAATTGCTACAGCGTCTCCATTGTAACATCCATCCCACCCTTTGGCTTTCCCCCCAAACTTAACAGGTAATTTTTTTATTTAAAGGGAAGAACGCATGGGATGAAAGAAGCGTGGTGAAGGCCACATTGCGAGGATATACAGGAGATATACTTGTAGAGTACCTCTGTATCTGTAGAGATACCTGTAGTAAGATATACCTGTAGAGTTTAAAACGAAATAATGTAGTTAAATGCACTGCACTGAAAAATGAAAGATTTTTTAAGAAGTAAGACGAGAAAATCCGTGAAAACTACCGAAGATACATGTAAAATTAGTAATGTGTACCAGCAAAGATTCGATTAAGATAGAATACATACAATTATTAGGATTTGGAAAGCATGCCATACATATATTTGGTCATTAAGTTTAGATAATATAAATTAGATGGAGATAGCTTAGAGCCAATTTTATTTCATTGAGAGATAGTGAAGACATGGTCATGGGGATAGATAAAATTCCAGTGGAACTGTTTAGGTGTTTCAGTTTCAGGAAACTGTGTGTTAGTTTCAGGAAACGTAGAAGGTAGGGAGAGTTTCTATGGGCTAATTTGTAGCATTTAAGGTTGAGAAATTTGACTGGTATATTTCGTTAGATCAGGTTTAGTTCCAATGAGGGAAATTTATGAAGTTACTTTGTTTGAGGATAATCAAGCTTTAGTTAACAGTTAGACAAGTGGATACAATTTTTACTGAGCTCGATAAAAAGTCTTTGTGATAGGTACAAGAGGAGAATCAACGCCAAGGAAATAATGATTTTGAGGTTTTGGAATAAGAGAAAATTTAAGTTTCTCGCTAAATTGGAAGGGCGAAAACCAAAGGAATTGTTACATGTTATATACATATCTTGGAAGTGTCTTCTAAGATTTCCACCGTAATAGGGAAACAAACAAAAGTAGTATTTAGAAAAGGCGGTTTCAAAATAAGAAGGGTTTGATTGCAGGATATTTGAATAAAGAGGTTAAGAAAAGGCTAGTGACTACTTTGATACGCGTGTGTAGTTGTGTTGATATGTCAATGTAGTTTTTTACGGCGCGGAAACTTGGTTATGGAAGCAAGACGATAGACGGACGGACGATGGATATAGATTGGAGTCTTTTGAAATTTAGGTTGGGGAAAGAATGGAAAGAATTAAATGGACTGAAAATACAACAAACGAAGCACTAGGCATAGTAGTGGAGGAGAGGGGAATGGTGGGAGAAATTTACTGGAGGCAAGGAAAATGAATGAAGGGCGGGAATATTGATCGGCAGTGGGATTTTGAAGGCTGCGAAAGAGGGGAGGAAATTAGTTAAACGAAGGTGTAGGAAAAGGAGGGGATGTTGACTCTAGAGAAGAGTTATAGCAGGCGAAATTGAGGAACAATTAACTTTGGAGTGGGGTGCCATGTTTTGTCTCGTTAGGCGAGGCTAAGAAATGTGTGAGAGATGGTCATTCGTTATACGATATATAGTGATTATTATTGATTGCGGAATTAAACATCAATAAATATTGCACACGTGGCAAAATCATGTTTCATTTTAACGATATAATTCACATGCCTAGTTTATAAACTATAAAATTTTTACACAGAACTAATAGTATGAAAATTAAAGCTGTACTGCACTGATCCTCCGACGCAAAATGGAATTCATATCGTTTTCTTCCTCAACCTTGATGAGTAATTAACTACCTAGGTTGAGAATCAATAGTTGGAATTTATAGAAATCGGAGGTCTTCTCATCCCGTAGATACTAAACACCCACACGGGCATCCCTCCAAGCTAATCCACTCGAACTTTCTCATAGGGTGCCGAAATTCTCCGTGGCAACCATAATTTTGGTTCCTATTCAGTTTTCTAATTTACTGACGGAAAAATGAATTTATACTGGAAGTAAGAGAAATCTCATGCACAGAATTTAATGAGGAATTCAGTTGAACCCGTTTGTTGGTAAGGTAGTTGAATCGATCATTGGGAGGGAACCTCGCAATCCATGTCATTATTTTCGGCTCTCCCACGCGCGGGGGCAGTGCGCCTCTCTTTCCCGCGACTCGGCCCCGGACTCGGCCCACAATTAGTCGGGGCAGGGGCAGTGTGCGCGCGCGCGTGCCCGTTCCGGCCCCCCAGGGGGGCCGGCCCAATCCCTTGTGAACGCCGCTGCAAACGAGTGATAATCCCCGTGCGTTTATCATTTGGAGGCGCAGTTGCGGGCCCACAACCGCGCCTCTCTCTCTCTTTGCCGTCAGAGAGCACCCGATATTGGATCCAATCCCAGCATCCCCTCCCCTCACCCTCCGTTCAAAAACTAGAGCTTCCCGAACCCACTTTAAAGCCCTCGTTTTCACTTCCTTGCAGATATTTCTATCGCCCCAAACGAGTTTTGGATGACGCCGGCTCAATACGAGGGTCATCCGGAAAGTAGTATCCGTTCGTGAAATAAAGACACAAAAGTAAATATTAACAAACATAAAAAAATTTATTTGAAAGAGGATACTTTAAACTACTTCTCAACATAATCTCCAAGCAAATTAAGGCATTTGTCATAACGTGTGACAAGTTTCTGTATTCCTGCTGCATAGTCCTTCGCCGCCAGCTCATTGAGATACAGGGTCACTCCTTCTTTAAGTTCTTCATCGCTGTCAAATCTTTTTCCTGCCAAAAAGTCTTTAAGCTTTGTAAAGAGATGAAAATCTGAAGGGGCCAAGTCAAGGCTATACGGTGGATGGTCGAAAGTTTCCCATTTGAATTGCTGCAAAAGTTTTTGTGTTATCCCAGCTGCATGAGGCCTGGCATTGTCATGAACGAGAATGACACCAGTAGACAATAGACCTCGCCGCCGATTTTGTATTGCCCGCCGTAATTTCTTTAATGTTTCACAATACGCATTGGCATTAATAGTGTCTCCACGGGCCATAAAATCAATAAGCAATACACCTCGTCGATCCCAGAAAATGGTTGCCATGAGTTTCCTGGTGGACAGAACTGTCTTGAATTTTTTTGGTTTGTTTGGTGAATGAGCATGATGCCACTCCATTGACTGTCGTTTACTCTCAGGTGATGCATAACAAACCCATGTTTCGTCACCAGTAATTATGCGAGTCAAGAAAGAGTCTCCTTCATCAGAATAACGTCCCAAAAACGTCAGTGCTGCAGCCATACGCTTGGTTTTGTGCTCATCTGTAAGCATGCGAGGGACCCATCTTGCACAAATTTTTGCATAATGCAGATGGTGTTTAACAATTTCATGAACAATTGTTCGAGAAACATTGGGAAAATGCTCACAGATGTCATCAATTGTGACGCGCCGATCGTTCCTCACGAATTCGTCAACTGAGCTCACCAGTTGGTCTGTAATGACGGACGGTCTCCCCGAACGCTCATCGTCGTGTGTGTTCCCCCTCCCCATGTTGAAGTTGCGACACCACCGCCGAACAGACGACTCGTCCATTACATTGTCTCCATACACCTCCTTTAATTGGCGATGAATATCACATGGGCGAACGTCTCTTGCATTGAGGAATTTAATCACTGCCCTCACTTCACAACTGGCGGCGTTCTCAATTTTTTTAAACATTGTAAACAATCACAGAAACAACACAGGCAATGCTAGCGTCACGCAACTTGGCTCAGAGAAGGCAGACAAGCCACTGAAGCTATCTGACCTCGTCCAGCGGCTACTCGCGTCGTCAGCACTTCATGCGGCACGAACGGGTACTACTTTCCGGATGACCCTCGTAGATACCGCTTTGTTTTATGTAACTATGCCTCTGAGTTTACCACCACTACATTCCGTGAATTGGTGTAATGCTGTACCTTCTCATTTGCTTCCACTCGACTTGTTCTAGAGTCTTATGACGAAGCAACAAGGATATGTCCCTAGAATATTGAGATTAGTGTCCTCTCGGCTTCTTAAGCTTTCAATTTTCTTTGAACCACACTCTCAAAACAGTATTTATTATTTCAAACAAACAAACAGCAATGATTTCTTTTCCACCCTAAGCTTCGAAAGATAGTTCCTTCGATATAGGTAACTATACCAAACAGATAGCTAGATTTGTAAAACGTTATCATGATAAACTTAGTAACGTATCTAAAGTATTAGAACAGCTAGACGGGAAATCACTCACGAAGTGACGGCTATATTACAGATTTAAGCTCTAGCATAAATTGGAAGGGCGTCTCTATAGCAGTGATGTTGAAAAAATATTATTACTCCCATCGTACTACGGTAGGAGAGATCTTTTAAGTAAAATTAGAGAGATTAAGGCCATAAAAGAGAGATTTAAGATGCCATTTTTTCCACGAACGATAAGGGATCAGAATAACGTTGATCGAACGCATCAGGGTCCTATTCGGGTCCAAATTCGTCCAGTTTGTAACCACCCCCTGCCACACACCCTAGCGGTGGCTTGCAGGGTACTATTACTATACTACAAAATATGAACACAAAAATACATAATTCATGTGTTTGGAATCAGATATTAAAATTCCTTTGGAAACTAAATATTTTAATTTAATACAAGATAGTAGTCTCTAACCAAACTTATTTATAAACTCCGTACCTACTTCAACTTTGACTATCGTAACTTTAACTTTTAATTTCATACAGTGGAATATTTCTGACTTTGATAGTGATTTCTTCGTTACCTTGTGAATTTTTCATTTAATTTGGATTTGATATATACAGAATATTCCACAATCTGAAGGCATATGTGATATTTTGTAAAACATCCAGTTATTACTCGGGGTGATAATTTTGGGCAAGGCGCATTCACGTATTAAATCAATGAGCGTTGCTGCGCACCATTACGGAAAATCCATATCCACTTTATAACAATTGTTTGTCATGATATAAAGGAAATTTCGTTGTCATATCTAATGACCGCACACGCACCAGTGTTTTCCTTTACTTTGCAAGTGGTGATTAATTTCAGCCGTACCAAGTTCTATTTTCGGCCTGTTCTTTTCTTTGAAATTCATTGGACGAGATCAGTTTTTACAGAATTCAAAGGGTGAAAACATTACATAACTAAATTTAATGAAGCAGTAACCAAAGGAAATAGCAGTAGCTAATGTGCCTTCCTGGAGACATTTCGGCAATGATTTTCTATTATACCTTTGGATCAGTCGGTGAGAACCCCACTCACCCGGCTAGCGACGGAGGCGAATCAACCATTACGAAGTTCGACCATGTGGGATCGATACCCCATAAATAATGAGTTGTTGATTGCCGTCGTTTCCCGTTTCTCATCCGAGTTTAATCCTAACGCCCTCCTTCCCCAAAGCATTCTCCCCATCTTCGCTGGTTCGGGTCGTCGCCAAACCGTTCTCCTACCAAAGCGATCAACCATGCTGCCCCACTAGCATTGCACAGCTTCCCGCCTAAGCCCCTTTGCTCCCACCACGCTTTCTGGTTTATTTTCCCTCCCTAAGAATAATTCAACCAACAAATTTGAAGTACACTCAGTTCTGAATACCTAGATTCAATTTATTTTTGATCAAATTGTTTTTCTCA
The DNA here is from genome assembly GCA_037158775.1 of Hetaerina titia. Classification (NCBI taxonomy): domain Eukaryota; kingdom Metazoa; phylum Arthropoda; class Insecta; order Odonata; family Calopterygidae; genus Hetaerina; species Hetaerina titia. Next base: position 7,222,753 of record CM073768.1, on the reverse strand, counting down.
ATGATATTTTTTCTCTTATCCTTAGTATTGCTTATTCGTAGAGAGAGACTAACTACATGCGATAAATTACCTACATTACCTCTTTTTCTATCAATGAAATACCAATATATCTAAATATTTACCTTTAAGATTAATTTTTCAATATCGTGACTTCTATTTACCATTTATTTTATGATATATTCGGCGTCGTAACCTGGAAAATCACGTTTACTATTCATCTCTATACTGCCGTCAACCTAACTCCGTGTTCCCATTGTTCCAATTTCTTCTACCATTTATCTTCTTAATCATCGGGTCAGCAATCCATGATTTCCCTGTTCTAGCTAGTAGCTATCTACATCTACATCTACATAAGTACCCTGCGAGCCACCAAAAAGGTGTGTGCTATTAGGGGAGGCGACCGATAGTTCAGGTAATTTGTACCATTACGAATGGACGAGAAGGGTGAAGAGAAACCCGGCGTCGGCATTAGTCTACTATTAACCAAAAGCGCCAAGGGGTCCACAGTTTAACGTCCCTTCCAACGGACGGCGATCTCATTTAAAAGTCTCCACAACGTACCTCAAGTAGGAATCGGAAAAACACTGAAATAATCTGCAAGTTCCAGCATTCGAACCCGGGCCCTCTGAATGTAAAGCTAGTACAGTAGCCACCGCAGCATCCTGATCCCCTTACTTGTTCCCTTGCTATTTATTGTTCCCATAGTTTCGTTAGTAGCTTTCGGTATACCTTTTTTGATGTTCACATTTCAATCTATAAGGCTCAGCTCCCTTTCCTAACTCATGGTTTTTTCTACAGTCTGCTAATGCTCCATTCCTGCCGTTTTGGTTAATGCATCTGCACTGTATTCCCTCAACCATCTTCCCTATCTCATCCTTTTAAATCTAACGCTCACTTCATCAGTACTGAGTAACAATCGGAATCCGTATCCGATTCCGGAAAAACTAGGCGAATTAATCGAGCTGTCCCTAAGGTACCTAAACATAATATAGCCTAACAGACATCTCCCTTAATCCCCGACCTTTTTCCATGCATACCTGTACCTATCATTACGTTTAAACAAAGTGTTCGTTATGAATACCCTCTGTCTTCTGGAGAACTCAATTGCTTTCTCCTCGCGGCCATTCATTGCTCCTAAATCGTAATCTCCCACCTCATCACCATCTCTTCCTTCGCCAACCGCCATGTTTCAATCCCCCCCTCCAACACTATTAGATGATTCCTCCAGGAACACACGCGATTACATCCTCTAACTGATTTTACATCCTATTGACTTCTTTCTCACTATGGTTGCACCTGAGCAATGACTAAATTAATTAGTTCTGTTTTTATCCCTACCAGTAAAATTCAATCCGTTGCTTGTTTTATGTTGACTGCGCTTCTTCCTACCTCTTTATTTAATATAATCGCAACCCCCTCGTTGGCTCTCGTCCCCACCGCTGTATATTATTCCATAATTTTCACTCTAGTAATCCCCGCTATCCTTCCATCTCAACTCGCATAAACCTAAAATATCTATATTTCCTCTTTCCAACTCTCACTTAATATTCTCTACTTTACCTGTCCTCAGTATTGTCCTAGCATTACAAGTTCCTATTCTAACTAATTTTTTCTTCTTCTTCTGCGTCTTCTGTCCTGTTGCTGTCAGTTTTTTTGCAAGGGCTTCGTGAGAGCACGGCCGCTGAAGCTCTTGCCTCTTCAGCTGCCGTACACGAGACAAGGCCACCCCTTAATATTAGAATTAATAACTACGGAGCTTCTTGCAGAAATTCTTCCCTGATTTTTATGCTCCCAATCCCCAAACACGCCTCCGAATACAGCACTCCCTTTGAGAAATGCTATACTATCCATCTTAGCATCCCTCCCACCCTCTGTCCTTCCACTGAAACTCAAAACACTGCAAGAGGTGAACATATGGCTCATGGATTTCTAGAATTACCCAGATTTCAATATTAGACATTTATTACCCCGATCTTCACATATTTTCATCCCCCCTCCGCCTCCAACACCTTCCGTACTATCCCAACATTTCTAAATATCCCCTTCCTAACGGTTCCCCTCACACACATTTCCCCACCTTCCCCTTCCATTCAGCATTCCCAGCCCTTTCCTTTCTTTTCCTAAGTTATGTCCTTCTCTTCCTCAAGAAAGGTGGTGTGGACCACCGAAAATTCGAAAATTCGTTTCTTTTCTTTTGTATTTCGGTGTTGTTGCTTTTGGCCACTAATGCTAACTTCATATGCATAATTATTATTCAAGTCCGTCAGACTTTCGCAAAAATGTGATTTGTATGTATTTATTTTTTTATATTTCGAGACAAAAAATATATATATATATATTAAAATGACATTTTTGCGAAATTCCCACGGACGTATTAAATAAAAAACTTAGAAACACACAATATGAGAACACATAGAAGGAACACTCACACGCTATTTCTTGATAATTTCGACAGAATTATGCTCCGTCTTCCTCGAAAGATTAGTTCGGACTGACTAGTGAAAGGTATGTGGGAGAGAGAGAGAGATGGGGACGGGGGAAGGGGAGAACGGGTGTTGGGGAGGGATGAAAGAAAGGGTTGTGGAAGGGGAAAGGGAGAAGGGAGGCCAGAGGGGAGCAGAGATGGGATAGGAATGAGAAGGAGGATGTGGAAATAATTCCCAAGCGGCACAGAAAACAAAGTCAATCCGCAGACATTGCAACATTTACGACCCAGGTGTCAAATCAAAAAGTCATCGTCAGAACTCAACAAGTCAAAACCCAGGCCAAGAATAACACAATGTATTCGGACAAACGAAATATCTTACTATCCCGCATGAAATAAATCTGCACCTGTCCACTTCAACCCTCTATAATTAGTGAACCGCATTGAGGCCCGGATGTTGAAAGGCTTCGCACAGCCATATAAATGCCATTTCCATCGTTTTTAGTTTTATAAGGTTATCGGACGGGGGAAGGGATGCTAGAACGGAAAGACTAACACTGGTTGAAAGGGGTGTTGCGGTGGGAGGCATGTTTTGGGATGCGAAGACCCGCAGACGGGGAAGAGGGGTTACATGAGGCGCGAAGATTGTTTATCCTGGGTTTCAGGGGTGTGGAGCGCTAGCCTATGTAGAATGCAGGGGCGAGTTTGCATGTCAGTTGAGGGAGACTTAGGGGTGTAGGAAGGTTTTATGATATTTTTGTTAAAGAGAGAATCTGAGTATCCCCGGAGGAGGAGGGAGTGGTGAAGGTTGTTGACGTATTTGTTGAGGGATTCGGGATGGTTGCAAATGCGGTGCCCGCGGATAGAGAGGGGGTAAGGGAGGGAGCGTTTGGTATGGGGTGGCAGCTGTTGAAATGAAGGTATTGTTGTTTATTTGTAGGTTTAGTATGTACCGGGGTCAGAAATTTGTTATTGTTAGGGAAATATTAAAACCAAGGAAGGTTATCTGTGAGGATGAGATGTTGGAGGAGAAAGAAAGAGATGAGGAATCATTGAGTTGGGAGATGAAGGAATTGAGGGAGTATATGTCATTTGGTCAGAGTAGAAAAATGTCATCAATATAACGCAGCCACTGAAGGGGTTTTAGAGGGTAACTGGAAAGGAACTTCTCTTCCAAGACACCGAGGCGGAGATTAGCGTATGAGGGGCTTTATCTTCTTCTCATGGCACAGCCCTTGATTTGGAGGTAAAAATTGTCGTTAAAAGAAAAAGAGTTACGGGTGAGGATGATGTTAGACAGACCAATGAGAAAATCGGTGCTGGGAATTTGAGGGCTAGGGCGTTTGGGGAGGAAGTGGTGTAGGGAAGCAAGGCCTTCTTCGTGAGGAATGGAGGTGTATAGGGATGTGACATCAATTGTGGCCATAATGATCTTGGTGTCAGGAGAGAGGGAAATTGAGTGGAGCAAATTGAGGAAGTGGTAGGTATCTTTGGCATAGGAGGGTGCCGAGTGAACTAAAGGTTGGAGGTAGTGGTCGACAAATGCAGAAATTCTTTGGGTCGGGGAGTTGCGGGAGGAGACTATAGGGCGCCCTGGGTTTTTTGGTTTTTTTTATCTTGGGGAGGATATAGTAAAAGTGGGGTGTGTTTGGATGGGAAGGAGAAAGGAGGGAGATGTCACTGGGGGATAGGTTTTCATTAGGGCCGTTCTCACGGAGGAAAGCGATAATTTCATCTTGGAGTGCGGGGTTAGGGTCAGCCGGAATATGTTTGTAAGAAGAAGTGTCTGCGAGTAATCAGTTGGCTTCTTTAAGTTAATCAGCGGTGTTTAGGACTACCACTGCTGAACCCTTGTCGGCGGAGGTGATGACCAGGTTTGGATTTTTTATTAGATTTCTTAACTCGGCTTCTTCCCCAGGGGAGAGGTTCGGTTTAGGATTCAGAGATTTGAGGAAAGAAGGGCTATATATTTTAGAGAGGAGAAGATTAATAAAGATTTCGACAGGGTGATTCGGAGGTAGAGGTTTTGGTTCAAGGTGGGAAGGTGGGCGGAACTTAGTTAGGGCGCTGTGTGCAGGAGCGGGAGGATTGAAAATTGGTGAGTTGCATCGCCCATAAGTGTCGCATCTTAGATTTCTGACGAAATGTACAGCGTTAGAGAGGATTGTCAGGTGATTGACCTTGGGGGTGGGGGAGAAAGAGAGGCATTTGCCTAGAAGTGAAACTTACAGCTGGTTCAGGGTAAAACTTGAGAGATTCAACATGTGTTCGGCAGTACCTATTGTATGGTCTACTAGCGGGGAAGGGGTGGGTTGAGAAAGGTTTTCTTGGTGGTGACGTCTAGATAGAGTTCGCGGACTCAGTAGTGTAGGCGGAATCGGTGGGGTAGGTGGGGGGATTTGGAAAATAGCAGCTAATTCCGGTTTATGGAGGTAAAGGGGTGGGGAAGGAGGCTTAGGTTTGGAGAGTTGGAGAGGTAAGGCAAGGCCTTGCTGGAAATAAGAAGCACAAAGATTGGAGAATTTTCTCAAGGCTTTTTTTTGTCGGAACTCAAGGGAGCGAAGAACTGATTTAAGAATTCCGCTGACATAAGGAAGGAAATGTGGGGAAGTGAGAGAAATAATGTTAATGAGGGAACGCGTGGAATTGTGGTATTTGTGTATAAAGGGGGAATTTAGTGTCTAATATTAATACCTGGGCGACTTCAGGAATCCAAGAGCCAGATGAAAGCTCATTTACATTATATTTTTATATATAGTATGTATATATATATATATATATATATATATATATATATATAACTCAGAATAAAACAGATAACACGTAAAAGGACACTCACACTGTAGATGATTTGAGCTTTCGGCCTACTCCGAGGCCTTCTTCAGGTCAGACTGAGGGTCTTGAGGGAAGAGTGCCTGGGGAGGGTAGGGGGGCGGAAGTTTAAGGACTGCTGGGAAGGAAATTAAAGATGGCGGTTAAGGGTGGGAATTTTAAAGGATCGGAAATATAGGATGTATGCAGATTCGCGAGTTCTTACCTCTATGTTGGTGGCTGAATCGGGTAGGGATTCTAAAACTGTTAGGGAAAAGCATTCGTCAAATGATAGGTATATTGCTCTCGTGAGTACTTCCGCATCATCGATATATATATATATATATATATATATATATATATATATATATATATATATATATAATGGTACCGTTGTTCTTACAAAGCGGGGATGGGCAGCGGCAGGGTTGTGTATCACTGCCTACCATAAAAATGGAAGGTAAGTCTTGAGATGGCAAAGCACGAAACAGGGATAGATACTAAATTGAAAAATGTATCATAGAAATAATTTTCACTAGGACTAATAGCACATCTTATCAAAAAGACAGTTTAAGCCGATATTCCACGAAGAACAAAATCACGAAAATCTAAATATATGCATTGAAAAGTTAGTTACTAAGAGAGCCTAATTTAATGGAATTCATTGCGATTCCCAAGCACACGAATCATCATGAACTACATGTAATAACCTTGAGAAGTTATTGAAAAGATCAGACAGAAATATTTTGTTTTTTTTTCAAATGTAACTTGAGTACAGAAATACAGAGATGCGAGTAATTAGTTAATATAAAATCGGGGGGATTTTATTCGGCTCACTTGAATGGTGGTTGGCGCAATAAATTTGGAAAAGAAAATCGGTGGTTTCGGGGTTGTGCGGCGGGTTGGAGTTGGGGTAGGGTGGGATGTCTTCACGCAGGAGAGCGGCGCGCCCTCGTGGGAATCCGCGGCCGCCGTCCAACAGCAGCCCCTCGCCCCAAGACGATCCCCTCATCCCCCCCACACCTCCCGCCTCCGACTGCAAACAACGGCGGGCGACCGGGCGGCGCCCCACACCCCCCGCACGGACCCTCCCCCTGCGCCTCCCCCCGACACCCTCAAACAACCCCTCCGCTACCCTGCGAGCCACAACCGAACACATCTCCGCCGCAACCACGGCAACCGATCCGAAACCACAGCCAGTCCACAAGTCCACCGTCGAAAAACAAAAGCACCGGCTCCGCGTCTCGGCGCCAAAAGCCCTTCCCCACTGCACCCCTCCCCTCATCTTTCGCTGCGGACGACTCACGGGAGTCGACTGCGCATGCGCAGAGCATTTAATCCCAAATATGTAGCTGGAAAACACTGGACGGCAATTTGTAAAGAAGAAGTGAAGGTAGGATCTCTTTTGAACTGCCCTAAGAAGGATCATTAATATCTTTATGAAGATGCTTGGTAGGGTGTCACTGAGGAATTATAAACTAAGTTCAAGCATGAAATATCAATGGATTCATACATAAATAGAATAATTCAAGGTGATTCAAGCATATTTTCTTTACAGAAATAAAAAAAAGGCATGAAGACATTTTCAGATGGTACAACAGATTTGCCGATTTGCACTAATTCAAAGGTAATTATTAACACTCGTCTTGGCGTAAAACGAGGCCTCTGTCTTCGGCTCGTCTCCCCATGGCGACCTTCCCCTCCATCCTATGGGAGCGGAAACTTGCTCCAATGATTTTTTACAGAAACAAACCATAAGGGAAAATTATTTTGGGTTAAAATTAGTATTGTATATAATCACTCACTGCCGCACACCCTAGCTGTGGCTGGCCGGGCACTGCGTGAATATAAAAGAAAGTAAAAACTACATATCTCGGTGACTGAGAGTCACGATAAGCTTTTGAGAAACAGGAGCCCTTTCCCCCGACCTCATCTGGGATGGAACAGGAGCTCGTGGCATTCCAAGGATTCCTCAGCGTGGCGCCAGAGGGAAACCCGACACTTTACCCTCTTTGTGGCCGTCCACTGGATCATTTCCCAAACCCGCTCCTCAATCAAACCAATGAAACACGTCCAGAATGTTACTACGCCCGCGTCCCGGAATTTCTTGTGATCCCTTTCGATGTCCAATACATTAAAAAAAATCTTTCATTTTCCTAATCATGCGCCAGGGTTTGCTGCTACTTATTTCTTATCTATATTGATTTCATTGGAATAGAAAGGATGTCTCTTCAGCAGTGATGTCGAAAATGTATTATTGCTCCCATCGTACTACGGTAGAAGAGATCATGTCAATAAAATTAGAGAGATCAAGTGCAGAACATTAATTTATGGTATTATTTTTTCCACATACAATTAGGGATCAGAATAACATTGTTATACCGCAGAAGGGTCACATTCGGGTCAAAATTAGTCAGCTGTTTATTCACCTTCTGCCACACACCCTAGCGGCGGCTTGCAGGGTACATAAATTAAAAAAAGTATTTAAAAATATAAAATCTATCTATTACTGCGTCAGCGAACCCGGCAATTCGTTTCATTGCTCTGGCCTATAACAGACGAGTTTGACGCTTTTTTTCCCAAGTATGGCCAAAAGTACTTCGGTAATGAAATTCATTAAGACTTGAAAAAGAATGTCATTGCTCAGTGAACAGATTCAAAGATATGTTCACATAACTGAGGGAAATTCGCCACTTAGCTGGGGATACATGATTGATAATGGAGTGAATGTATTCGTAATATTGAATTCTGATAACTCCGGTGATTGACACATTATTTGATGACTACAAGCTAGGACATTATAAATTGCTCATCGATTCAGTGCGCATTTCTCTAACATACCATGAAATAATAGGAATTTTTATAAACAAAGAGTTTTAAATCAGATAACTGTGTGACCTCTCATCATGGAAATTACAAAATGAAAATTCGAAACAGTACTCGTATACGAGTATACCAAATGGACAGACATCGCTAGTGGTCTTTCTCCACAGTAGTACATGACTTTTCATCAAAAAGAACCCATTGTCTTCACTTTGTATTTCCGCAAGTCAAAATGCTCTTTTTAAATGCCTAACTAAATACATATGTTACAAGGGGAAGTGGAAATTTTATTTGGTTAACCCGAGGTACGATAGCTCACTGAACACCATAATTGAATGAAGCACGCAGGGAAAGACGAGAGAGGAGGGCCATGGATGAACTGTGAGAATCAGGTTCGTTGCAAGGCAATGAAGAGATTGATTTGAAAAATATTATCTGAAGAGCTCTTACGAACCAATTCTCGTATTTTTACCCCGAGACGATGCAATTTCACGTACATATACAATGAAACAAACAAATTCCTTCTGCATTTATTCTAATCAGCGTTCCCTTAATTTGCGTGAAATTCTAATTAGGTCCTAATTTCTAAAAATAAGAAATATTTTATCCATGAGAAGGAGAAATGCATAAAAACGAACACATGATAAAGCTCAGTGGAAAAAGTAACTCCTAATAAAATATTTCTATTTTGATGAAGTCAAGGGAAGTCAACTTCAAGCGAAACGACTAGTGAAACCACCTAGACAATAATATAATTATTTTTTTATATGCAACAATAAATTATTACCATGGGGGAAATTAATCAACAGATGTCACTTCAATGTACTCGTAAGTACTGTAAATTTTTAATGAATTCGTTATTGCGTATAAAATTGTATATTGTGTAAAAATATTGCGTTTTTGGCTTAAATTATTCTATTTTTTCCAATAAATACACCCCATGTGACTATAAAAATACCGAAAAGGATCTCTTTCGGTATACGTATTCGGAAAAAGAGAAACAGTTCTCTATTTTTTCGGAACCCGAAGTCTCAAAAACAATTTCGTTCCAACTTCCTTCCTCCGCCATTCTCCTCCAATCGCAACCAGCCCCTCCCATCTTCCTCCCTCCCCGCCACAAAACGCCCCCACTTCCCTCTTACTCCGGGCACCACAACCTCCAACACCGCTCTCAATTCCCCCACCCCATGCAGCCATTCGCGACACCAAGGGACAACATTAACAGAGCAAGTGTGACGCACTAATGCAAGACCACCGCCACCTTCAAAACCGTTTTCTTAGAGCTGTGGCATTGGATCTCCTCCCGCGAAAGTGCATTTCGTTGACTCATTTCGTAGGCTTTAGAAAAACAAATCGGAAAGCCCACAAAACCATAATCCTGGGAAGAATTAAATTCCATCCCCCGGGTGAGATATGAAAATGAAAAAGAAAATATCACCCTTTAAGGAACCGCTTCGAGTGGAGAATTACAGAAGTCTCTCCCTCTCGCTACGCACCAAGTGCATTTTCCCGTCATTTTCACCAAGGCCACGCGTTCATCATGGTGACGCAAAATCTGTTAGCGAACAGTGCTGATTCCAGGGCCGCAAATGGGGGCCCTGGGCCAAGTTTTCGCGCCAACGGTTCGCAGCGCTCGTGTGTGCTTGTCGGCAGACGTGGAGTGGGAAGATTGCCGCTGAAAGGTCCGCATAAGACAAACGGGGAGGATGGGCCATCGAGGCGTAATGCGATTGCTACTTTCACGCCGGGCTGACCGCCACTGCTCTAATCCAGGCGCCTCGTGCATTTTCGCGGGAGGCACACATGCGCTGAAAATATCCCTGTATCCCTTCCTCTTCACGATCAATGATACGTGATATTAAACCGTGATTTAACTTGATATTAATTTAATTATACATTTGTTTCTTATGTCATTTTCAATGATAAAAGTTTATAATAAACTTCATGAAAGAAACAACTATCCTGATGATTTTTTTTCCATTTATCAAGTTCAAGATGGCAATCCACACAACTCAGCCTGCATCTGTTTCCTATCTGAAGTCCATTTTAATTTGCCGTGCGGTAGATACACCTTGCAGTTTTTAAAATCAAAAACCAAATTAAAAACTGAATGAGAAGGGTCCAAATGGATTCACCGCAAATACTTAGATTAAATTTGAGGTACTCTGATGGCTACTTCAAATATGAACAGCGACTATTTCCCGTGAGGTCATTTTCATGCTTAGGAAATCTCATCCTAGTTACTATTGAATAAAATTAGCTATTGAAAAAACAATAAAAATGGTATGCATGTCTATAGTTTAGCGTTTCCTGAAAAAGAGACAATTTGTCAATAGAGGTTATCCATTATGTCGCATTTCCAGAGCAAATGAATCACTCGGCCTAAAACAACAAGGATTTCTCTTAACCGAACAGTGCGGCTCCGTCAGTTTCCATTAACGCTCCTCGCTCGAGTTATCGCTGAATGAGTGGGTGACTATTAAGGTATGATTACAAGTAATTTACGTCAAATTATATTTGTTAGTGCATATAAGTCAAAGTCATTATTTAAGAGCAGGTAGTTATTGGACAAGTTATTATAGGACGGGTATTATAGAACAAGGTAATTATAAAAGAACAGAAAATACAGTAATTTATGTTCAGCTCTACGAGTAACATTGAAAATATTACTAAACTTATGTGAGTATATTCGTGCATCGCAACATTGACTGCTGGGCTTTCATAAACTTCAAGGCAATACACATTCAAACGACACAAGCATATCAGTTTTCCATGAATTTGCTCTTCGGGAATGTTTTTGTGCTTTTCTTTCATTCCACGTCAAGTTTTCATGCTTCTTTATCATCACTTGTTACGCGTTTTTCCCTAATTACTCTAAGAAGTGTAAATTTGATCTTTTCTTTATCTTCTCAAATCATTATCATTCCATCATTATCTATAGTTTTAATGTTATGATTATCATTAATTTTCATATGTGATTAAAGCTATTAATTTCTGTTTCTGTGTCATGAAAATAAGTATACTCTTTGAAAAATAATCATTACCACGTATACGAGTATGCATTTTCTTCTAATTAATAAGGTTTTTGCAAGTTTTTCACAACCCCAGCCCTTCTCTTCGTGGGTGTTTTCCTGCGTGGGTTTTCACTATGTGAGCAATGACAAGCTCTCCATAGCTGTTCTCACAAACCTCATTCTTTGCTTAGACTTTCCATATTTAGTGCTCCTTTTCTTCATTATCATTTACTTTGAGTTTACGTGTATCTTTATGAACATACTTAATTTATATATGTACATGAACGCACATCATTATCATCATCATAAGTATTTCAATCCAAAGATTGGTTTACTGCAGCCCTCTATTCTACTAAATTTAAAGGCAATGGCCTCAACCCTCGATAACCTCTCTGTTTTACGTCCTTCTTGATTTGTCCTATGTACATGTGTCTTGGTCTTCCTCCTAGAATCTTCCATTGTGCCTCAATGTGTGTTTAATACTCCTATTTATTTTTTGCCGTAGAGTTCTCCATATGATCCTTCCCTCTTCAACTCTTCTATATACTTCCTCGTTCGTTACTTTGTCTATCCATTTAATCTTCAGCATTCTCCTCCAGCACCATGTTTCAAAGGCTTCTACTCTTCGCTAGTATACTTTTCCAAAGCTACAAGTGTATGTATGTATATATAAGAGTATATGTATGTGTATATATAATATGTATATATATATATAATATATATGTATGTATATATATATTTTTTTTAAATGCATAAATGGAATGAACCCTAGTAGACACAAACACAGAAACACATAAAAGAGGAACTCACTGGGTCTCGAATTTTCGGTGGTACAATCACTTTTCTCAGGAGGAGGTAGGAAGAGAACTGGGGCAAAGGAGAGCCGGGAAGCACTGGTTTGTCAGCCGGCCAAGGGGTTGGAAGCATAGCTCAGTGACTAGGAGGTTCAGTGCGATAGATATGGGATGAGAATCAATATTAACAAAAAAAGGTTATGCAATTTTTCAGAAAGGAAAAGGCTAAGCTAAACATTAAAATAGGAGGGGAAAAAGTAGAGCAGGTAGAACAGTTTACATATCTCGGAAGTTTTTTGGACCAATACCGTCAAAGTAGTAGGGACATTAACGAGAAGAATTGCGCTAGGCAAGGATGCTTTCTCAAAGAGGAGGGAGTTGATGACGGGGACATTGAGTAAAGGAGTTAAGAAAAGACTTTGACATGGAGCGTAGCTATGTACGGCGCGGAAATGTGATCACTGAAGCAGGAGAATAGACGTAGATTGGAGGCTTTTGAAATGTGGGTGTGGAGAAGAATGGAGAAGGTGAAATGGACCGAAAGGAAAACAAATGAGGAAGTACTAGAGATGGTGGGTGAGGAGAGGGGTTTGTTGGGAGAAATCCTATGGAGGCAGGAAAAATGGATGACAGGCATATTGAGCGGCAATAACAGCGACGTTGAAGACGGTAATAGAGGGGAGAATGTTAGGCAAACGAAGAAATGGCAGGAACAGGATAGGGATGTTGGACGGGATGAAGGGAGGAAGGAAGTACACAGAGATGTAGAGGGACCTGATGTAGAGTAGGTTGTTGGGTAGTAATTTATTAGGAGTCACAACATATTTATTTGGTAGTTGTGGCCATCCATGAACATACCTTAACCGGTAGATTGCCTATTAATAATAATTATATATATATGTATATATATATATATATATATATATATATATATATATAAACCATAAACACAGTAATCAACACGAAGTTCGGTTTGGTAGGTGATGGTGGAATTCACCCAGTAGTAAGCTCGACGGTGTGCCAATAGTCACACATCAGGGTAAGGAGGCCAGTTCCTTTCCCTGTGCCGGTTATGGTTTCCCAGGAAGATCTGGTACCCGAAAATTCACATGGCTTGGGTGGAGCTGCAGGTACCCAGAGTGACTTGCCCGGGAATTGAACCTGGACCCTCCGGTCAGTAGTCCAACGATCTACCCCCTGGGCTACCGCGACCCATATTTATTATATATATGTATATGTATATATATATATATATATATATATATTCAATGTGTAAATATGTGTATAACGTACGTCTGTCTGCCAATCTAAATTTTATAGCTATTAACATATGTACATATGGTATATGGTGATAGGTTGAATAAAAGAAGGGATCACTTTGTTTCGCCCTAAGAAAGACCTCACAGTTTTTCAAATAAAATGAATAAGATATTAACGCCATAGCCTTAAACCGCCTCCCCATCTCCTCGAGGAAGTTTACAAATTCACCATTTCATTCTCAAGTAATTTCATCAGGATGAACGGACTTCCCAAAAAATCAGAGTCTGTTAGGCATGAGAATAACTCACAGATAAAACAATTGGGAGATTGATTGGTCAAATAACTCCGTTTTCTTTGAACGGCGTTCGTTGAGGGAAAAGGAGACCATTGTTATCACATTTATTCCAATAGCACTTCTTCTTAATGATTACTCCAAGATCAAGAGTTCCGAAAGAAAGCAAACATAGTGCGAAATTTACTCAAAATAATGCAGAATTGAAAAACTGAAGCAAAGATATATCCTTATCGCAAACGGTGCATCTCACAATAGAAATGTGGTCAAATTCTAGCATTAGGGTACTCGAAGGGAAGGCAAAGGCAAGAGCTACTCTTCAAAATGGCGTTTGAAAAATGGATATCAGAATCGATTTAACTTGCCACACTTGTCCAGTGGGGTGGGAGTAAAAACGGAAGTAATTAATCCGCTCTGAAGCAAGGAAGGCTCATAATTAGGTCCTCCGAGATGAAAATATAAGGCATGAATTGCTTTAGTGATCATGAGCCAAGTAACGAAGGTCCGGAGGTAGTTGTGGGAACATGGACGTCGCGTACCAATTAAGACTGCTCCATTACCCGCTCCGCTCCGAGACCACTCCACAGCCATGTTAATTCGATGTAACTTGTTCCACGAAGTCGGGGCACGTTGGATCACGTGTAATAAATACTTTTACTCCGCTCCACCTCTGCTCTGAGTCAATACTTTGAAGATCCTCCGGTAAAGAATTCTAAAAAGTTCTCTCCTCGAGAATTTTCCTTTCTCCCTTTCCCCTCCCTTTCCACCTTCTCCTTTCACCCTCCTCCGACTTCCACCCGGCCCGCCGCCGGCACTAAGTCATCGGGCGGCTAGGGAGGTCGTGCGGATGGATCGGCCAACCGCCCTCCTCACCCCATTCCAAGTCAACATCCATCCCTGCCACACAAACCCCCTCTCGCGTCCATCCCCATCACCCTCTCCCTCCGCTACACCCCTTGTACCGCTCGCCACTCCTGGACCCGCGCCCGTGGGGGCGCGCCCTTGAATAAAAGAATATGCGGATACTTAGAAGGACCCCTCCCACCAACCACTGAAGGAAGCCCCTCTCTCCATAGAAGACCACAGAAGGAATTTCAAAGACTGATTAAAACAGTTTTGCTATGGGTATTACAAGAACTAGGCAGGGTTGCAGAAAGACCAACTTTAAGAAGGCTATAACGAACAAAAGGGTGCTTAGTCGATCACAGAAAAACTATATCCTGGTCTAGGTCTGAGAATAGGCAATCAGCCAATCCATGGAGCTGCTGTGTTTGCAGTTTTTCACAACGAAATAGCCACTAACAGGAAAATAATAAGAGTTTTACATAGCCATTGTCATACTAGCAATTGAAGAGAAGTTAAAAGGAAATATGAAAATAAGAACTCGCCCGCCATGTGTGTCACATGAAATGACAGCCCGAAACTCCAAAGCAGAAACAACCAGGAGAAAACATAGATGTTCCAGATGTCTTTAACGATGCTGGGAATTGTGTAAGTGGATTGAAATCCGTAAAGATCTCGTGGATTTTTTAAAAATCAATCAACCAGAACATAAACTTACTGTTCTGGGTACTAAAGAGAATAAAGTAAACTAGTAGTAGTAACAAAACTAAGTAAACAATATCATTATAAATTACAGAATCCTGCGAGTCTGCTCCGGGGTGTTCATAAATTTCGCTTCGGCCAAATGCCTCCCAAAACAGACACCGATTTATTTATTTCAAATGTGTAAAAGGTACGCTATGGACTTACCTAAACACTTCTAATTTATAAATACTTTCAATACTGTATAAAGAAGACAATCAAGTTTACGTGGTCTCTCTTACAGTAGCATAAGCTGTGTACGTAAATCCCAAGCGCGAGGGCTAATGGCCGATTACCATAATCGGTGAAGATGGCTTTGATATCGGGTCTCAATATATTTGTCGGAGATATGGTCTTCCGCTTCATTATTTACGATTAATTTTGAACAGAATATTTCCTTTGAGTAAGAAAACATGCAGGCCAGCTGTTTGACGGCCGGATGAAAGACCCCATACGCTAGAACCGAAATGGTTCGAAAGGAAGAGGGGGAGGGGCTTTTTCACAGGCCGGCCATTTGCCATGAAGGTAGGAAGCGAAAATTTCTATTCAATTTAATCAATTCTTCCCTCCTTTCAAAACGCCCACATTTACCACCACATAAACAATGAATTTTCCATTTCTTTATGATATAAAACGACGCCATCCCCATCGTCCTCTGAATATATTCCGAAGAAAAACGATAAGTTATCAGATATTCAATGCGTGCGAATAGCATTTGGTTTGATATTATTGCCATCGAATCATTAGCTACTATTTTGTGTGCAAATAACTATTTTCATCACCCTTAAGAGTATAGTGTATTTCGCGAGAGTAGCGTGCGAGCAAGCACATATCCCACCGCTGCCCGGATTGGCGTTCCGAGTGAGATTCTTCACGGATTTCCTTAAAGAGTGCTCTCAATCACGATACCCAAACAGGGCTCAGGGCGACCCAATATACGTCCTTTTGGGCTAAGAACTTTTGCCTCCAGCCATTGAAACGGTAACCTAGACAACCGGTCGTCCACGAAGTACACTAAAATGCTATTTCCAAACCGAAATCGGATTAACTCTTCTTTTCCGGTGGAAGGCATTTTCGGAGGTACCTTCTTCCCCCCACTCTTGGCCTCAAAACAAATAATCCCCTCGCAGGTCACCTCCCGACCTCACCTGCCCCCGGCACGGCCCCCTTCGCGCCTCACCGACCCGTACGGTCGCGGTATCTCGCGACTCCCTCCCGCCCCACTGCCTCACCAGTCTTCTGGTGGGAACCTGCTCCCATGTCGACCTCCGTGGACGGCAATTTGACGGCCAGAGTCAGGGTAGGGAGCCCCGTCCCCAAGAGCGGGGCAACGGAGAGAGGGAGGCTGAGGGCAAGAATTTCATTCCATTCTGCACGGCATTCACCGCCGAGGGGGCCGGCGATTTTACTCTCTAACCCGTGGGTGGGTGGAAGCAGCAGGCCCACGGAAATGCAAATGACTATAAAAAAGGAGAACCAGCAGCTTATATTGTACTACATTTAGGATATCTCAAAGGTCTCGAGAGTACGGCGTTATTTTGAAGGTTTTCCCTATATCGGGATACGATTGGCACATTTTCCTGTTTTAAATTTTGTCATAAAGTTCGCTTCGAACAGTTTTGAATTGTAAACTTTTCATTTGCATGCACTTTAATTCGTGTGTGTCTGTACATATATTTTTATATATTTTAGACACACACGAATTTCATCAATTACATATGTAATAACATGTGTGTGGATAGAAATATATGTATAGAAAAAATATATATATACATAAAAATATGTACATACATATTTATATAAATATATATTTTTTATATGCGGGCCGCAGTAGTCTAGTGGGTAGAGCGTCGGACTACTGACCGGAGGCCCCGGGTTCGTTTCCCGGGCAAGGCACTTTGGGCACCTGCAGCTCCACAAAAGCTATGGATTTATATATATATATATAAAATTATATAACTTCGAAGAAATCTATATAACTTCGAAGAAATCATATATATATATATATAAAACCATAAACACAGTAATCAACCCGAAGGTCGGTTTAGTAGGTGATGGTAGAGCTCACCCATGTACCAAACCCGACGGCGTGTGAATATTCACACATCAGGGTAGGGGGGCCAGTTCCTTTCCCTGTGCCGGTTATGGTTTCCCAGGAAGATCTGGTACCCGAAAAATCAACTAGCTTGGGTGGAGCTGCAGGTGCCAAAAGTGCTTTGCCCGGGACCCTCTGGTCAGCAGTCCAACGCTCTACCCGCTAGACCACCGCGACCCGCACATATATATATATATATATATATATATATATATATATATATATATGATTTCTTCGAAGTAACACGGAAGTGTTGAATAAAAAACTTAGACAGTAACACACAGCACGAGAACACATAAAAAGAACACTCACAATAATATCTTTATAGTTTCGACGGACTCGAGCTCCGTCTTCTTCGGAAGATAAGATATGACTAAGGAAAATGGTACGCGGTGCAGAGAGAGTATGGGACGAGGGAGAGGGGAAAAAACAGGTAGTCGGGGAGGGGTGGAGGAGGGGTATATGGAGGGGGAAAAAGCGGAGCGGGGAACAGATGGTGGGAGAGGGGTGAAGGAGGAGGTTATGGAGTGGGAAAGGGAGGCCAGAGGGGAGCGGAGATGGAATAAGGAGGATGCGGAAATAGTAACAAGCGACACAGAAAACTAACAATTCATCCACAGATCCCACAACACCCATGACCAAGTCATCAACTCACCAAGTCATCATAAGGGCTTGACAAGTCAAAACACAGGACAAGGATGACAAAATGTATGCGGATGAATAAATTGTCCCACCACCTCGCAAGAAACAAATCCACCTCCATCCATCTCAGCCAATTGGCATTTATATGGCTGTGTAAAGCTTATCAACATCCGGGTCTCAATGTCGTTCACTAAATGGGGGGGGTGGGGCTGAGATGGATGGTGGTGGATTTGTTTCTTGCGAGGTGGTGGGACAATTTATTCATCCGCATACATTCCATAACCTCCTCCTTCACCCCTCTCCCACCACCTGTTCCCCGCTCCGCTTTCTCCCCCTCCATATACCCCTCCTTCACCCCTCCCCGACTACCTGTTTTTTCCCCTCTTCCTCGTCCCATACTCTCTCTGCACCGCGTACCCTATTCCTTAGTCATACCTTATCTTCCGAAGAAGACGGAGCTCGAGTCCGTCGAAATTATCACGATATTATTGTGAGTGTTCCTTTTATGTGTTCTCGTGCTGTGTGTTACTGTCTAAGTTTATATATATATATATATATATATATATATATATATATATATATATATATATATATATATAGGCGGGTGGCGGTGGTCTAGTGGGTAAAGCGTTGGACTACTGACCGGAGGGTCCCGGGTTCGATTCCCGGGCAAGGCACTTTGGGCACCTGCAGCTCCACCCAAGCTAGTTGATTTTTCGGGTACCAGATCATCCTGGGAAACCATAACCGGCACAGGGAAAGGAACTGGCCCCCCTACCCTGATGTGTGAATATTCACACGCCGTCGGGCTTGGTACATGGGTGAGCTCTACCATCACCTACTAAACCGACCTTCGGGTTGATTACTGTGTTTATGGTTTATATATATATATATATATATATATATATATATATATATATATGTGTGTGTGTGTGTGTATACACATTTCATATATAAAAATACCATGTGTGTGCATGCACACACAACATGAGAACACAAAAGGAACATTCACACGTGTTACCTTGCTAATTTCGACGGGCTCGAACTTCGTCTTCTTCGGAAGAGTAGTTAGGACTGACTAGCCAGAGGTATATGGTAGATAGAGAGGGGGCCGAGGGAAGGGGAGAATAGATGGTGAGGAAGGGGTAGAAGAAGAGGTTGGGGAGAGGGATAGGGTGAAGAGAGGCCAGAGGGGAGCGAAGATGAAATAGGAATGAGCGGGAGGGCATGGAAATAACCCCAAGCAGCACAGAAGACAAAGTCAATCCGCAGACATTAAAACATCTACGACCCAGGTGTCAACTCATTATCAGGGCTCGACAAGTCAAAACCTAAGCCAAGAATGACAAAATATATGCGAATGAACAAAATGTCCCACTATCCCGCATGAAATAAATCCATACCCATCCACTTCAGCCCTCAATAAAAGGTGAACGACCATTGAGACCCGGATGTTGATTGGGTTTTCACAACCATATAAAAGACATTTCCGTCGCTTTTCGTTTATTCGTCTGACCCCATTACGGTGACATTAAGTTATGGTGTCTCGTTAAAAACACTATTGAGGAAGGCAACGGGAAAACACCTCAATTATTATTGCCATGGTTTTTATGATGGAAAGTATGGAAAAAATGAGTCCTAGCAACTGCGGGACTCATGCCTGGCAGGGAAGGATCCAAGGCTTCCGCGGTCGTCATCCCACGAAACCCTTGCTTGGGAGCAATTTTAAAAGCAGCAGGTCAGAGAACGTAAAAGAAGACGAAAGTACTGAAAATACGATATGGAATTTCAGGACAATGTTGAGGACAGGAAAATTAAGAATATTAAGAGAGAGATGGAAAGAGGTAATACAATGTTTTAGGTCTTTGCGAGGTGAGATGGAAGGATAGCGATAATTACTGAAGTGATGGGTAGAGAATAATTTACAGCGGCGGAGACAAGAGTCAACGAGGAGTGGACGCCATATTAAATGAAGAGGTAGATGGAAGCGTAGTCAACATAAAGAAAGCAACGGATAGAATATTAGTATTAGAGATTAAAGCAGAGCCGACGAACTTGGTCATTGTTCAGGTATACATGCCACCGAGCAACCACAAGGAGGAAGAGGTCGATAGGACATACGATGAGTTAGAGGATATAATCGCGTGTGTTCCTGCAGGGAAACATTTGATAGTGATGGAGGATTGGAATGCGACGGTAGGAGATGGAAGAGATAGTGATGGGGTGGGGGACTATGGGTTAGGCACGAGGAATGAACGCGGGGAGAGAGCAATTGAGTTCTGCAGAAGACAGGGGTTAGTCATCACCAACACATTATTTAGACACCACAAAAGGCGTTCTAGGCACAGGTTAAGGAACAGTGTGATATATTCGTACAGTTTCCCGGGAGCGGATGCGGACTCTGACCACAATTTAGTTGTTATGAAATGTAACGTACGTTTTAAAAAGATAAGGCAAGGGCGGTGGATTAGGAAATGCAATGTAGAAGCAATAAATGGATTAAAATGGAAGGAGTATCAGAAAGCTGTCCAGAAAATCACGGTTGATGGTAAAGAGGAAAGTACTATTGAATAAAAATGGGAATGTATCAAGAAAGTGATAGCGAAAACCGATAAACACACTACAGGAACCTTTAACGGGAGAAACATAAGGAAACCATGGGTAACGGATGAGATGACTGCAAAGATGGATGACAGAAGAAGATGGAAAAATTTAAGCACAGAGTTAGGAAAAATGAAGTACAAAGAGTTAAAAAATAAATTGAGACGGGCTACAAATAAAGCAAAAGAAGAATGGTGGAAAACGCAGTGCGAGGATATGGAAAGTTTTTAGTGAAAGGGTTAAATCGATGCGCTCTACAGCAAGGTGAAGTTATTAGCGGGAATTAATAAGACAAGATATGTGCTAACAGTTAAAGATAAGTGGGGTAAGATAATAGTTGGCACAGAAAAGATGCAAGAGATATGGAAGGAATATATAAAAACACTGTATGGTAAAGAACTTAGGCCGACAAGGTTAGACATAGAAAAGGAACATGACGTAGAAGAAGATAGCTTAGGTCAAGGCATACTCGACGATGAAATAGAAAGGGCATTAAGGTAGATGAAACTAAATAGGGTCGTGTGGGTAGACAACATTCCTGTGGAACTCTTGAAATGTTTAGGAAAATATGGGAAGAAGAATCTGTATGGACTGAATCGTAGTAACTATAAGGAAGGAATCTGGCCGGAGATTTTGTGAGATCAATGTTAGTTCCTATTCCGAAAAAGGTAAAGGGTACATCATGTGAGGATTACAGAACAATAAGTTTGATATCCGACGCAGCTAACGTTGTCCTCAGGATCATCAACAAAAGGATAGAGAGTAAGGCAAATGATTACTTAGGGGATAATCAGTTTGGGTTTTGGAAGGAGAGAGGTACGCGTGACACCATTGCAGTCATGAGATAACTATTCGAGAGGAATATAGATTTTGCGTTTCCGTTTTTGCCTGTTTTGTAGATTTCGAAAAAACGTTTGATAGAGTGAATTGGGAAAAACTAATGCGTGTACTGTAGAAAATAGGATGGGATTGGAGGGACAGGAGACTGATCCGCAACCTGTACATATCTCAGACTGCTCAGGTACGAGTGGGAAACGGAGAGTCCGGATGGGCAGTGCTAGGAAGAGGTGTAAGGCAGGGTTGCCCATTATCACCGGTGCTATTCAACATACATGTGGAGGGAGTGATTAAAGAGGCATGCGATGAACTGGAGATAGGAATTAAAGTCGGACGAGAATTCGTAAAATCGGTTACGTTTGCTGATGATCAAGCATTAGTTGCTCAGTCAGCCAATGGGTTTGCAAGCATTGCTGAGTGAATGGGAGGTTCAGTACGATAGATATGGGATGAGAATCTATATTAGTAAAACAAATGTTATGCACTTTTCCCGAAAGAAACAGGCTAACCTAAACGTTAAAATAGGAGGGGAATGAATAGAGCAGGTCGAGCAGTTTACGTATCTCGGAAGTGTTTTGGACCAATATGGTTAAAGTAGCAGGGACATTAACGAGAAGAATTGCGTTAGGCAAGGAGGCTTTTTCAAGGAGAGAGTTGATGACAGGGACGTTGAGTAGGGATGTTAAGACAAGACTCGTAAAAACTCTGATATGGAGCGTAGCAATGTACGGCGCGGAGACGTGGTCGCTGAAGCAAGAGGATAGACGTAGATTGGAGGCTTTTGAAATTCGGATGTGGCGAAGAATTGAGTGGGTGACATGGACCGAAGGAAAATCAAATTAGGAAGTACTGCAGATGGTGGGTGAGGAGAGGGATTTGTTGAGAGAAGTCCTATGGAGGCAGGAAAAATGGGAATGGCGTAAGGAGCGGTAGTAGAATGTTGACGAAAGTAATAGAGGGGAGACCGTTAGGCAAACGAAGTAAGAGCAAGATTGGGACATTGGACGTGATAAAGGGAGGAAAGAAGTACATAGAGATGAAGAGAGACCGAATACCATAAC
The DNA here is from genome assembly GCA_037158775.1 of Hetaerina titia. NCBI lineage: Eukaryota > Metazoa > Arthropoda > Insecta > Odonata > Calopterygidae > Hetaerina > Hetaerina titia. Next base: position 7,200,514 of record CM073768.1, on the reverse strand, counting down.
CGGTAGATTACCTTAAATATATATTTATGAACCATAAACCATAAATAAATTCGACCCGAAGGCCGGTTGGGTAGGTGATGGTTGAGTTCCCCCAGTACTAAGCCCGACGGCGTTTGAAATTCACTTATCAGGGAAGGGGGGCCAGTTCCTTTCCCTGTGCCGGTTATGGTTTCCCAGGAAGATCTGGTACCCGAAAAGTCGCACAGTTTGGGTGGAGCTGTAGGTGCTCAGAGTGCCTTGCCCGGGAATCGAACCCGGGACCCTCTGGTCAGCAGTCCAACGCTCTACCCGCTAGACCACCGCGACCCGTTAATTCGTAAAAATATAACCATAATTTTATTACTTAAAGTGTACTCGAAATTCGGCATGAATTCTTTTGATAAGCTTAACCAAAATCATGAAGAAAAATCTCAGCTGGCCTCCTGCTTAATCAAAAATAATCCACAAAATCTCTGCTCATCAATCTGCAGAAACCAAGGCCGTAAAAGTGAAACTAAATATAAGAGGTTTTTATAAATCAAACCACCTTGCTTTTCCAGATAAACTTTTTGTTCTCACGACCCAGGTTTCGTTATAGCATAACATCATCAGGTAAAAATACAAGTCAAGCACCGAATATATACATATCTCTGGGCGGAGGGGAAGAGGAGGCAGGAAAGAAAGGGTTGGTTAAGCTAGGAAGAGGGGGGAGGCTAAAAGTCTATGGTTTGAGGCGGAGAAGGAGGATTGGTAATATTGACAAATTAGCAATAATTGGATAATTAGATTAGATAAAAACCAATTAGATAATTAGCAGGCTGGAAGGATAGGGTCAATACAATGTTGCAAAAAGCCCACCTGACATCGGATTTAAGTGTAAAAATAAAGACAAGTTAAGAATAAAGACAAATATAAAAATTTTAAGTGGAAAAGCAAATTTGTTTGATTTATAAAAACGTCAGTATGAAGATTTTCCACCAAGTGACGCCAGAAACTTTTTTATTTAAAAATAAGAGATTAAATTGCTCTTCATTCACTCGACATGAAAAACTTCAGCAATGTGAAACCCTCCATTGTGTCATTTGACAAGCAGCATTAGTATAGTATCAAAAATACCTCTTTTGCAAAAGAACGTTCTTCAGGAAAAAAGATTGATTAAAAAAATTTTTTTGATAAACGTATTCAAATATTTTGTAACTAGTTATTTTCACTTTAACTCATGACAGGAGGAATATGGAAGTCGATCTAGCGAGGCATCAAATAATTTTAGAGCAACAACACGATCTCTGGTCCTAAACCAGCCCGTGCGCGGCCAAAGGACTCTTCCTACCAGCCCCGTCTCTAATTGAATCGTCTACTACACTTCGCGGATGGGGGAGGGCTGGGAATTCAAGCGGAGGAACGGAATGCGGCGAATCCCCCTTTACGATGACCCTCCCCCTCCAGGTCTCGGTCCGAAGTATTCATTACAGCCTTACCATAGGTTTAATGTAGACTGTCCGTATTTATGAAAGCCCAGCCAATGTCCGTGCCGTCAATACGGGAATATTACGCGCGCTGCTGACTTTTCTCGAAGTTGTAAACTCCCACCATTAAGTGGAACCGAAAATTTAGACCAGTAGTTAAACTTGAACAAAATTGAGAGTTCAAAATTTCAGCCGTTCTAATTTTATCCATATAGGTGTGTGTGTGTAACAGTCAATTGTGACAGTCGGGGTCGTTAGACCCATGGGGTATGTAAAGTAGAGAGAGAGAGAGATAAAAGAAACAAAACATTGACAAAGCAAACAAAATGAAAATTGAGCTGCCTCGGTAAAAGTTCCAGTTTATCCGCACAACATCCACACAAAGGTTAACGAATTTCAAACTTGTAGGTGGGAGCTTCAGAATATTCCGGATGCTATCACCTCCAGGACAATCGTCCCGTAGTTAACTTTTAATCGCACGGATGACGCTGAGAAAAGGAAAGAGATTAAAAGACGCGATTCTTGGCAGACATGTTGTTCTAATCTATGGACCAGGCTTAGGAATACGGCTGAATTAGAGCCTTAAGGCCTTGAATTAGAGTGTGACTGTACTCAATTAGGAAAGAGGTCTGCTGCGCCGGGGTTTGTTCATATTGAAGGAATGAATGGGGGTAGAAACACCATATAATGTACGCGAGAAGGAAGCGGGTACCGCTTTAGAGAAAGGCGAGGGCCGTCATTTTCATTTTTTCATAGTCGAAGCAATTCACAGGAAGTTGAATATTAGAAAGTTCAAGCTCAGTAAATCTGGCATCAAATATATGATGAATGGTAGCTGGCGAAATAAGCAGGTATGCAAGGATATGGCAACATGAAATTCACAAGCAAAAGGCTTAAATTTCCTACAATAGCCTAAATTTGCATATTTATGCAGCCCCGAGACGGCTTGGCGGTTATGTTTATGTCTGATAGCTATTAGTCAGCATTCTCCAAAGCTATTTATTCGCACAAATGTACGCCATAATATTATAAGGCGCGTTACACAAAAAAAAGAAGTGGATCCATAAATAAGATTAAATTATTTTTTATCAGCTGAAGCCACTACAATTAAAAACTATCGTCTTCCCCCTTAATAAAAACTTAGTTCCTGGAAATATTTAAATTTTTGCATTTTTAAAAAATAATTTAATACAATTTGAAGGATTATTTCTCGGGTGGTTTGCATGAAAAAGAAGATAGTTATAGTATCCGCTGTCACGTATTAAACATTATATGAGAAAATTGTTTGGGAAAATACTAAAGCACGATGGCTAATGAAAACTGTAGGAATCAAATAATGGAAGAATAACACAGGAAAGTGAAAGATAAATCAAAGATGCAGGTGATGAAACAAGTTGTGAAGTTAAAAGATGGTCAGGGAATGTGATGTAAGTTGGAGACCGATACCACAAAACAATCCCGGAACACTCATGATAACGTAATTCCCTTTGGCTTTGAAATGGATGTATTAGTTGAGCCTATGTCGGCGCGTGCCCAGTCATTTTTTTTTACTTGAGGCCACAATATTAGATTTCTAATAATACATTCTCAACATAACTGTTAAAGACGCGTCCTTCCAATTTATGCGAGAGATTAGATCTGTAATTTAACCTTCGCTCAGTGAGTGATTCCCAGCTTAGCTGCTCTAATATTTTTAATAGGCTACTCGGTTTATCATAACAACGTTTTACAAATCTAGCTCCACTACGCAGCACGCAATTCAATTCGGCAATCAATCTCATCTCAATGAGTTACTGTAAATGTCTCTGACTAGTCACCGCAAATCTGATGTACTCTAAGGACGCAAAAGCGACAAGTTCATACATTTACGGAAGCTCATGATAAACACTCTCGCAATGTTTAACAAGTGCATTACCAGGAACCCATGGACTATGCCAATTAGTTTGAGGCTTTCGCCTTCGTCGATCTGGAAAGTTAAAATTTATCTGAGTGCATGTGTGAATCTCAATCCATGGGAGTTGTTATTATTTAAATTCCAATTCAAAATGTAACTCCATAAAAATAACAGAAGGTTCAAAAACGTCAGCGGGCGCGGCGTTGCCGTTCTTCTGTTTCTCCTTCTCCCTTTAGATCATAACATTTTGTAATCTGCCGCATGGTGAACTCTTCTCGAATGCTTCCGTTGGTTTCCTCCCGTATGCTCGCAGGATGCAATCCAGTGCAGTGGCAATTCCAAAGAGAATCCACAGCGACTGCACGCCGGCAAAGCACCAGACCTTTAGATGCAGAGAGGGTAGGTGCTTCCAAGGTTTTCGACCACCATTAAATATTGCACATCACGTACGCTGATCCCTCGCATTAACTCTTATCTTTCCTGCATTATTTTCTTCTCCAGTCCCTCATGCTTTCTACGTGCCATCATGTCGTCTCAAAAATTGTGTATATGCAGACATTTTCCTTCCTTTTCACTGATTATCTTCTATTAGTCCTGTATCGCGACCTTCTACACCCCACTGCGTCATTTCCTGAAACCAACCTTCTCTGCCTTCAGGCAAATTTCATTTCATAACGCCATGTCTCCTCTCTTAACGCTTTATCCGTGATATAAGTTTCAACGGAGAGATGGCAAAATATTCGTATCTCGAGGTTTATGTTCTCCCATATTAGCAAAAATATGAAGGGAGCTTGGGATTACCAAAAAGTTAACAACCACTTAGTTATGTTTTTGAGCGATATTTAAATATTAAAAAATATATATCTAACGCTGCAAATGTAATTGATACGAGATCTGCCAAAAAAGTAACTTCCGTTAAGCAGCAAAAAATACACTTGAATGGCAACAGAAAATTTATTATTTTCATCTCAAAACTTATTATTTCTACTATTTCATACATATTTCCCAAAAGTATTTAAAAGATTTAATTTATCATGACTCTGAACTAGTTTTTAAATTCCTTCAGCATAGAATTCTTACGCGTGATATCGCAGCCAACCAACGACGGCATCTTGAATTTCCTCGCCGACACGAGCACAAAACATGTAAAACGTATTCTAACTTTTCAGTCGTATGCAACAGAGTCGTAAAGATCAGTGGAAAACTTTCTAAAGATTTCAGATATCGTAAAACTTCTGTTTTCAGGAACTTTTCTTAATTTTCAGGTGCAGTTAATTCCTCACCAAAGACAGGTGGTCACTTCTGTCCTGATCATGGACATTTGTGTTCACTCGACGACATAACGAACGACAACACTGATGTACAACTCTCGTCACTCATCAACATTTGGTCCGTACAGAGCACAAATTTTCCGATGATGAACGTCAGCAGCTTTGAAGTTTTTGTCAGTTAAAACTTTATCATTGAACGAGCTTCACATTTGGCGGGAATTGCAATTGTATCGTTCATTTTGACTCGCTATTGTAAACAAACGACAAGCGGTGTGACCTTCCAACCACTGCAGCTCGAGGTGTACTGACTTACTGTGTGCGTCAGTACAGCGACCATTCATCTCCCTCCGCTAATTCTCACGCCACACGAAAACGGAGGTTACTTTCTGGACAGTGTCGTAGTTAAATTTATTTATCACTAAGTAACCTAGTGGCAAGCTGATCCCGCAAGTAAATAAGAGGTGAAGTTAATCAAATGTTGCGAGTTTTTCCTACAGTATTTTAATTCCATTTACTACCTTCTCGACACTTACTTACAGTTATCCCCCAACTTCTCCGTTACGAGAAAAATGCCGTTGTTGTGCCGGTGTTCATCCGAAAGAGATTTCGCGAGGAAGGGTCAATCGGGAGATTATGATTTGGATTACGACGCGAAGAAAAAGGTTCCAGGCAGCATGAAAATATTTCAAAATGTCGATTATCGTGCGTCAATTGGTGTGGAATTGCTACAATATAAATGTTAAATTATTAATTACATAAGGGACACAAATGGAAATAAAAACGCTGGGATGTATACAGAAATTACCACTTAGTTTCGAGAGGACTGCTGATTGCTGGGAAAATGTTCTCCCCAAAATAAAATCCACGCGAAAAGTGCTTCTTCCCATTTCCATTACTTAAGGTTCCCTAATTAAAACTTCAAGGATTCTTGCGATGAGAACATTGAAAGTATTGGGATTGAAATGCACACTTCCCCGCTAAATCCCACGATATACATCTAGAGCATATTTGGAAAATTCTTTTTTCGCAAAAGATCCTCTAGATTCTAGAAAAAGAGAGATCCCTCTTCATTTCCAAAACGATTTTTTTAATGACTGTTATGCCTAGTAATCAATTAATTCGTACATTTTTGGTCCAAATGAAGATGCAAGATTTTAGGCGTTGAAAAATATCACATTTTAACTAAAACAAGCCGTACAGGTGTTTTGGATGAAGTTTGAATCTCAGAGTGATGACGCTTCGTCTCAATGACCTCTTCTGTCACCCTAGTCTTACTTCTCTAGTTACTCTAGTTTGTTACACTCCTCTTGAAGAAAGGCACGGTACCGTATGTTTTTGCAGTAAAACGTCGTTCCATAATCGTGATGATCACTCCGTACACCTGTGAGCCCCATACATACTGGGTGCACGCACTTACATCAACGGAAATAAAACACTATTTACAGCAAAAAATGGCAAACACAGAAAATAATACAAAATAAAAATACTGGCAACGCGAAATCCCCCAGAAGTATTTTTTAACTATTTAAATTATACGAATAAATAAGTTTTCTCCATCTTTAGTGAGTCTAATCGGCCCTGTGAGAGAGCTTTTAATTTGAAGCGGGATTCGATCAAATAGCAAATGAAAACTGCGATACTACGATATTTTATCACTTTCAAGACGCATCTTAAAAGCTGTTTTTCCGAAAACTTCCGAAGCAGTTTTAACCAGCAAAAAAATTACAGAGTTTTATTTCTCCTGGCGTTTAGCATTTATTTAGAGAAGACACTCAAAGCCAACAAGTCGGCTTCTTCCTCAGTTCACACATAAAAGACGCGCCTTTGTGTCCCAATACTACTGCACTCTCTCCCTCCCCCTTCCACTCTCGAGAGAGTGCCGTGTGTGACTCACTGTTGGCGGCGAAAGACAATTAATTCCTTCTTCGTTCTGGGAAACACACTCGAAAAAGTCCACCGCGTCTTTCAGCGGCTGAGAACCCGAACATTGTTTTTTTTACTTTTTTGAAAGGACGCACGCACCACCTCACAATAAAATACACGCGGGCAATACAGAGGCAAGAGTTCGAGGGATGGAATTCCAGGAAGGAGGAGGGTTTTTAGGGGGAGGGAGGAACACGATTTGAAAGGTCGCCGCTGCACTTAAGCTTCGACCGCCATTGGATTGTGGGGTTGGGCCCACGTCCCTATCGTCCTTCCACGTTAGGGGGTCGACAGATACGGACGGACACACTTCGATGCACTCGGAAGGATGAAATCGCTCTCACGTCCACCCGCCCGCAGGCGAACGTGGACTCCTGCCGTCCGAAACTTTTGCTTTGTGGCCAACTGGTCCGACTGCTCATGTACAGAGGGGCTTTCGAAAAAATAAAACCGTTCCGGAAGGAAGGAATCACGACAATAAATGTATGAGAATCACCTCTTAAGGTGCGCGATGACATCGACAACGCTGTGAGACGGCGAGGAACTTGTCTCTCTGGCGTTTGAATTTTCCACCAGTCGACCGACGGGGCGAAGAGTAATTCAGGTTTCAAAAGTGAAAAGGTTAGACACGTCAACTAAATGAAGTCAAAAATACCGCTAGAAGTTCCTCCTGGATTTGTCCTGGGCAAACTGCGTTCAACGGGACATCAAAAATCATCATGGCGGCATTCCGTCCATAATTAGGCGAATACTGTTTTAAGAAAAGAAGTGTTGCAAAACAGTTTCAAAAACAGTAAATTCTAATAAGCCGCCGTCGCAATCAATTATTATGAGAACAATTAATTAACCTAATTTCCACTTCCAGCTCTTATGTAAAGATTTCAATATTTCCTTCCGTGTTTACTTCCATATTTCCATAATTTAATTCTAATTCTAATATTTCCTTCCGTAACAAGTATACAGAAGGTTTAAATTTTAAAAAATCCTACTCTATATTGAAAATACCTGCTGCTACCTAGCGGACAACTTTCAACTCTCTCAAAAAATACTCTGGCATACGAAATATATGTTTGCTACTTTATGCATCAGCCCAGTGATTATACTCGTATACTACTCATTCACAATAACGTTAATCTATTCTATGCATTTTGCCTTAATTATTCCGATATAATATAAAAACCAATACTTTGAAAATCATAAATAGGTTTTTTCATGAAATAAGGAAAAATGTAATCAGAAAACGCAATATGAGTTCTACTCAACTCTTTAAAGCTACTGCGAAATTTCAGTATTTCCTGTATTTTAATTCCATGATCCAATCGTAAAATTGCTATACATTGCCTTCCATCGTTCAATTCATGCATTTCTAATGTGGTTCGCAGCACCGCATGTAGAGGTTGAATTTCTCATTCGTACATGATAGGCAGAAATTTGTGACTTAATCGTTAAGTCACAAGTTATCTGTACCGGCCAGTGTCTGGTATCCAATTCCTTAGTTTGACTCGAGTGTAAAGAACCCTATGAAGATTCGGATTCTAGGATATCTTCAGAACTATTCCTAAACGCTTGGTCAAGTTTATCTAATTTAATCTGGAATCTTCTTTGATGTGCTCATAAAACTGAAAGTCCTACGACAAGATACAGCATATTATGGATATTTTCCATGGCTCAATTGAGATCGCAGCTCAATGTAAATAAATCCCTGCTTAAATCAGTTGGTGAGGGATATTATCTATGATTCCTGTTCGAATTGGATGATCTACTCTGCTGGTATAAGATGAAATGTTATCATTAGCCCATCATTCAATAAAAATCGGGACTTATTGAAAGCTATATTATTTTGATATGCACAAGGTATAATTTACATCGGCTACCTTGAAAAGGGGAAATCTATCATTAGCAACTATTACATTGGGCTATTGGTGCTTTTAGGGACAAAATCGAAAAAAACGACCGTAGATGAAGGAGAAAATAATCATCTTTCATCAAGACAATGCACCGTGCCACAAGTCAATGAAAACAATGGTCAAATTGAACGAATTGGGCTTCAACCTGCTTCCTCACCGCTCACCATACTACTCTCGAGATCCAGCCCCTAGCGAATACTGGTTGTTTGCTGATCTCAAAAAGATGCTCCAGCGAAAAAGATTTGGCTCGAAAGAGGAAGTCATCGCTGCAACTGAACCTTATTTTGAGGACAAGGACAAATTGTTTTACTACAAGCATGGTATCGAAAAATTAGAAAAGCGTTGGAATGATTGTACTATAGCTCTCGAAGATGATTATGCTGATGAATAAAAATTAATTTTGCCAAACAAATGCTGTTTTCATAGTTTCGAGACTTATTGAACGATACGTTTAATGGTGCCAGAACAAATTGAGTAGTTTCAGGAGTCATGTGATGGAAATCGAGCATTAGGAATAACTGATAGATAGGACTATTCCACTTGATAAATACATCGAAACTCGGTCGTAAAATAAAATGTATCCATTGGAATAGCGCTACTATCACTTATTCATTATGGTGCCAGAAGTCATACTATGCTTAATAAATTACTTATTATAAATTAGTGATTTCATCCAATATTCTACAAATGTTAATTGTGAAAGAGCATCCCTACGCTATCGATGCTAAACGCTGGAAAGCTGTAGGCATGGTGGGAAGATTTAAAATCCGCTCCCCTGGCTAATATACAGATACGCCTCCACCTTCGCCGGCTGTCGTAAGGAATATGCTTATTTGCCAATCCCATCAACCGCGCAATGCTCAGGCAGGTGGTAAGTCATCCGGATATTTTATATTCAATGCGGTCGGCGGGATGCGAGTGCGCCCATGTTGCTTCTTCCCTGCGGCTTCGTCCGCTGCGCCCGCACTGACAACAGTAGCGAGTAATGAGTATGAGCTAATGTGTAATGCCACTCGGTCGTGAATTAGTTCGAGGAAAGAGGGGACTTGGCTCAGATACTTCGTTTCACACCAAGAAGTGATCCGATGATCGTTTTTTTAAATTTCATCAAAACATCACCGAAATTATGGGGAAAGGTATCTCATGCGTCACTGCTTCCCGCCGAAAAAAACCCCTGGCGGTGAGTACAAGTGCTAAACATTACCTTGATACGGCTTTATTTATTTCAGTATCGAATGAACGCGTGGTTTCAGGGACTAAATGCCCAAAAATTTAAAGAAGTCCCGTTTTTTGCATATTTGTATTGGCATAGTATCAAGACTCTCTCTTACCTAATAAATCTATTCTGCATTCAGCAATTACATACTATGCTTTTATTTCGACTTTTAGCAACAAATATCTTGATATTTACGCCATAAAAAGTAGTATAGTACAGTAACTATACTGATTAAATAGGAAAGAAATTTGTAAAATTCAAAGAAGCAGTTATTTACTCTGCATACACTTTAACACATCTCTCCTTACAAAATCTGCGTAACCGCATATAGGTAGTGCATAGAGCTACTGCTATCTTAGGGAATTCTTTAAGTATCTGTCAATCAAGTAAAACTCGTAAGAGTGAAGAAACCGTCGGCTGCGGAATGTGATTCCGAGTAGTCGAAGAGAAAAAAAGAGAGCCCCAAGAAGCCCGGTCAATCATTGGCGTATTTTGGCTTTTTTGGAGCTTCCATATCTCTTTCTTCCATCCATAACCACTTCTTTTTTACCACAATAAGAAAAAATGTCCACTAATTCAATGACTCAAGTTCAACTCAAGTAGAAGGTATTTTATCACGATATGGATCTGTGATATTTTTCTGTGAATGGGTTAAATATTAACCTTTTTACTTAAAACGGCCTTAAAGAGTCCAGCAATCGTAAACAACTATTAAGAACTTCATAAAAAAAATACGACGCCAAATTAAGTGAAGCAATTATTTAAAAAGTCTCTGACACGCATTATTTCAACTTTGCGCAGCACATCAGCTCAGCACATTTACGATTCTAATATTGAATAAGTTCCTGCCATTCATACCGCAATGGACAGGTGTTACTCACGGATTTCCTCATGCCGTAGAGAGCTTTTCCAAGTCTGCATTTGACAAAAAGGAGAGGGCAAATAAATACGTAGATAAAAACTATTTTTCAGCAATGGAACGCGTAATAATGTAAGCTAAAAAAACGTTTATATAACTGGAATATCAACATAACATTTTTTTTATTTTTTCGAATATTATTGCAACTGTATAGAACAATAAAAACCGCAATTCAACCAGTACTAGTCCGACGGCGAGTGAAATTCACACATTAAGGTCGGTGCCTTTCCCTGTGTCGGAAATGGTAAGAAAGATCTGATACCCGAAAATCACCCAGCTTGGGTGGAGATGATGGTTGCCAGAGAGGTTTTTCTGGGAATCGAACCCGGGCCCTTCGGTCAGTAGTCCAAAGCTCTACCCCTAGGCTACCGCGACCCTAATGTCAGAGTATAGAAAACTCAATACATAATGAGTTATTTTCCGAAACCTCAAACCATTCACTTAATCATGGATCAGAATCTCGAATTTCAGCACTATCCCTATTGGAGAATGGACAAAGTTTGCAGAACCAACAACATGCACCGACTCGTCTACCTATTAAGTTATTTGGTTCTATTCGTGCGTTGAAAATAGAATAAATACTCACCCTAAGCTTAGTCGTTTAAGTTAGGCAGAACTTTAAAACGTTAATCTGTGAAGAATATGGAAACAGTATTAATCGCAGACAAATACTGCAAAAGAAAGTGATTTATGTTCTAATCCTGAACATTTTTATCGATCGTCTGAAACCGTTTGGGATCGCTAAAAAGCCGTTGGAATGTCCTTCCAGAGCGGATGTATTGCACAGTTAGTATCCTTGGAAGGAGGGCACGAGATGGAGAGTGCACTCAATTGGCCAGAGAGATAGGGATAGAACACGAGGCCCTCACTCCGCGAATACTTACTCACCTCCAACCGGGGCACCTAATGAAGGCGAGGCAGCGAGTGGGTGCACCTACATAGATATCTGCCTGCATGCGCCATAATCTTTTGATAAGCCCATCGACGGAGACGAAGCCCTTCTTCCCGCCGGTCCTCGTCCCGGCCCCTCGCGGCCCCCGAGCGCCGAGTGCTTATCGGAAACTGGGGCGACGGAGGCGGCGAGGGGGTCGGTTGCTTGGCACGCCACAATTGCCATCTTCCAAGCCAAGTGGGTGTGAAGGGGTCGGGGTACTCCGTGAGGGGTAGCCGAGAGTTGAGGAACGGGTGCAGGGGAACAGGGTACAAGGAAGAGAGACGAAATCCTAGGGACGTATTCACACGACCCATCATTGAACTATACCTCCGATATGCATCGTGGGCAATTGTGTCCAATGAATTGGCATTTCCTCAAAAGATCCTTTTTTCTGGTGCGCACGGAAATCGGCTCGTATCTGGACGTTAATAATTGAATCGAAACAGTTGCCCCTGGTTGGCAGATGAATTCGGTCCACTCGTTCTAGCTTTCGGCTGCCCAAACAGCTCTAAAGCGTTCGCAACGGTCAATCCAATTGGCGTAATAAACAGAGAGGAATGGCGAGACGCTTTGCGCGCTGCTGAACAATTGGTGCGTTCCAAACAATTTGTCCAAACAATCTGACTCGAGGAGGGCGATTGCGGCGGCCGCCATCTTCCCGCCTTTCCTATTGACTGAGCGAGAGTCGATAGCGTTCTCAAATGGGAATCGGTGCGATGCATAAACACGCGAGGTCGCGCCCCAAAGTGGGCTCGCGCGAGTCAACTCGTGTGAGAGAACATTTTTTGTTTTAATTTGATGCACGGCTCTAACGTAAGAAAATGAAATCAGGAATTCAGAGAGGAATGGACGACGCCTTTGCACTCAAAATGCATTAGTTGAAAAACTCCGCAGGATAAGATAATCCTAACTCTGTCCTCTCCTACCATTGTTCTCAATGAAATAATATTTAACAAACCGAACGGTATTAGGGTTAACCTTGTGAAATTTATCCAGGATGGATAGGAGACAAACTATGCAAATTTCACTTGAATAGAGATTTCTTCACGACCCGGGTTTCAAACACCTGAAGATGACATTAAGTGTTTGAAACCCGGGTCGTGAATAAATCTCTATTCAAGTGAAATTTGCATAGTTTGTCTCCTTTCTATCAGAAATAATATTTCTAACATTTTCGAGTGACGATATGTATCACTCGGATAAAAACTCTAAACAAGTAATCGTATCATTTAGGTTCGCGTCAACGGTATTCGAAATTATGTTTAAAAAATTGCACATCTTGAGAGTTGACCACGGGTGTTTGGTTTACTTATTTTCATTAATATATGTTAACTATTTATAAATATATTCCTACAAAATAGCTACCTTGTACATGTTTGGAAAATTTTCAAATATATTTTTATTCATAAATAGTAATTGAGCTTCCTTCTTTCCTCACAGTCTCAAACTGGCACCTTCACCGAAGGGGAAATGTTACGGGTGCCATTGAATATTAATTGAAATGTATTTCCAAGCGGCAATTGACTCATAGTAAACTATAATTTCTTCTAGGATCCGAGTATAATACGAGGTACTCGTATAAAGGCACTTTGTACTTGAACTGCTTATGCTAATAAAAATTATAAATGTATATTAAACGAATGCTTTCTACGAGTACTGTACTGTTACTTAGGATTACAGATAACATCGATAATGTATCTCTTTTTGTTTTTAAGAAAACCATTAAAAAATTCAGATAAATAAATAACCTACATATAATTTAAAAAAAATAATCTATATGCAGTTCCGTAAGTCAAAAAATATATCCTAATCACTAAAAACTCCGAGCATGAGGCATAGTAATTAGGAGCTTAATATAATATTTATATGAAATAAATTTCAGTCTCCTAATATACTTATGCAATGATGTACCATAAGTTTTCATGACTGACATATTTTTAACCCGTAAACCCTCATTACTAGGCAAAAATGTGCATGCCTATTTAACGTGATCATACTTTAATATTTTGTACTGAGGTATGGGATTAAATTAGTATATCCTCAATTAATCGTGACTCACAGTATTTCCTCAAAGCGTCAATCAACTTTCACCCGAGTCCCATTTCTCGCAGCTACAACGGCGACTGAGACGATCGAGTTCAGATAGAAAAAGAGAGAGACACGGCAAAGGGTTCTTTTATGTTTTAGATTAGATTAGGTGTTTTTAAGGGTTAGATTTTTCTTAGTGAATTTAATTTCCAATAATGTGGGATTTCTCGGAGATCTTCCATGGACCTCCAGAAGAGGCGGAGCGGGGGAGGTCATAGAGGTCAACTGTGGAAGGACCGAAAGGAGGAGAGGGAGGGGAAGTGGGGGGGTAGAGAAAGGGGGGACTCCTTGAAGGGAGGAGGGACATGCTCCATACCCAATTAACCTCCTTTAGAAGCAGAGCGAGACGGGTAGGCACCAGGGTCCTTGGACTCCATAAAAAATGCACGCAGACCCTCCCCCCTCTCACCTTCCCCTCCCTTCTCCCCTCTACCTCCCTGCACCCTTGGCGATGACCTGCACATACCAAACTATTCTAGCCCCGACATTATTAGAGGAAGTCCCTCGATAATCTGGACGGTCCCTAAAAATAATACTTATAGTCGTGGAATCCTATCGCCCCCGCACATACCCTGAGTCCTGCCCTCCTCCTCCCCCCGCTCTTCTTCAAGAGGAGCGTACCCCTTTTCCAGCCATTCAAAACCTTCACCCTTTTCCTCCCTCTTTCCCGTTTGAGTGGCACCCTCGCTCCTTTCCTCCACAGCGTCCCAGTAACGCACGATATTGAGTCTCAATTCACTTCTACTGTTCTCTCCAGCATCTCTCTCTAATCTAACCATGCCTAAGACTTCAGATTAACTCTTCTCTGCTCAACTTGTTCCATTCGTTCATTTGAAATCACTTACTGAAAAAAATCCCATTCTACTCTCATCAATTCCATTAAAAAAGCATGGCACTCACCGAGCAACAAATTCCACGTCAAGGTCATTAAATCTTTTCTTTATGCCATGGTTTAGGCTCGTGTTTTTATGCTCGTCCTAATGTGTGCATGAATCATGTTCGATGCAATTATTATACATAAGAGTAAAAATATAATTCACACAGATAATGAGTGAGTAAGAAACCCTCAACACTGGTTAATATCATACCTCAATATAATTTTCTGGTGATATTTACACTAATTTTTTCTAAGTTCCTCACCTTTTTAATTCTGGAATGCGGGACACTATTATTTAATACAGATGTAGTAAATATGAATGTCATTTGTTCATAAGTATGAGAATCGTCGGTTAAGGTAATATTTGACTCGGTTGTCTTCTATGATAGTAAATTATTACTATTTATAAAATACTTCGCTCATCTGAGTGTAAGCCGGAAAACAAATTTTTCCAAGAGTCTGAAAGATTGATAAAAACATTGTGCACTGTATCTATCCTACGCTTGAAGAGACCTCGTTTGCTTTCCTCTCCCCTCTTCCAACTGCCTTCGCTTCTCATTCCACCGCAAAGGGACCTAAGCAATCCAACCACCACCCTCACTTGCTATTCATCCTCATCTTTTCGGAACACGTGCTCATTTCTCATCTTATCTCTCTTCCTCATCTTCAACTAATCATTCAGGACCATTCATTGACGATTCAGGAAAAGTTCTCGGCATTCCAACACGGGCCCATATTGGTGTGTGGTATCTTCACTGCCTTACCTTTCTCAATCAAATTGATTCGTTATATCTCAGCACTTCTATTTATCCATAGATGAACGGTATAGCTATATTTCTTCCTAAGTGGAAAATAGTCTATTTCCATCGAGTGCGATAATGCAACGTGAATAAAAGGACTCCAATATTTATTTTAAACACGGAATTTCTCGGGCAAACAACATTAACTCTTGCCAAAGTAGGTATGATAATCTTATACAAATATATGTAGAGGAATCATAAGATCTTCCGTGCCTCTAAATTAGAACTGTATTAAATTCACATCAATCACGACGTTTCTGATTTGGCTCAATGATATATCCTTGGAGTGCTTCAACGGTTATTTATAAAAAGGTGCCCCGCTTGGTGTCTTGACAATATGTGTATAAAAAGTATCGGAAACAATTTATTCCAGACGTGTTCGTTAGGCTTTGAATTCAGACCGTCGGTTATGTGTGATCGCATGATCACCTATAACCGACGGAATCCGCCTAACAGGGAGCCCTCGAGTAGTAAAAAAGCCGCTTGATAAGTGTATCGACGCTCAGGAGGGATGTGCTTGAGGAATTTTGAGCCACTGTAGCAACATCTGTAATAAATGTATTTTTCGGAAACTTTTCCCGATACTTTTTATACGAATCATGTAATCTTGAGGACAAAATTCTTTCCGGTGGAACAAAACCCTAATGAGTATGCGATTAGAACCCTGGCTATCATCGCCCCGCCATATTTTAATAATTGAAGGGAACGCGCGTGCGTGACATGAAAATGACGCTCCCTTCCGAGGTGCACACCGTCATCATCACATCTCCCTCGTCATCAGCCTCCATATCCACTCTCCTCCCCCTCTTCCTCCATCCTCCGAGATTTGCCTCGCCGTGAGGGGCGCCAGCGAGATGCAGGCGCACACAGCTCGTCGGTCGTTTAAAACGCCCCGAGAGAACAACGAGAGCATTTTTTCTCCTTGTCCAAAGAGGACTCTCCTACGATTGGTGCTCCATTCCCGCCCACTCTCACATAAAGAGATTTGGAAGTTTTTCATAATTCAGGAAAGTCAAGAGGGGGAACAATCGGAGCGGAGTTAAAAAAATGGGGTGTCTCGCGGGTGAAAGAAAGCAAACTCCTTCGCCTCGCGTTTTTTAAGAGGGGAGCACAGAAAATGAGAATTGAAACAATCCTGAGGGAGGTTGGGTGTGTGTGGGAAAGGGAATAGAGGGAGAAGTGGGGCGTTTTGAATGCTACCGGAATCGGTATCGAGCGTTCTCCGCTCGCCCCCTCTCCCCCCGCTCCCTCCGTCGCCACCGCGAGATATTCTTACGCCTCCCCCGACATCCTTCCCCAACACACAGGTACGCGAATGCATGTCTCGCGATGAGATATTTTAACGAGATATCGCATTGCAATGTCGAGCCGCCAATCAAGCCATGCATGATACTGAAGCTGCCATCGAAACGGGAGGCGGCCTTGATCGAGGACGCCCCCGGAGGCCGAGGGCTTCGTCTTGCCTCAGCCGTCGAGAGAGGAACGCATCGATTGATTTCGAACGACCTCAGCAGATGCACGACGGGATTTAATTACGTACCTCGATGTTAACAGAAAAATAACTAGACACCGTACAAGGTGCATAAATACATTATCTCGGGTATTATCGTCCATTCGCATCAAAAGTTGTGCGCCGTTGAAAGCCTAACGCAGGCCGACTTTCAACGACAGCGGACATCGCACTTGCTTCGACCAAAAAGTGAGGGGCAGGTAGGAGCAATTTATTTTTGAGATTTATACACTTACTTGAGATTTTTGCTACAACACCTGGAAATTCTTCAAAGTTCATCCCTTGAGCGCCGACACACTAGCCAGCGGCTTTTTCACCACTCGAAGGCTCCTCCCTAGTAGGCGGATTCCGGAAGGTCCTTAGGAGTACGCGTGCGAGCTTCTTTGACGGCACTTAGGGTCCCATGGTGGTGTCCTCTGAGGGAGGATTTCGCTTTTGGAAAACGAAATAGTCTACTGGTGCTCGGTAGGGATTGTAAGGGGGTTGGGGAATCGTCGCGATGCCGTTGCAGGTCTTCACAAGTAGACACTCTCGACTCTGTTCTCGGTCGTGCGTTTAGATTTTCAGGACGAGTTTAGTGCATTTCTTCAGCATCGCCAAATTTTCAATGAAATACGTGGTGTTCACTGACATCTTATCAATACCAATACGATCTGCGATCATACGCATACGGTGACGGAGTTCCCAATTCAGCACTTCATGCACACGTCAGGAAAAAATTGTATACCGATAATTTTCATACAAACCATGTGCATGTATTTATACTTCACCAGAGAGCACGTATTTGGAATTAGGGTCGTTAACTTGCAAGAAAAATCACCTACGCACCCGTGAACGTATGCGCGGTATAAATACCGACCACCTCTTCCTCCAAAGCAAGCGGGCGATGAGGAGAAGATGGTGGCGAGACGCGTTGCCAAAGGGCTCGACCCAAATACTACAACCGCTCCTTTTAAAAAAATCTTAATAAATTCTTTTCTTCCCCTTGGATGGCATGTTTGAGCAACTGCAGTCATGAGAGGGCGAGCAAAATGAAAAGGGGTGGAGGAAGGAACGACTCCGACCTCCGCTTTCCATTCCCAATTCCCAACCCCCCCCCCTCCACCCCTTCCACCACTTAACCGCACGCCACTAAATCGACTTATGCATTCCGTCCCGAAAGGATTGTGACAGGAAGAGTGGAATAAATATCGAGAAGTCGGCGAGGATAGAGGCGACCCGCCGTTTCCTAGATGCCTCATTTTTAAGTCACGTCATTCGACGGAAGCTCCGAGAAAAAACTCCCGAGTGTTTTGCTAAAATGCGGTTTTGATTTCCTCCCGACGCATAAATCTCGGGGGAAGAGAGGAATTTGGTCTCAAAAATAATCCGAGGGCAGCAGGAGTAGTCAGTGTGTGTGTAAATACTATGGACATGTGCAGAAAAGTTACGTCAACGCCTATTACGGCATTGAGGCCATGGACATTTTTATTTGAAAACATATGGTAAAACTTTGATAAAAAAAGGAATTATTTCCCCCTAAATTAGAAAATGTTGACTATCAATCTAACGCACATGAAAGGCTAAAAAAGTTACTTTCTATGGAAAGGGGGGTACTTAAATATAGTGTAATAACATTCAAAATGCATGAATCATTGCCAGTTGCAATAAATGTCGAATTCAAATTCAAGCTGAAGAGGGAAGATGGACCAGTCGAACAGCAGTGTCCTCGATGCTCACGATATAAACCACCGTTATTTTGTCCAAGAGGAGTCCATTTCTAGCGTCCTGTCACCTACAGGGATCTTCTTGGAAATCATGGGACTTCAAACAAGAGAACGAATAACTCCAAATCTAGGAAAGGCTCGTTAATATTTGGAAAAATAGATCACTATAATGGACGTGAATAGAAAGCAAAAGGGGAACGGAAATCAACCAACCGTCAAAGAAATCCAAAAGTTGCAAAGGATATAGTGTATACTCGTATATATATATATATATATATATATATATATATATATATATATATATATATATATATATATAATTCTCATACATAGAAATAGATATATAGTATAAGGAAAGGGGATAGGAAAACACATAAAAGACAAACACAAAATATGTGTTTTCCTATCCCCTTTCCTTATATATCTATTTCTATGTATGAGAATAATATTTGTTCGCCGTATGGCGGGATTTTCGTGTTTGAATGAATATATATATATATTCATTCAAACAGAAATAGGCATAAGGAAAGGGGATAGGAAAACACATAAAAGGCGAACACAGGACATGTGGGGAAGGCGGTTTTTGAGCAGATCACGAAAGTAAAAATATTTCCTTATCCGGGATATATATATATATATATACATACATATATATATATATATATATATATATATATATATATATATATATATATATATATATATATATATATATATATATAAATATACATGGTTCGTCCAGAAAATAAGTGTACTGAGCTCAGGAAAAAAAAATGTATCACACTTTTACATATCTTAAGCTAATATTCCTCAAAATAGGACCCTTGTGAGTCGATACACTTGTTCCAGCGGCGATCAGAGTTCAGTACATCGCGAACTTTTCACACATTTTCGTCGGTGAGTGTCGTTGATGGGCGTCCAGGCCGTGATTCGTCGTCGACCTCTTCTCTGCCCTTCACGAACATCTTGTAACACCGAAAGATCATGTTTCTGGACATGGCTGACTCTCCGTAAGCCTGGTTAATCATACCGACAGTTTCGGTAGACGATTTCCCAAGCTTTACCGCAAATTTAATGGAATAACGCTGCTCCAAAAACTTCGGCATCGCGTTCCGTGACGTGGGTCGAGCGCGGAGGTTCGCGTTAACAGAGCTCCTCACTACACCACAGCTCAGAGCCGACTGCCTTTTTCAGCGTCGCTTGCCAACATACCCTTCTCCAATCGCACCCCGTCAGAGCGGTGCTGGGCGCGCCGGGAGCGGCGGGAAAAAATCAGTACACTTATCTTCTGGACGAACCATGTATATATATATACTCGATTTATTAGGAAAATATAAAAAAAATATAAACACAGTAATCTACCCGAAGGTCGGTTTAGTAAGTGATGGTAGAGTTCACCCAATACTAAGCCCGACGGCGACACACACACCGCTACACGGACTACCGCGACACATACGCGCGCACACACACACACACATATATATATGTATATACATATATATATATATATATATATATATATATATATATAAGCCTAAATAACACCTAAAATATCTATATTACCTCTTTCCATTTCTTTCTTAATATTCTACATTTGCCTGTCCTCAACCTCCCCTGACATTCCATGTTCCTCTCTCACTACTTTCGTCTTCTTCTGCGTGTTCTGACCTGCTGCTGTTAAAATTTCTCCCCGCAAGGGTTTCGTGGGATGACAACCGCGGAAGCCTTGCCTCCCCCACTGCCGGGCACGGCATGCGGCACCTTGGTCCTAGTCCCGCAGTTGCTAGGACTAATTTTTTCCATACTTTCCATCATAAAAATCTTAGGAATAATAATTGAGGTGGTTTCCTGTTGCTTCCTCAATAGAGTTTTTAACGTGACACCATCACTTAATGGCCGCCCCACTGGGGTCAGACGCCTCTGCAGCCGCTCACTGAGGAACAGACGACGCGTGTACTACCTTCTGTCTGGCTCCTAACCTTCAACCTATCTGGGATGGGTGACCCTAACAGGAGCAATTATTTTTACTCCCGCCAGCACTGCTCTAGTGGTCATCGGAACGTGCAAGCCCTTCCACCACGTCAAGGTTTTAGTCCATGGGAAGGACGATATCGTGCGTGTGTATAATATTTATATTATATACGAGTACATCGCTCATCTATATATATATATATATATATTATATATATATATATATATATATATATATATATATATATATATATATATATATATATATATATATATATATATATATATATAGATGAGCGGGTCGTGGTGGTCTAGTGGGTAGAGCGTTAGACTACTGACCGGAGGGTCCCGGGTTCGATTCCTGGGCAAGGCACTTTGGGCACCAGTAGCTCCACCCAAGCTAGTTGATTTTTCGGGTACCAGATTTTCCTGGGAAACCATGACCAGCATAGGGAAAGGAACTGGCTCCCCTACCCTGATGTGTGAATATGTGTGAACACGCCGTCGGGCTTGGTACATGGGTGAGCTCTACCATCGCCTACTAAACCGACCTTCGGGTTGATTACTGTGTTTATGGTTTTTACATATAGATGATTTCTTCGAAGTAACACGGAAGTGTTGAATTAAAAACTTAGCAACACACAGCACGAGAACATAAAAGGAACACTCACACGTAATATCTTGATAATTTCGACGGACTCGTACTCCGTCTTCTTCGGAAGATAAGTTAAGACTGAGGTGTATGAGTATGTGGTTTAGAGAGAGAAGGGGTCGAGGGAAAAACAGGTAGTGGGGGAGGGGTGAAGGAGAGGTATGTGGAGGGGGAGAAAGCGGAGGGGAGGAAATGTGGTGAGGAGGGGATGAAGGAGGGGTTATGGAGGGGGAGAATGCGGAGGGGAGAGCAGGCGGTGGGGGAGGCGTGATGGACGGGGTTATGGAGGGGGAAAGGGTGGCCAGAGGAGAGCGGAGATGGAATAGGGAGGATGCGGAAATAGTACCAAGCGACACAGAAAACTAATCGTTCATCCACAGATACCACAACAACCATGACCCAGGCGTCAACTCACAAAGTCATCTAGTAAATAGGCTCGACAAGTCAAAACCCAGGCCAAGATGACAAAATGTATGCGGATGAAAAAATTGTCCCACCATCTCGCAAGAAACAAATCAACACCCATCCACCTCAGCCCCCACCCACCCATTTAGTGAACGACATTGAGACCCGGACGTTGATAGCCTTTACACAGCCATAAAAATGCCATTTTCATTGTTTTTAATTTTATAGGGTTATCGGATGGGGGAAGGGATGTTAGAACGGAAACATTGTAATAGTGGTTGAAGGGGGTATTGTGGTGGGAGGCTCCACTCCAGAAGTCCTCGCCCCGCCTCGAAATCACTCCCAGGCCCTGCAATAAACCTAGATGCAAAACATGTCCTATTATCCAAACCAGTAACCAACCCCTTTCCTACCCGCTCTTTAACTCCCTCCCACAAATTCACTACGGATCATGTACCTCCAACAATGTTGTGTACCTTCTCAAGTGCCAAATTTGCCCTTCCTTTTATATTGGACAGTGTAACACACCCCTTAATATTGGAATCAATAATCATGGAGCCTCATGTATCAATTCCTCCCTGATTTGTATGCTCCCAATCCCCAATCACGCCTCCGAACACAACACTCCCTTTGACCAATGCTATGAAGTAACCATCTTAGCATCTCTCCCACCCTTAGACACTCCACTGAAACTCAAAACACTAGAGCAAACTTTCATCTGGCTCCTGAATTCCTGAAATCGTCCAGGTATTAATATTAGACACTAATTGCCACCTTCATACACATAATTTCATCCCCCTCCGCCCCCTACACCTTCCATATCATCCCCAAAAATCCCGCTCCTAACGCTAACTCTCTAAACCCCTCCCCTTGCATACCTTTCTCTCCTTCTCCTTCCATCCAGTGCTTCCGGGCCCTTCTTTGCCTCAGTTCTGTTCCTACTTCCTCTTGAGAAAGGTGGTTGTACCACCGAAAATTCAAGACCCAGTGAGTCCCTCTTTTATGTGTTTCTGTGCTTGTGTCTACTAGTGTTCATTTTATTTACATTATATATATGTGTGTGTGTATATGTGTATATATATATATATATATATATATATATATATATATATATATATGAAGGTGTGAAGTAAATTAGGTTTCCTTGGTGGTGTAGTGGTAGCACGTCCGCCCGGCAAGTGGAAGGTCCGGTGTTCAAATCCCGGCTAAGGAAATATTTTTACTTTCGTGATGTGCTCAAAAACCGCCTTCCCCACATGTCCTGTGTTTGCCTTTTGTGTGTTTTCCTATCCCCTTTCCTTATACCTATTTCTATGTTTGAATGAATATTTGTGCGCCGCATGGCGGGACTTCGTATTTGAATGTGTATCTGGCCAATGTGACTCATCTCTTCTTCTGGCTATGCGTGCCACGAAACGTACTCTTCCTATTCTATTTGATACTATATGCTTTCTAACCAACTGTCCCCTCTTCTTAAGTGTACTTAAATCGTTTATATTTCCCGGAATTAACACCGGCGACAAAAATCATCCAACTGAGGCCATCCTCTCCCATTCTTTTGTCCGTTCATCCTTTGTCCTTTAATTTATTCCGTCCCCCAAACTCCTCCCCCGAGGTCCCTCCGCTCTTCCCCCGAGAAATCATTCAGAAGATGGAGGTCTCGAAACGTCACATATATGTACTTTCTTTGTTTATTTTGTATTTTTCGATAAATTTTGAAGATAGTCAAATTGGTGTCTTCAGATGGCAGACAAATTTATGTCAGGATTTCACATTAAAACATCTCTCCACTCAACACTTTTGGGTTTCATTGATTCGATTCTAAGCTTTGTCAAAACTATGAAAAAACTTACCGGGGTTCTAATTTTAAATTTCAAAATATCTCCGAAAAGTGAAGAATCAGGCGTGATATTGTGGAATCGAGACATAATGAAAACTTCGTTGCAATTTTCCACAGTTAAAACTTTATTGCCGACCATGGTTTCGATACACTGTATCATCTTCAGGTGAGGTCGGCAATAAAGTTTTAACTGTGGAAAATTGCAACGAAGTTTTCATTAATAATTATCAAAATATCTCGTTTTTTTGATGGATTAGAATGGATCTGATGGATAAATTAAATCCAACCAGATATTATGTATTTTGGCCTAATAGCTTTAAATGGCAAGAAAAACTGGATTTAAGAGAAATTATCTGCACTGCTGAACCTTTCATGTTAAATGAGAAACGAGAATATAGTATCTCTTGATAGTGTTTGTTATCCATAACATTTCAGTTCTACGTGCCATTTTTTCTTTCATATGGCCTATTGGTGCATTACATTGAATACTGAACGTGAATAACATATAAAAATTGATGAAGTTGAATCGCTTATATCTAACACATTATTTTAACTAAACACATTAGGGCCCATCGTAAATATTTTTATTAACAACTAGTAGAAATTTATTTCTGGATCTCCAACAAGAATATCATAAGAATATAAATGTTGAGACTGAGGTAGTCTCAACATCGTCGTTAATTTATAACAACACAAGAATTATAGCATTAGAAGATCCGAACGACGATGCTACGCATTTACATGCATATCAATTCTATATGTGGTGAACATTCATGAGTATGAAGTTAAACATGTAATTACACCATAAATATTAAAAATTTATCCTCAATAAAGATTTTGCACGGAGCGAGGGAAATGGAAAGAAGGATAAGAGGAGGGACTCGTCGACTCACACACTCTTTCGAAGAGACCGCAACAGTGAAAGGAGTGAGATGGGACGCGGAGGACCGGGGTCGGCTTTGCGTCTGGAGGATAGGTGGCCCCTTTTAATTGGCCCTCAGGAGAGAGGGAGGTGGTGGCCCCCACCCCACCTTCGACGCCCCGGCGGGAGAGCGCGCGGGGGCGGCGGACGATGCATCCCGCGACATCCCGCCACGATAGCGTGCGGCCCCACGGCGAGATGGGCCTTCAGCAGGGAGCAGTGGCCCCATGTCGTCGGGGCCACTGCTCTCCTCTCCCTCGCAGAGGGCGCTGGCCCAACGATCCCGCCGCGCCGTGCGCTATACTATATAAGGGCAACGCAAAAGCCACATCGCCTCGACAATCCGGGCAGACATCTTGAGCCATCCAAATCCTACTGTACACTTTGCCATGGCCTTCTGGTGGTTTCACTACCTTGGTGATGTTAATAATCATCTGTAATGACTCGCTTCGTTTCTCGTTCGTTCGTAATTCGCTTATAGATATTATGCATTTCAGCACTCATTTTCCCTATTGCACAATACGCGAACTCAATACGAACAAACACATACCAAGAAATCAAATCAGAACTGCACTCTGAGAGCTTCCTTTCCATTTAAATAGCTGGTTACTCAATATATTCTGCTAAATCCCCTTGCAGATGCTAACGGATAATTTTTAGATTGCAGTAATATAAAATTGTACATTCTACTATTGAAAATATAACATGCCGTAAGTGTCTCGCGTCTTGTCTACGTGAAACCACTGAGGTATCGTTATCTACTTGTACATGCACATAGCTAATAATCAATGTTCTTTAATGATTACATGCACATGGCTGATTAGCAATGTTCTTTAATGATTATAATAAAACAAATATGGTAATTAATTTTTTTTAAATTTAGTTTAAGAATTTAATGAATCATTAGAACTCTCTCTAAAAAGACGTTAAAATCAATTCACTGTAAATACAAGAAAACCTTTCCAAAAAACCAAACTATCCGCTTACACCTGTTTCTACCTGTAAAATTAACGTAATCTATCTCTTTGAATGTAAATGGTGAAAACCTCTCCCCAAAAAATCTTACCCAAGGTGAATGATAAAAATATAATGGTTGCAATTATACCGGTTAGTTTGAGCATACTATTTGGAATAGTTTGAAATAAATGGCAATAAAACAATAGAATTTCAATGCTTAAAGCAGATTTAATGAGAAACTGTTTTCTTCGAAAAGCTTAACAGGATTTAAAATCACAGCAAGGGGTACACAAATAAATTTCCATTTCCAACACAATTGAATTCTGAAGAGGGATCCTTTGGAACAATCTC
This sequence comes from Hetaerina titia, assembly GCA_037158775.1. Classification (NCBI taxonomy): domain Eukaryota; kingdom Metazoa; phylum Arthropoda; class Insecta; order Odonata; family Calopterygidae; genus Hetaerina; species Hetaerina titia. The sequence continues at coordinate 7,174,926 of CM073768.1, read as the reverse complement.
TTCGCAACGATTTCCCAGATTATGGCGTGCCTTAGTATGTATGTACAACTCCATTAGTATCAGCCGACTTTCTAGCGCATTTTGTTCATTTATGAAATGTTATTCACCCCTTTCGATCGGGATTGTTTACATGGGTCGCTTTAATGGATTGTCACACACACGCACAATTCTCTCTGGCTCCCTCGGTCCCTCTCGCCGTTGGCGTAGGACGGGGAGGTGTCAGGTTTGGGACGGGATTCCTTTTGACTCGGACCCAGTGAAATGTTTCGGCGGCCGAAGGACATTCGGCGAGCGTTAGTCTGCCCTTCCAATGATGAATGTTCCAGACTTTAATCTCCATCGTCCACGATTAACTCTGCAGGAACAACCTGCTTCCCCGTGGCTGAAACCCTTATCGAGATGATAGCCCGAGATGCTGCCCCAAACCCCTCCCTTCCTCACCCCCTCTCCCACCCCAACCTCCGACACCGACGCCCATTAGTTATTCACGTCTCGGGCAAGAGAGGAGCGAAGGAATTTTACCTCCCCTTCCACGCGCCCGACCTGATCGACAACAAGACTACGTTCCTCTCCCGGAAGAGCGGAGTTGAGGCAGGCTCCAGAAGCCCTTGGCACGCCGCACAATGAAGTATCCGTCAATTGATGAAAATTATCACCTTCCATATCGCTTAATACGCTACGATTAATAGACAAAAGACAACCAAGCAATTTTAAGGCATAGGAATGATCTTAAGTCTTATTTAAAACCGACGAAAGAGAGTAACGGATCCCGAGAAGGATTCACCAAAATTGGTGGGAAAAAAGATACGCAAGTTCATAGAAAATTAATAGCTATTATCCAGGATAAAACTGCGGTACCCTCGAACAAATGCAGCGGAGTGTGTACTAAGTACGAGCGGTAGAAGGAATCTTAACGCCCTCCAAGGAAACCATATGGTCATCCTCAGTGGTGAGTGCCCTTCTGTCGGATGCTCCTCCAGATGTGTAGGAATCCAACGTTCACTCGGGGCGACACCCGAGGAATTCGCTCGGGGTTCAAAACCAGCGGCCAGTCTCAGCAGTGCGCCCCCGCGCGTGCCACGGAGCCCCAGAGGACCTCATTCCGCGCCCAGCAACCGCACGTGTCCTCACACACGTCACAATGTCAGCAGTAAATTTTAAAGTACCATCGAAAATTAATATAGGTGTTAACTTTTTTCAAAGCGGGCGTAGCCTATTTAAACTTGTTCTATAAGCACATAAATATTTTCAAGGGCGAAAAATAAATTCATGGACTTTCACACTGATTTTATTTTTCTCAACAGGTTTTCGGAAGGGAGGAATGCACAGAAGTGTTGAAAGTCGCAACTTGACCGAGTCAGCGGGTCGGAAAGCGGCGCTTTGCCCGGGCAGACGTTCGCCTCGCAGCGACCCTTATCGCTCGCAGCCGCCAGGCAAAACTAGAGGGCAAATTGCCATTCCTATAACACACTCAGACCCCCGGTTTTTAAGACCAGGCAGAACGAGTACCACTCTGTCCGCCAATTATTAGCAATTCAGTGTGAAACACCTCAAGGAACTAATTACGCCCAAACAGATCATTCGTTACTGCAGTGGCAACTTGGAGGAAAAGACACAAAGCAATATTGAAACCTCCGGTACATCGTGAGCTCTGTTTTATAAATTGAGATTGTACAATTGATAAATATTTTTCACTGAATAATTAGAAAGTGTAAAAATATTTCATTAAAATTTCGTACGTGGCCGTAAAATGTAAAAAGCTAAAAGATACAATCCCTACAAAGGTAATAATTTAGTGAGTTCATTAAACGTTTATGTATAATTTGAGCATTTAGAAATAATTAATCTGTGCCTTCATGATGAGACGTGGAAGTCCAGTGGGTAGACGGCTGGCTTCTAATTGGAGGGTCCGGGTTCAATTTCTGCATACACTTCGAGACACTCTCAGCTTCATCCAAGCTGTGCGATTTTTCGGGTACCAGATCTACCTGAGAAATCATAGATGGAAGAGGGAAAGGAGCCGCCACCGCCTTACCCTCAAGTGTGAATTTCACACGTCTTTGCTCTTGAGAAAGTGTTGGCTGATCTCTGCTCTTAGCTATCAAACCGACCCTTCGGTTCATTATTGTGGTGGTCCCTTTTTAGTACCCTTCGTTTGCACTTTGATAATGAGAAGTAGTCAATGCATTGCCGTGCAGCAGTTTTAAGCTTAAGGATATCCTTCCACTAATTTCATTTGTCAAAAAACAATGATCCTTCTATAAAACAAGGTACCTATACGTGACTGAGCATAGATTAACGGAGTGAAAGCGTATGTTAAAAAAGTTTTTCACGCACCTTCAACTCTGCCATCTACTTTTCCTGCTGTATGTAAACTTTTCTCAAACATCCGTATTTTGATCATTGTTTAATCCCAAAATTCCAACATAAACCTTTTTTAAGCTCAATTTCTCCTCCACTGGTGCTTATTTTAAACGGTCTTTTGGTATAATAACATCAGACACCTGATCAAGGTCGTTTCAAAGCCTTACACTTCGGAGCGATACCGGGAAGGCGAGGGTTCCGTAGTTTTATTAGTCCAACGATCACTTTGCAAGATCAGAGGAGAAAACAAAATTTAAGATCGACGGGGGTTCACTTTCGGCGTCAGCACTAATGAGGAGGTGGATGGTGGAGGGAAAGGAGCATTATTACCTCCTCCAAGAGATCAGCACCGAAACCATGCTTCGACACTCCGTCCAACCGCCGCCAATAGTCAAATGAGACGCCGTCAAACTTGGGGCGTTGCTAGGGGGATGTCTGCGTTCGAGGGGGGATGAGACGTTTCCCTCAGCCTTGGGAGAGTTCGCTGTTCATTTTTCATTGTCAATTTTGCTCGTAAGATACAAGTACGAATATTGATTCGACTGGGATTCCCGAAGGCCTATATATTTTTATCGACAACGTAAGATGTCGAAGTTGTACGCAGGCGCAGCCATAATTCTCACTTTAACCTCACTGTCCAATATTCATTCAAAAATACACAAACCTTCCGCAAAATGAAAAGATGGAGGAAGAATCGTAGCATGCCAAGAACCCTCTCCATTTAAAGCTAACAGTTTCAGGCTCAACTTTGTGGAATTCCTTCATGGTGAGGGTAAAAGAAAGAGAACAAAAAACTTTACACTTCCACACACTTTTAATACAACACGACCATAGTTTCGATGCTGCGCATCATCATCAGGTACATTTCAACAAAATTTTTCAACTTAATATAGCCAGGAGCCAGGTAGGGGAAGTTAGGGAGAGGAGTGGGACTGTAGCAATCATTGGTGGGTGAAGGGAAGGTGAGGGTGAATTATTGGATGCAGACGGTAAAAAGGGGGGTGTTTGCTTGAAACGGTTGACCCTCATTAACGGTGGGTCGGTGACTGTCACTGCCTTGGTGGGGGAGGGAATGGTGTGGGAAGGTATTCAAGAATTTAAGGAGAGGGGAACGCGAGAGGTAAAGGATATCGTTTGACCACCTCAAGATTACCGGACTGAAGGGATTCCCAAACTTCCAGCTCCTCCAGAGCGTTCAGCCGGCGACCTTTCGTTTCCGTGTGTAACATGTCTGCTGTGAAATTACTGGAATGATTTTAGTCTAAGAGGTGTTTGGCGAATTGTGATCTGTTGTCTTTCTTCTTGAAGCATGGACCGTGTTCCTTAATCCTAATGTTGAAAGTCCTCCTTGTCTGTCCGATGTAGATGGCGTTGCAGTCTGTACAATTGAGTTTATAAACTCCACTTTGTTGCATTACGTCAATTTCGTCCTTCGGTGAACCTATTAAGTTTTTCAAAGTTGTGAATTGTGAAAAGCGGGTTTGATAAAATTAATTGGACTGGCGATTCAATTATTTCTATTTCCGACGAATTTTCAATTGCTATTCAAAAATTAATTCAACTTTTTATGTTGAAAATAAAAAAATGGAGAATAGTTTTTGTATGATAATATTAAATTACGGACAATATTCAACTAGCAATGTCCAATAATGAAAATCAAAGCGCATTCCATCAGATTTCCATCAAGACCCAGGTTTTAACACTCCAATTGAAATTATAAAATGCAATATGAAGCAAGCTTTTTCATATTTGAAAAAGATATTTTCATATCAAAGATGAACGAGAATCATTTCTAAAATGAACATTAAAATGTATATTACATCTTAATAATTACATTAGAGCAATTCAGCTGATATACTTACATCACAAATTGATTAAATCAATGTTTTTCATTGCTACATTCAGATATTTTACATTTTGCACTGCGAAGTGGAGTGGAAAGAGTAAAGAATTATTTGGGCGTTTGGATTTGAGAGCGCATTTCCTAAATGCACAAAGAATGCCAATCAATTCCTGCCACCGCGTCGCAGAACTCTGGAGACTTGAATAACCTTCCAACGTCGACTCTGTGATATCCTTGGAGTATCAAATGTCGAAATTCACGCAAGGAAAGCATTGGGCTTCCATTCCGATGACAGAGAAAAAAGATCGAGAGGAAAGGAGTTGGCCACGGGCGGAATGAGATATGAACGAAATGGAATTAGCCATCCCGGCGTCGAAAAAGTGTCCTCTGGCGGTCGGTTGCCTCCCACCGTTGACGCCACCCGCGCTCCAGCCCTCACCCGGGCTTGATCCCCACTAGACCCTGACAGCGTGAGCGGGCCGCTAACGACGCGGACGTCAAACCACTCCCGGCGCAGAGCAACGTGTGGATTGCCCCCCCCTTCCTCCCCAGCCCCCACTTCTCCCTCCGCAGCCCCCTACTCCTCCCACCCCCACCCCACTCTCGATCCGTCACAAATGGCATTCACCCGTCGCGAAAATCCCTCGTGTTTAATCCTCTCTCCCTCCCACCCTTCGCGAACAAGAAGGGATCGGAATAACTGTGAACGACGAATGCAAATGTTTGACGTCAATTACTTCAGTCCTAAGTAGCCCAGTTGAAGCTCTTAATAGAAGGGAAAATGTCGAGTGAGCTAGGTTGAGGGAGGAAAATAATTGGTACATAGAATTTCACTATGAGAGATAAAATTTTGCAGGTCAATAAAGCATTTCAATATGTATTATCGAGTTGAAGGGTATTTAGAGTGAGTTCAGGCAGAGGTAATCAGTGCAGAACTGCGTAGAGCCTTGATTATTGGAAAATGTACCCTAATCGGGTGTACTACTGCAAAACATTATGTTGTATGTCATATTTATTTTATATAATATTCATTTCATAGTTTTCCTAAATCCCTATATAACCCAGAATACTTGGAAACATAAATGCTATATTGGACGTTACACAATAAAATAGTTAAACTACATCCATCAATTTCAATTTTCATCATTCGAGCTATTTCATACTTCAAACAATACCTAAACTGAAGCAATATTAATGCAGGAAAGATGAACGCAGAACATCCTGAATGGCAGCGGGATTTTGTAGACTGAGATTGATGGGAAAATGTTAGGAGAGCGAAGAAGGGGCAGGAACATGATATTGATGTTGGACAGAATGAAGGGAGGAAGGAAGTACACAGAGTATGAAGAGGGACTTACTGTAGTATCGGACGTCGGGTTGTGTTTTGTTAGGAGAGGCACGGCAGTTATCACGCTATCATCCGGTAGCTTGTGTCCATCCAAAACATAAGTTATCCGGTAGGTTAACGTTAATGATAATAAGTCAATTTCGCCGTTGCACGCCTGGTTGGATGTCACCAACTACCAAAAATTCTAGCGTTGACTAGCGATTTATCGATTAGATATAGAACCCAGAGTCCAAGACCACCAAACCCCCGAAAAACATTCGAACACTTCTGTAACGTCGCGGACACGACGAGAACTCCTGGACCGCCTCAAACCGCGGCACCCGCGCCAAGGGCCGGGAGGGCGCGCGGGCGGGAAGGGGTGGGGGGAAGAGGGGACGCGTGTCAAGCGCCCGGCGAAGAGACTCGCCCGGCGTCAAATTGATTAATGCAAAGAGAAGTGGATCGGCGGCGATGGCGGTAGGGGTGAGGGAGGAGTCGGGGGTGGGCGGAGCGGAGGAGGAGGGCGCCTCGGCGGACGGAAGAGGCCACTTAACCGGTTGCTAAGCAGCTCCCTTAAACTTCCCCGCCCCATCGACAGCCACCACGCCCCTCGCCTCTCCCCCAACAACTCTCCCTCCCTTGCACGCATCTCCCGTGATCCTTTGCCCCGCATTCCTTCGCACCCTTCCCACGCACCTCCGCCCCATCTGGAGTTCAAGCGGGGTAATAAGCGCACGCGTGGCGAGGAATGAGACGGAGGAGTGGGGAGGCCGAGGGGGCACGCGGCTGTCTGCGAAGGGGCGCACCAATTTCCTAAGGACAAAGGGAAACTACTTCACCGGAATTCTTCCTTTGACGATCAAAAATCCTTTCGATGACGCATTAAGAAACGAGCGACATAAAAGGATAAGATGGGGATTAAAGTTTTCTTTTCATGGCCCTCCTGGGGAGATAAATATGGATTAATCATTGTGCAAGAATTTTAGGATGAAGGATTGCGAAATCATATTGTATTAATTTAACACTAGACATTTCAGCTTCCAAAAATATTGATGAGATCCACAAAATTGGAAAAAATCTTCGAGTCTAATCCAGCAACTCATTCGGCGCCTTATGTATAGTATCCGTCAATCGCAATGCCACCACATTCGACACACCACTAGTAAGACCCACGTTCTGCAGCAATGGAAGGCATGAAAAACGGCTTGATCAGCAACGATCGATACTTTTCATTCACGGATGTCATCATTAACCCACGTTCAAATTTACAAATTGATAACCAACAAATTATCCATTAAATTCAGGATGAGCGACGTTACTAATTAACAATTAATAATAATTAATTATTGATTATCGAGTGAACGGTATTCATTTAAGAATCGATCTAATGGGGAAAAACATTGTAATTCAGGTTACTATTGTGTAAATAACCTTATTTTTCGCCACAACTATGAATGACCAAGAACCCAGGTGGTAAATAGATGCGATGTGCCTTAAGCACCGCATTCAGTACATTTAATATCTTTTAAACTCTTTTTACAACCCTTAAAGCAGTTCAACCATCACATATCATCACTAAAAAAATTTTTCAATTAAAAAATGCGTCGGTTATCTGCTCCTTCGGATCGCAGTGAATGACCGGAGCCTCAGACAGTACAAAGTTTTTATAAAAATTATTGGTAACAATTTTTCCTGACGTGTGCTGAATTCAGACCGTCGGGTAAATTGCGCATGATCGCAGGTCGTATTGGCATTGATACGATGATAGTGCACACACTGCAGCCTTGATGATTCGGCGATGCCAATGGTCTGCGCTAAACTCGTCCTACCGATGGTTTTGACGGACCACAAAAAGCAGCATTGAGTGTCTGCTGCCATGACATCGTGACGATTCCCCAACGTCCTTAGAGTTCCGACTTGGCACCAGTAGACTATTTCCTATTCCCAAAAGTCAAATCCTCCCTCAAATGACTCCACCATTGGGCACTAATTGCCGTCAAAGAAACTTGCACGCGTACCCTTAAGGACCTTCTGAAATCATCTGCCTACCAGGAAGCCTTCGAGCCGTAAAAAAGCCGCTTGCAAAAGTGTGTCGACGCTCAAGGGATGTACTTCGTAGGATTTTGAGGTATTATAGCAAGATTTGAAATAAATCTATTTTTCCGAAAGTTTTCCCGATACTTTTTACAGCAACCATACATGTATGTGCACGCTGACCAAGATACCCATAAAGTAATCCATAATTATCTATATATCGATATCTATCTATCTATCCCTACTACTTATTTTAAAGTTATCCATCACAATTATTTACCAATAATCATTATTTTATACTATTGTTCACACTCTTCGCATCATTTACTTCCAAAATAGCATTTATCTTTCAGAATATTTCAAAACAGGAAATATTTTCCTTAAAAGGAAATTATTTCCTGTTTTGCTTAGCGTAACTCGTTCACTAATTTGTTCAAGGTAAAATCCGCGTGCAAGGAATATATTTCCGCGGGCACCCAAAGAACAGCTCATGTGTCCCTACGCTCGGCTAAGGCCATTCCCTCTCTCTGCCCATCCCTCACACCCGGAGAGAATCCCCCTGCCACATTACCCGCTCCCCACACCACGGTGCCACCCCATTCTCTTCCGCGTCACTTGGCAGCCCTTTTACCCGTGTCGGGGGAGGAGGCAGGGTGGGGGAGAGGTGTGAGTTGGCGAGGGAGGGAGCCGGCGCGCCGACTGCTGCAGCCCAGGTTCTCGAACAACACGAAAAACGACCGTCAATCTGCCGATCTGTTCGGAATTCGCCACCGGAACATCAATGAGGGTTTAATGAATTCCCTGAACGTGTAGAATCGGAAGTCGGGCGAGTGGGAAAGGGACGTGTTGACGGGAGTGCGGCCCGCCTGATCGAGGAAGGGTGGGTGTGAGGAGGGAGGCATGAAGAGAGCTGAGGCCTGAAAGCGGAAAAGACGGCAACCAATCCAATCCCTGATCTTCAAAGAGTTCCACCAGTGATTTTGACATCGAATCAAGAGGGAACGGGATAGATCTTTGCCAAGGGATACGCCCTTGGCGGTAGTCGACGTATTTTCACATCGTTGGAACAAAATGAATAACACTATGATGGTGAGTTTTGCTTAGCAAACAATATAATAAATTCACATTAAGCCACGTGCATCATCAGAAATAAACTGATTGCATTAACGTAACCATTGGGTTGTGTCCTTGTGATTATGATTTATGTGATTTGGATTGAATCTACAAAGCATTGAACTTTCCTTTCAACTTACGAAAAATATTTCCTCCCGTAAGTATATGGTGGAAGTGCGAATAAGAATCTTGCGAATGATATGATTAGAGGCTACAATATAACGATCAGTGATGAGTTAAATACCGAAATTCTTTAAATTGGGAGCATAGGAAGAAAGCTTTTTCGATAACTTTGGAGATTGAAATTCACTAATTTATCAGCTAATTCTACTATAGTCAGTAATATTATATCACGAGTCTAAAGGAACCAGTTTCACTAAGGTGACTGATCTATTGCTAATTAATATCAATGGGCTATTTCACTGTTAATAATAGCATATATTTCGTTCCAGGATTCAACGGTAATTCTTCATCTCCAGGGCATACAATGTTGGTAGGTGAAAGCTTGCATGGCGTCCTCTTAGGAAGCAAGAGGGGGGGGGTAAGGAAATTGGGAGAGGAGCGAGATAAATGGGAAGGGAAGGACCAAAGTTAGGTTTGAAATAGGGGCACAAGGTGCCTCGCTGTCAATAGCATATCTTCAAAACCTTCTGGATTCACGCATCTTTCCCCGTAGCGACCGAACGTTGGGCAGCATGCGTGGACCAAGAAGTCTTGATGAGGACCACTCCTCGAGGCTTAGAGACGATTAATACTTGTAACGACGAAGTTTAGACGATACATTGAATATATTTTGTTTTCAGTTTATATACGTCCGTCATCCCACGAAACCCTTGCGGGGGAGAAATAACAGCAGCAGGACAGAAGACGCAGAAGAAGACGAAAGTAGTTAGAATAGAGACACGGAACGTCAGGGCAATGTTGAGGACCGGCAAATTAGAGAATATTAAGCGAGAGATAAAAAGAGGTAACATAAATGTTTTAGGTCTTTGCGAGGTGAGATGGAAGGATAGCGGGGAATATTGGAGTGATAATTATAGATTAATATACAGCGGCGGAGACGAGGGGAAGCCGTAATACTAAATAAAGGGGTAGGAAGAAGCTTAGTCAACGTTGAGCAAGCAACTGATAAAATCTTACTCGTAGAGATTAAAGCAGAGCCGACGAACTTGGTCATTGTTCAGGTATACATGCCACTGAGATACCAAAAGGAGGAAGAAGTCGATAGGATATACGATGAGTTAGAGGATATCATCGCGAGTGTTTCTGCAGGGAAACATTTGATAGTGATGGGGGATTGGAATGCGACAGTAGGCGAAGGAAGAGATGGTGGTGAGGTGGGGGACTATGGGTTAGGCACGAGGAATGAACGCGGGGAGAAAACAATTGAATTCTGCAGGAGACAGGGGTTAGTCATCACTAACACATGGTTTAGACATCACAAAAGGCGTAGGTATACATGGAAAATGCCAGGTGACTCAGAAAGGTATCAGTTAGATTATATTATGGTTAGGCAAAGGTTTAGGAACAGTATGATAAATTCGCACAGTTTCCCAGGAGCGAATGCGGACTCTGACCACAACTTAGTTGTTATGAAATGTAATGTCCGTTTAAAGAAGATAAGGCAAGGGCGGCGGGTTAGGAAATGGAATGTAGAAACATTAAATGGATTAACGAGGAAGGAGTATCAGCAAGCTGTAGAGAAAATGAGGGATGACGGTAAAGAACTGAGTACTATCGAAGAAAAATGGGAATGTATCAAGCAAGGGATATCGGAAGCCGCGAAAGACACTATAGGAGCTGTTAACGGGAAAAGGGTAAAGAAACCATGGGGACGGGTGAGATGACTGCAAAGATGGATGAGAGAAGAATATGGAAAAATGTAAGCACAGAGTTAGGCAAAATGAAGTACAAAGAGGTAAACAATAAATTGAGAAAGGCCATAAATAAAGCAAAAGAAGAATGGTGGAAAACGCAATGCGAGGATATGGAAAGTTTACAGAAGAAGGGTGAAATTGGTGCTCTATACAGCAAGGTTAAGTTATTATCGGGAAGTAAGAAGGCAAGATCTGTGCTAACAGCTAAAGATAAGTGGGGTAAGATAATAGTTGAACCAGGTAAAATCCAAGAGAGATGGAAGGAATATATAGAAACACTGTATGGTAAAGAACTTAGACCGACAATGTTAGACATAGAAAAGGAACATGGCGTAGAAGAAGATAGCTTAGGTCCAGGCATACTCGACGACGAAATAGAAAGAGCATTAAAGGAGATGAAAGCAAATAAAGCCGTGGGGGTGGACAACATTCCTGTAGAACTGTTGAAATGTTTAGGGAAAGGTGGGAAGAAGGCCATATATGGACTGAATCGTAGTAACTATAGGGAAGGAATTTGGAAATGTCTCAGACTGCTAGGTGCGAGTGGGGAACGGAGAGTCCGGATGGGCAGTGTTAGGAAGAGGTGTAAGGCAGGGTTGTCCATTGTCACCGGTGCTGTTCAACGTATATGTAGAGGAAATGATTAAAGAGGCATGGGAAGAACTGGAGGTAGGAATGAAAGTCGGAGGGGAATTCGTAAAATCGGTTAGGTTTGCTGATGACCAAGCATTAGTTGCTCAGTCAGCTAAGGGGTTTGCAAGCATTGCTGAGTGAATTGGAGGTTCAGTGCGATAAATATGGGATGAGAATCAATATTAATAAAACAAAGGTTATGCGATTTTCCAGAAAGAAAAAGGCTAAGTTAAATAATAAAATATGCGGGGAAAAAATAGAGCAGGTAGAATAGTTTACATATCTCGGAAGTGTTTTCGACCAATACGGTCAAAGTAGTAGGGACGTAAGGAGAAGAATTGCGCTAGGCAAGGAGGCTTTCTCAAGGAGGGAGTTGATGACGGGGACGTTGAGTAGAGATGTTAAGACAAGATTCGTAAAAACTCTGATATGGAGCGTACGGCGCGGAAACGTGGTCACTGAAGCAGGAGGATATACGTAGAATGGAGGCTTTTGAAATGTTGGTGTGGAGAAGAATGGAGAAGGTGAAATGGACCGAAAGGAAATGAAATGAGGAAGTACTGGAGATGGTGGGTGAGGAGAGGAGTTTGTTGAGGGAAATCCTATGGAGGCAGGAAAAATGGATGATAGGCGTATTGAGCGGCAGTGGGATGTTGAAGAAGGTAATAGAGGGGAGACTGTTAGGCAAACGGGGAAAGGGCAGGAACAGGATAGGAATGTTGGGATGAAGGGAGGAAGGAAGTACGCGGAGATGAAGAGGGACCTGATGTAGATTAGGTTGCTGGATTGGGTTTTGTTTGGAGTTACAAATGTTTATTTGATAGTTGTGCCCATCCAAAAACCTACCTTAGCTGGTAGATTAACTAATAATATAATAATACGTCCATCATGAGAGTGTCCTTTTAGGCTATACTCTCTTAATTATTAAAGGTTAGTATGCCAGGTCGAGGTGCAGCTTATACAGTAGGTAATGGGCTAAAATAAATTTATGTTTATTAATATATTTTTTGTGAAAATATTGAAGTTGGATTTGAAAGGAAAATGATTTATTAGATTAATTCATTATTGAGCTCTAAAATATGTACATATCACCCGTCGCTCTCATGATAAATGAGATAAGTCGTTATATACGAGTAAGTGTGTTGAAAAACGTAGGGAAAAAGTTCTATTAGGGAATTCTCCACTTACACTGCAAGGGTTTATGTGCATTTCGGGTTGGATTGATAAAATTTAACCTGCTGTCAATATTTTGTTTTCAATATTCCGCTTCCTTCAGGAAGCGGAGGATAAATGATACTGGGGGTGTCTTGATATCCCTTTATAGTAGGTTTCAGTTACGACCGAAGGGTCATGGCTTTTAAATCTTACGCTGTTAGATAAATAGTCCATATCCCTCATTTGGCACGTGGCTTTGTTAACAGTCTTATGAAGCGTAAATTTTGCGCACCACACGTAATAGTACCGGATTAGGTCTACTACCGTCTGTGAAATATTAGGATTTTGAAGCGTAGGCACTTTTGAAACAAATTGATACGAAAGAATCTATGGTAGAGTATGAATGTTAGCGTTTAAATTGTATTTCCTTCATACCTATCTATGACTAAGAAATAATTCATCAATAACACAGGCCAACAGTGGTTTTGGTGCCGGAGCTTTTAATGTTGATTTAAAGAACAATTGGGGTGCTGAATCCAATTATGACACTAGTTTTTTTCTTATCAGCTATAGTTTTCAAGATATAGATATGTTGTTACTTACGTAAAAAAATCTTCTACAAGATGATATGGGAATATTATATTAATAATTATCTCATTGGCCTACAATATAGAAATATACATAAAACTTATTGACAGTTTATTGAAAATAAAAGGAACACTGCAGAGTGGTTATAAATTAGTATAATTATAGATTTATTTAACTTTGAAAATTATTTTTCGGAATATAGTATATCAAATATTAAAACAACTAATCGTAAGATGTGCCATATCTAAAAAAGTAGAGCTGTTAAATAAAAACGGATTTCATATTTGGATTCAGCTCTACAAATATAGTTAAAATCATCACAAAGATTCCTGGCACCAAAAAAAAAATTTTTTTGTAGGCCTGTGTAATTCTTAAAGAGCGTGATTTATAAAAACTCAAATGATTAGCAGGTCATACACAATTCCCTTATACAACACTCACTTACATTTGCCTTCCTATAATCGGTGGTAAATAGAGTCAAAATAGTTAATTTCATATAAAAGACCGAAGGATAATAATTGGTATAATGATTAAAATTTGTTGAATTTGAAAGAACATTCCAGCTTTTACAAAAGGAGTAAGTGCTAACATTTGTTGGGAAAATAACGCGTAAAAAGGAATGAAAAATATTATTTTAATACGCGCGACCTCGTCAGGGGCTTGCACAAAAAGTGAGAGAAGGGAAACTGGAGGGTCGAAGAAAGGTGAGTGGGGGGAGGGGAGCGCGGAGGTGCCTGCGCGTGATGGGGTGGAGGGAATTTACCAGTGGTGGGGGTCGGGACGCGAAGCGTGCTGAATGAACGTGATAAGGGAGCCGAATTACATGGGCGAAGTCCCCGGCAAATAAATTTCAGCGGCGTTAGCGGAGCGCGGGCCGCGATGGAATAAACCCGCACACGGAGATCGCCGGCGACGGCAGTGAACTGCGATGGAAAAAATTAATGGTTCAACACAGGAGGCATGGGGAAGTAGCAGGTGGAAAATGTAAAAATGAGACAGAATAAAGAATGATCTCGCTCTAATTTGCATCTGTCACCAGTAAGCACGTGGACCACCGTATTCCTAATGACGTTTGATTAATAATATCGAAATAAAACAAGATAATGCAATGAGTGTTTAAAAAATGCAAACATTCTTGTGAAAAGAGAACGAAGATTTCAATTTCACGCGAAATACTTACTTTGCAGTCCACCAAATAGTTAGGATGAATGAATTATGCGAGCGAGTGGGCACATCAACCAACCATAGTGGCAATCGATCCGAAATTTGGTGGGCAAGGTTCCTCCTGGCGAACCACATGCGGAACAGAGAAGGAATATGGCTCCCCGTACCCAGATCCGAGAATTTCAAAGCCGTTAGTCTTAGTTTTAGAGGAACTCTAAACACGCCCATCAATCCCAACTCCGGAACTGTTGCATTTGGAAGTAATTCATTGGTAAGCCTCCTGTTGGTAACTGTTGATTATCATTAGTCCTGGCAACTACGGAATAGTAAATTTTGAATTAGATTATATTGAGTCACGTATTGTGGGTAGCAGCGAAAGTGGCAAGGCTCCCGCAGGTCGTCATCATATAAAATGCTAGCAAATCGCAACCGATAAAAGCAGCAGAGGATAATACACAGACGACAACCGAAACAGGAACAACGGGGAACTTGACTGTAATGTCAGGAACACATTAAGGAAAGGAAAATTTCATTTTTCAAATCGACAGATGGAGTGAGGTAATAGATATTTCACTATTCTGCAATGTGAGATGGAAGGATAGCGGAAATTACAAGAGCGATAGTTGTAGAATAATATACTGCGGAGGAGAAGCGAGTTAGGACGAGGGGTGACAATAATATTCGACGCAATGGTAGGAAGAAAGGTGATAAACATAGAGAAATCGACTGATAGAATATTATTACCAAAAGTAAAAGCCGAACCAACGGAAACTGTCATTGTTCAGGCCAACATGTCACCAAGCAATCATAAAGAAAACAAAAAAGGACAGAGTATACGCTGAAATAGAATGTAAAACAAAAATATAAATTTGTTTTTGTATCAATTTATACAACTAGCAAACAAATGACTGACAATGTGCGCTACGGTTAATAACGATAGGGAAATATTGAAATGTCTACCTACCACTGACTAGAATGTTCTTCTGACTAGAAACTTCTGGAAACCTAATTAGTTTATCGCTAAGCGTAAAGAGTTGGGCTTCTCTTTATCCAGCCGGACAGTTCGCCGTAGGATAACGAGCAAGGAAGCGAAGTGTATTCGAAATCCGGGCATAAAGAGAGATGCGTGGAGGGCCGGATTGCCACGGGCTCTAAGGCGAGTGATGAAGGGGGCGGAGATGAGAGCTATGTTAGTGGGCCGGGCATGGGAAGGGGTCCGCGCCGCGGAGCAACCCTTTATAAGGGCGAGACGCCGACCGCCGCCTCCGAATATTTAATCCCCGGGAAATAATATATTCAAAAGGCGGAAAGTGTAAATTCCATTCGGGGAGGGGAAGAGAGATTGCAAAGCGCCAAGTATTTCTTGCGTGGAAATCTGTCGTGTCTAGAAATTCGGATGTTTGATTTATATCCTCCAACTAGCTCGGACGAAAATATTTCGGGAGGCGTTTTTTGGCATTCAGCACCGTCGATTGCGGCGGCGACGCAGAGGGCATGTCACCGAGAGGGACGAACGCGAAATATCGTGCGATCGGTGTTGGGCTGAGGCGGACTAGCGGTCGGTCGAATTAGCGATACCCTCACACCCGGAAATGGACGCTGAGGTTGTGCCGGTGGGGGAAAGGCGAGGAAAGGAAAACACCAGGGGGGGGAATACATTTCATAGGAAGCAAAGGGAGGTCGCATTTTGGTCACTACAGAGAATTTTCGAGTCATTAGTGCAAAGTTCTTGGCAATCGCAACAAAAACGTGTTGCAGCAATGCATTACAAAGTTATTACGTCACTTAGAAACGAAAACCCTAACTTAAAGGTGCAAATTGAGCATCTGAATGGCAGCACTCAAAGGATATCATTTTTATTCGTCATATGTACCTGTATGTAGAGAAAGTTATATTTAAGACTTGCACCTCATCATTCGAACGAGAATCTCCTTCGAAGACTTGAAAGAGAGAGGCTTGGTAGAAGAGTGTCCGTGCGGTGAACGGCTGAAGATCGAAGAACCTTGAGTTTCTCAAAGTGGGATGATTCTGACTGCCCTTACCTTTTATTGAAGAATTTAAAATACTGCAAATTTTCCACTAAATAGAAACGTTTATTAAGATGCCCATCTATACTCTTACGACATGTCTTGTACCCGACCAAGATTAAGTAAAACAAAACAGGCGTCTTAATTAATCTTTCTATTTAGTGGAGAGGTGCAGCATTAATCGTTCTTATCTATGGATAAAGTACCCAACCACGCCAAGGATAAAAATGTGAAATTTAGATTTATGTTTTTTCGGGTACGAGTTTTACTCTAGATGACAGTTGTCATCAGTGTGGGATATTTAATTTATCAATTCCTACACCATAAAATATATCAATGTAATGGCCCGGTCTAAAGCCGAAAATTATCCATCACTACGAACATTTCAAACACGAGTCTATTTATCGCAATTTTCTGTAACTACTGATCCACATATTTCAGTATTTATGAAATTACAAGTCAAGTATAGGGGAAATACAGACTAAACTATTTCAAAGAACACTAGTCTGATAAGACTTTTTCATACACTGAATGAAACAAAACAACTTACAAGTCAATACCTAGAGTAAATTAATGGGATTTTTATTTAAACTGTCTCTCCGTTATTAAATACTGTTAGTTTTTTCCAAACTTCCTATACCATGATGGATGAATTTTATAATGATAATATTTATTTGCATTCAATCCGAGAAAGATGAAGGATATGCCAAAATATCAGTGCCACAAATTGGAATATGCTAATTAAAGATGCAGACTTAGAAATCAGATGAAAAGGTCACTTCGAGAAAGTTAATCAAAGCAGCGGAACCTCTGGAAGAAGGCCTAATGGCATTTGAGAGGGAGTTGGTCAAAAACGACGGTGGTCTAGGAGAACTAAGGAAGGAATTCGAGAGAACTGCAAAATAGCTAATGAAACCAGAGTGACTGAAGCGGGAAAAATCAATGGAGGAATTATAGCAACACTAGGAGGAAGAGACGAAGAGAGTCTCTTTCGGATTATCAGAGATAGCTACGGTGTGGACATTTAAAGCAACAGCGGGAAATTGCGCCAGAGCCACTACAGGGAAGCCACCTGCCGCTGTGTCTATTCGGAGCTACCAAAGGCAGATAAGAAGTGGAGGGAGGACTTAGTGGGAGGACGTTGACAAGAGTTAAATGGTCTCAATCCCGAAATACACGACCAATGAAAGGAGCCTTGGAAACGGAGCTTATTGCCACAAATACCAATGAGGATATACGCTGAAGAATCAGGGTAAGCATCGATGCCCTTAAGGAAAACCAATTTTGATTCAGGAATAAGAACACCATACGAGATCTGCCTAAGAATGCTGATAGAAAAAATTGTATAGGCCGAGTCAATTGCTCCTACCATTCTTAAATCTCACGAAAACATGAGACAGTGCCAAGTGGCAAAAAGGCTAATATTGCTGGTAACAGTAGACATTGACTGAGACCACGGAAATGTCTATTACAGATTAAAGTCGCCCAAAGTTGAATAGGGTAAAAGAAAAAATATTTTTTGTGGTAGATAGTCAAGGATGCAACGAATAAAAATGTTTATTAAAAACAAAATTGAGCAAGGAAACTAAGTTCATAGCATGCAAAAGAGAAAATTAAATGTTACGTTAAAAAATGGGGTGATTTCGAGTAGCATATTCCTACGCAACTCGAGCGAAGGGAATGACGTATTTTCCCCAACGTGGGATGCAGTAAAACAGGGTCTGGAAGTACCTCGATGAATATCAAGCGGAGATCAGCTCATGATGAGAAAAGCTATGCAAAGAAATGCAGAAAGGTCTATCCTCATCGAAGTCAGTTTTTCAAACAAGGAAGCATTGCGTTAGAGTATTCGTGTGGAGAAATTCTACTCTATGAACGAATTGGGAAGATCAGAGAATAAGAGTCTCCGATATCTGAAATTAAAAGACTGACGTCGAAAGTAAAAAGGACAGATAAAGT
This sequence comes from Hetaerina titia, assembly GCA_037158775.1. NCBI lineage: Eukaryota > Metazoa > Arthropoda > Insecta > Odonata > Calopterygidae > Hetaerina > Hetaerina titia. Next base: position 7,156,842 of record CM073768.1, on the reverse strand, counting down.
GAGAATTGAGAAAATATACAGAAGGTCGGTAGAAAAGAATACAAGAATAACATGGAGAACGCCAATGAAAAGAATAGCCAAATTAACTTGACAAATCCTGATATATAATGGGTGTGTCAAAAAGGAATAACGTAAGGGAATGGAAGTAATAAGAGAATGAACCTTCAGCAGTAGAAATTTGAAGTACAGATTCAGCTGGCCGGCAGATAGAACAGTGATGGACACCAGTATATATCCCTATAATAAAGCACACCTTAATCGCATATTCCGCATAGATTGTTTTCAGTTGACTTTTAATCATTCCCTGGCTTGCCATGTAATCTTTTAAAATCTAGGCTGCTGGCCTGGATTCTCTCTGACTCGCGCCACACGCCGCCGACTCTCTTTAGGGTGCGGGAAGGAGGCCGCTACTGCATATGCATAGGCGCCGTGGTGAATCACCCCATTAGCATGCATTGGAACCACTCCGGCGGCGGTTTCTTCTCTCGCGGACGCTCCCGATCTCCTAGCATTCACTACCGCACACCACCCCAGCGCCTCCCCCCCACTCTCACCCCCACCCCCGCCGTTCACCTCATCGGAATCCCCGAAATTCCTCCATTCCCCCCGCTGGGGTGTTATCTCTCGGCTCGCTCTCCTCCTTCCCGTTATCTGCCGAACCGCATCCTTTGAATGTGACTATTTGAGACGGCGGCGTCGGGGAGAATTAAAAGGGCGAGGGAAAAATCGCGGGATCACGGAGGTGACTACGTTTCAAATTATATGGCACCCTTAGAATGCGAAATAAGGCACCGGCAGATTTCAACTAACGCTCCCTGACTGGCGCCCTGCGGGAGGCTTTGTCAGTGATGACGGATTACATCGCAGGCTAGAAAGAGAAAAAACCATATGCTTCGTTTGTTACTAGACAACCTCCATCACCTTTCCCTACCAAAGCTAAGCCAAGATTCCAGCTGGATATACATGGACATTTGACCTTTGACAATGCTGCGAATAGCTTATTTCAGATATGCTCATTTTTAATAATGCTAAGATCGCCAATTACCAGGCATATTTCTGCACACAAAATTTTCCATAGAATTAGGAGAGAGCATTTTAAAATCTTAGGCCAGATCACTAACTAAATTTACGGTAGGTGTCTACAACAATTTATTTAACCCTTGAAACATATAGTTTACCTTAAACAATCTTTACATTTTTTGCGAAGACAATATTAACACAGGTCATTAAAGGCCCCATAAAATGAATAAAGAAATCCGATACTATATTTCCACAGATATAATCGTTTGATTGAACACTTCTGCCTGCCTACGTCTATAAAGAGCACAAACAACTTCAAGGGCTACCTTTGAGAAAGAAGTAATTTTATCAGACATTCATATACAAATCAGTGATTTAAATTCAACCAAAGTCAATATAAATGATGATAACAAAGCTTCCTATGGCTGGAGAGAAATCTAAGGAGTGTGAAAAATTGGGGGAAGAGGCCATTTTTAAATGTAAAAAAATCTCTCTGATCGTACTCTTAAAGAAGATGAACTGAATTTTGTTGAGGTAAAATGGTTTACCAGGAGATTTTTCGGTTTACTGAATGCAAAGGATGCAAAGAAGGAAAAATGGTTGTCGCCCTAGCCCCTTCAAAGAGTCCTAATTTATGCTAAAGATTTTTGAGGCCGTGAATCACACGCGAAGGTTTTAAGTGGAATTCGAAGGTGTCATGTCGGACATATTTTACGGACGATCCCCGCCGGCGCATTCCTCGAATGAGACCCATTTGAAATACGGCACTCTAATTTTAATGAATGCCAGAATAGTTCCTTTGCCTCCAAGTTTAATCTTCGTTTTTTCAAATGAGGCAAATGAATTTATGCATGCTTAAACATTTATAGAGCTATCCGTTAGATTAGGTATTTGTCACCCAATAGAATATTATAACGAGAGTTATAATATTCCATGGAGTGACAAATACAGAACGTAAAATTTATTAAAATGACAACAGCATTTAAATATCTAACTTGAACGTTTTAGTAGCGACAACTAACATATGCATACTGGCTTCCTTTTCCAGGGAGCGGATTTGAATCCAGTAGAAACTTCAAGGTCATTCCCAGCCCCCCGGGAGCTTCGGTCAGGAAGAGGACTCCGACCGCACGGATGGGACGTTTACCAGAGGACAGACCCTTGGGCACCTCTCATTAACGCAGGTATATTCATCGTCAAAGTATTGTTCTTCAAAAAAAGCTTTAAATCAGATATCTGGCGACGGCACACCTCAGGGGTAGTTAATATTGGAATTTTGAAATTAGAAAAATATCAAACCCTCAGAGGTGAATAGGTAAAATTTTATGCATATCATTCGATGTGTCCAAAATATTTCGCTGGATGCAATTTAGAGACAAAGGAACGTTCACGAGATTTAATGGAGAGACTCCGAGGAGGGAGATTGAACCCTTTTGGGATATCACGAAACAACTGAAGGGCCGAATTTCAACTGCTGGGCAAACACTTGAGCGCGTCGCTACTACAATAACATGCACTCTTCACTGTGCACACCTGATGAATGGGGGTGGATTTCACTAAAGGCTCAACCGAAAAGCGAGTGGATCAGGAAACGCTAGATTTTCAGAAAATACTAGCAATGAAATTTCTATCAGAGTATTCAATAAAATTACTATCCCTGTAAGAGAGAAACTATGACTCTTTAACTGCATAGTAAAGCGTGAGAAATGAACTCCAGCGATGAGATCATGTGCCCAAGGGCGGATTCTACATGCACCCGACATCCGGCTCGTCTTCGGAAATTCAATCACCATTAGCAGTCAGCCGCTTACGTTTCATATTGAATCGCACTCTCATACTGTGCCACACGTTTGCGGAATTGCTCAAGCTCAACTTTTTTCCGTGTTTCATAAATTATTCCAAAAATGAATTATTTTGCATATTACTGATTCGAATTAGTTAAAAAAAACATTCAACAGTATATCCTGCTCCAATGGAAACATTATCTACTCCATCGTCAGACTTTAGCTTCACCAACCCTCCCTCGAAAGCTCCCAAAGAATATTCCAACTTAAGTTACAGCAATTCTAACAATCACAAGCGAGCGACGCTGTCATCTAATTTATCTAAGTGGATTGGGAAAGTGCGGTGGCTAACGTACAGGCTTCCCACCGTGAGGGCTTGGGTTCAAATCCTGGAGACAACAAATATTTTTTCAGTGGTATCCCGATCCCTACCTTAGGTGCTTTGTGAAGAGCACTTTGAGTGAATACGACGTCCGTCGGATGGGATTTTAAACTGCGGACCCCTTGGCGCCTTTCGACAAGAGTGGGCTAATACCGATGCCGGGTTTCTCTCCATCATTCCTCCTTTCCCATCCATCCCTAATGGCGCAAATGACCTCAGCTGTCGGTTGCTTCCCCTTAAAAAACTAAAAAAACTTACACATGATAATGCACATTAAAAACAGCACATGATCATGATCGCGTGGTGAACGTTTAAAATTAATTCATCACAATTGAAAGTTTTCATTACAAATGTACCTGTAATGTAGATATGGCAGCCCATCACCTATTTGCCAAATATCTAGGTTAATCCGTGTTACAAGTTGTGGATTGATCATTTTCCCACAAACTTATTCCTTTTAAATCCGCCCACTATTCACTACTTTCCCCCTTATTATTTTATGGTAGATTATGCATACACTCCAAATCATCGTACTGATTTGTAGGTGTACATCAAAATACGAAAAAAAAAGAATTTCATAGGCATTCAAATATTTTGAAATCATAATGACTTAATTGAATTTGTCGATTTCAACTGGAATCAAAGTAAGGGGTGGTGGGACAAAAATACTTCCTGAACTTGGTCATACACAATGGAAACGCCAATTGAAGGAAAAACGTACAGCAAACCACAGCTATTATCACTTTAAACTGGCACCTTGAAGCACTGGTGCTGCCATACAGTTATTGTAGCAATAAAAAAGAAATTGTTTTTAGATGTATCCCAGTGGTTCTTTTTTTTATCAAAATATCATTCTTAAATGGCAATTTTCTCGGAAAATACACAAATGCTACTTGAAACGAATTCAACGTAATTATTTTCAAATTCAATTGCTAATTTTGTGATTTCAGTTCTAGGAAAAAGTCATCAATTTTAAAGTCTCTAGACTCAATAAACATTTAAGGAATTTCAGTCTTCTTAAGCGCATACGTAGATCATCTAGTAGCGCAGAGGCAGATTAAACCAAAAGAAATAAAAATGAAAATGTTAATTCGGTTGTTTTAGCTGATCGAATATCGGAGGAAAAATTTCAGCTCGAGCAAGGTACGCAGTTCATCACCCGAATCGCTGACATATCAAAAAATATTTAAATGGGTCTGATTTAAATTAATGCAACTATTTTCTAAAACTTAGTTTTCAGAATTAGGAATGTAAACATAGGTTTTCATTCATTAGTTATACACGGCTTAGAATTTAATCTCTTCATTGATTTATTGTGTGAGTGCTTACTTACCATCGTTCATGCGAATTTGTACAAGTATTTTACAAAATTTTAACTCCTACAGAAATAACTACTTCGAACATGGAATAATACACCATTTATCACAGATAGAGTTCTGGTAATACTTAAAGGAATTCCGCCGGCGCTTGAAAGATACCAAAATGCCCTCGAATTGAATTTCATGACACTTTCCTCCGTCTTCTTCGGTTCCCTTGATTACTACGACAGTCCGAGCCCAATAGAAATTTTTCATCACGTACCGATGGCCTGAAAACGCGACCGCCACGCGAGAATAAACGCCAGATTTTTCCATTCGTCATTAAAATTGTCAATACCCAGGGAAGAGGTGATCGAAGGGATGGAGGGAGGGGGAAGAGGGATGGGGAAGAGGGAGGGTACCTCGGGGCACCCGCATGTCCGACCGATCCACCTCGACAGTGAAATATGCCAGCCGTAATATGGAAGGATTTCAATCGATCAATCAATCATTCTAGCGGACACTACTCTCGCTTGCGTGTTCCGCCAGTCATTTAAAACCAAACCACACTCACTGTATCTCTCCTCCGACCCCATCCCTCAAACAGTCCTCCCAAACGTTAAGCACATCGATGGCGAAGGGGGTGAGGGAAGGTGGATGGCCAATTGAATTGTTTCGGGAAAGGCTGAAGATGACTAAAAAAGTAACGATCCGAACGTGTCTGCTCACGTGCTATGACTGCCAGAAATCGAAAAGTCAATTGAACCACGTAATCCTGAAAATACGCGAGGCACGATTCGCTGGAGCGAGCGACCGGGAAAGTGAATGGCAGGAAGCGCCCAACGGTGATGCGACGGTGGAAGACATCGTAAGAGTAAGGGGGAGAAGATTACGGCTTCGGATTGGACGCGGAAGGAAAGCCATTGAGCTTAGCGGGATAAAGTATTTCGTAGGAACTAACACTAGATCAAATACCGTCACAGTCGCAGATAGGTAAAAAACAAGGATGGTGTAATTAATATTATAATATTAGTACCGATGAAAACTCATACAACTTTGTGAGGACTAGGCTTAGGACTATAACCTAACTCCATAAAATGCACTATGAACCCAAAAGAGTTGATAGATGATGCGAGAGAGTACGTTCAACGAAATATTTCAGCATTCATGAACAGTATTAAAAAGAAAAGGAAAATACCAAAATAATTTTAGGATTGATCTGCGATATATTTTATCATAGTTTTTTTCTAATTATTTTTGGGACAAACTGAGTGCACAAAGAGAATTTAGAAATAAAAAAATCCAAAGAAAGATGAACAGGAGTCTGGGGGATAGAAGAACAGAGAACGATGTTAACACGGAATGGAGAAAGGAATTAAGAGAAAACATTTATGGGTAATAATTGGGAGAAAGAATGACCGGAGTACAATACCGACCGTGAACAGCAATTGCTAGAGACCCATGATCCATTACCTATCACGACGATGAACGTTTCACCATCACACTCCCGAGTCTATAACCCGAAGGGAATGACAGACTTTGTTTTTCTTCAATAGTACTATGAATCGTCGAGTGATCAATCTTGTTCCTCCTATGAATTCCTTCCTCCTCCCCATGTGTCGGTGCCTAATTGAGTACAGTGTCGACAATGGGCAATTAAAACGAACAAAGAATGGAGAAAGATTAAAATTTAATGCCAATGTCTATAAATATATCGGTCACGCGGTTTATAAAGAAACAAAAAAGCATGCCGACATTCCAGAAAAATCCCGCAATTGTAACGATAAGCGAGACGAATGATAATCCCTGGATCATAAATGTGTGGTAAACCTCATTTACGGCAGAGCAGTTAATTAGAGACTTTTAAAATAGCTATGAAATTGAAATTAAGATACGCAAAATGCACAAAAAAACAAGGTACTTTGAACTGACGCAGCATAGCTATGTCGCATGTGGCATAAAGTTTTTGCGCCTGCAGCAATTATTTCGGTGACGAGTGTTGAATGTGGTGGAAAACACTATAAAAATGGAGCTACCGAAGAAATGAGATAATTTTAAAGACAATGAAGGGAATCGTTTGAAATTCGCATAAAATAAAATAAAACCTGGCAAAAATATACATAGTATATGTGATTGGAAAACCAGCACGTTAAATAATACTTAGAGTGGATGATGACCACTGGCGATGTCATTAATGAAGCGAAATACACGACTTTTGTGATTGGTCGACTACAAATCTCGTTTCGTTGATTATGACACGTATTTCACGGCAGCACAGAGGCAGCATCATCGCCGGCATGCACACGAAACAAGTCGACCCATGAATTGGCGCCGCAGTGCACTCGAGAACCCCACTCCTAGCAGCCCGCGAGTCCCTCCCGCAGCAGCAAAGGGCAGCGAGGGAGAGCGGGTCGGATCGTCCTTTTTTCCGGGCAATGGCCCCGATCCCAGGGGGCGGGGGGGGGGGTCTGGGAACCAGAGCGTCGGCGGTAGGGAGGGAGGGGCGCGATGAAGTGGTCGAAGGTGGTCGCGCGGGAGGAGGGGGTCCATCCACTCACCAGATTCGCGTGCCGATGGCCCACAGGGGGAGGTGGGGGAAGAGAACGCGAGGCCCCATGCCATCGAGTACCTACCTAAACAACGCCGTCCGCTTCATCTGCATATCTTATTTGCATCGGAGGTGTGAAGGAACGGGGAGGTGGGGAAGAGAGAAGGTTTCAAGGCCCCCTCAAGCCATCCCTCATCTCGACTAATGACGTCCGAAATCGCATTCCCTCTTCGTCGACCTACTAGATCCCAAAGGTGCAGTGTAGTGGACGCCTATGACTCTGATCGAGGCAAAAACTCGACTTCCACTCGGCTCCAACACCAAGCCTGTTCAGCTATCTGGTGGCGAAATTTCGTCCACTGCCCAAAATTAGGCTCTCATTAAAAGCATGGTTATAGAATGATTTTGAATTAGGTCAGCATTTAGGGGTGTCTTTCATGGTCCCGGCAAAGCCTTCCATTAGCCAGTTCGATGTTTCACATTTAATTAAGCATTGAATTAGCGGCTGAGAAAGCAGCGGTAGAAGCCCAACCAGTATACTAAACCTAGTGGGAACTGGAAAGTAGGAGCGCCAGCTTACGCGTAAGCGGAATTCCGTGGGGGAGAATACACCAATCCGTTATCGGTGCAGTCAAGGTTTGGTGATCGTAGAACCCTTTTGTGATATCCTAATCGAATTAGTTCACAATGAAATCAGAAATCTTACAAATAGGCATGAACCTTTGATGGTCTCTAAGAATGACAGCTTCATAATTTTCGTAAAATTATGGCAAATACCTATATAGGATCGTTACTTAAATATTCTCCATAGTTACAGTACAGCAAACACGAAGACAAGTCAGGGGAAGGTGTAAGTGCGAAGGAAAACGATCAGACGAGGGAAGTCGCATCGCGCGGTGGTAGGGAGGTGTCACAGTGTTTGCCGCTGTCCAATACTACGACCATTATCGCCCGACGATGGACGGGGAAGTCAAGGCATCCAACAAAATGGCTGCGATTGGAGAGTAGAAGGAAATGAGCCCATGCACAATGTCTTCTCGGATATTCCTTCCCTGCTACACCCCCATCTAGAGCGCCTGCCTTTTGCTGTCCTCTTTTATTAACGTATGGCCTTCGGTGAAGAGAGTGGTTGAAATTTCATTACGTTTCTTAACCGAGTGTGGCGGGGGGTTAAGAATGAATCTGGCGAATAATTTATTGTTGCATTATGCCTGCAGGTAACTAACCTCGGTCATCATGTAAAACGAGCAAATATCAAATTGAACATGTACGTAATTGAACTGATCACTAATCGTTGAAAAAAACTCGTTCATAAAAACTTATTGCGCTTTTTTTCTTTTTTACTTAAAGGCAGGGAGACATTAAGCGCACAATCCCTCCTTCGAGTGCTTCATCCAAAGGCCATTCCTGTATTCGGCCAAACGCTCGCGCCCCGGCCCCCTCCTTCTCGGGCCCCCGGCCACCGGGGACGGTGGCCGGGGGCCCGTGAAGTACAACCTCGATAGAAAATCCGATGACTGCGAGGTAGGCCCAGGAGTGATGTTGTGCATAAGTTGGGAATACTGGCAGCAGCCGATGGGTCTCTAGTAATCGCTAGTATCGCGACCTCGGATATAGGGTTTCTGATATAGCACGTCCATCTGCTGAACACCCAAATATATGGGACGGAACGAAAGTGGAAAACTTCTGGTCAAAGCCGATTGAGTTTCTTCCAGCCAATCCGCTGAATCCAATTATTTTTGTGTTCGGAGCAAAAGGGTGATTGTGACCAGCAGAGAAACGGAGCTCGCTTTGCCATCAGAGCTAGGTTCAGAGTGATACCTAGAAACTGGCTCTACGCCCTGTCTGAAAAACAATAGCTTGTGTTCGGTATTTATACGTAGATAACAACACCGTATAAGCAATTCTTTCGTCATTAATCAGAGCGGGTAATGCAGATTCGCCGTAGGAGACACAAGGCAGCTGAAATCACTTGACGCTGGCAGGGAGTGTGCAGTGTGGAGAAATGTGGAACGTCAAATATAAAAATATCAAGCAATGGACTACATCCAGCTTTTCCATTCCTGTGAGTTTCTTAGACTACGAGGAAGAAAGAATGTTTGAATACAACCGTAAAACCCTGTCTTAAATCCCAAGAATCAAAGGGATGGCATGGCTGAGATACATTTTCTGAGAATTTAAAAGTTTATGGCTTACTTATCAACGGGCGTGATGATTTGTGATCACCAACACTAACTGCTGACTTCTAAGGAGGCTGCAGTACCCGCAGGAAATTAATGCAATGGACCCAGCGGGACAAAACTGTACAAGGGGATTGGGAAAAATGACTGACGCTTGGAGAACCTGCTTCATCAAGGAGAATTTCACATCCTAGGGAATATTTTATGAGTTCACATATGGTTTATAGAAAAATATATACATCCAAAAACCCACCTTAACCGGTAGATTACCTAATAAAAAATATATACATAAATATATAAAAATAAAAATTTTTATTAGGTAATCTACCGGTTAAGTTAGGTTTTTTTGGATGGACACAACAATCAAATAAATATTTTCCAACTCCAAACAAAACCCAATCCAGCACCCTACTCTACATCACGTCTCTCTTCATCGCTGTGTACTTCCTTCCTCCCTTCATCTCGCACAAAATCCCTCTCCTATTCCTGCCCTTTCCTCGTCTGCCTAACAGTCTCCCCTCTATTACCTTCTTCAACATCCCACTGCCGCTCAATACGGCAATCATCCATTTTTCCTGCCTCCATAGGATATCTCCCAACAAACTCCTCTCCTCACCCACCATCTCCAGTACTTCCTCATTTCATTTCCTTTCGGTCCATTTCACCTTCTCCATTCTTCTCCACACCCACATTTCAAAAGCCTCCATTCTACGTATATCCTCCTGCTTCAGTGACCACGTTTCCGCGCCGTACGCTCCATATCAGAGTTTTTACGAGTCTTGTCTTAACATCTCTACTCAACGTCCCCGTCATCAACTCCCTCCTTGAGAAAGCCTCCTTGCCTAGCGCAATTCTTCTCCTTACGTCCCAACTACTTTGACCGTATTGGTCCAAAACACTTCCGAGATATGTTAACTGTTCTACTTGCTCTATTTTTTCCCCGCCTATTTTTAAATTTAGCTTAGCCTTTTTCTTTCTGGAAAATCGCATAACCTTTGTTTTATTAATATTGATTCTCATCCCATATTTATCGCACTGAACCTCCAATTCACTCAACAATGCTTGCAACCCCTTGGCTGACTGAGCAACTAATGCTTGGTCATCAGCAAACCTAACTGGTTTTACGAATTCCCCTCCGACTTTAATTCCTACCTTCAGTTCTTCCCATGCCTCTTTAATCATTTCCTCCATATATACGTTGAACAGCACCGGTGACAATGGGCAACCCTGCCTTACACCTCTTCCTAACACTGCCCATCCGGACTCTCCGTTCCCCACTCGCACCTGAGCAGTCTGAGACATGTACAGGTTGCGGATCAGTCTCCTGTCCCTATTCCAATCCATTCCTATTTTCTGCAATACACGCATTAATTTTTCCCAATTCACTCTATCGAATGCTTTTTCGAAATCTACAAAACAGGCAAAAACGTCGTGATTGTATTCTATATTCCTCTCGATTAATGGTCTCATTAGTGCAATGGCATCACGCGTACCTCTTCCTTTCCTAAACCCAAACTGATCATCCCCTAAGTAATCATTGGCCTTACTCTCTATCCTTTTGTTGATGATCCTGAGAACAAGAGTAAGTGTAAGTAAGTAAGTAAAAAAGTAAGTAAGTAAGAAGAAGAAAAAATGACAGTCGTGAATGTCGTCCAAAATCAGTCGCTGTGCCAGAAAACTTTGAATCTGTACGTGTAATCAAAGGAGGGAAATTAAGAGAAGATACAGCGGAATACACGGTTCCATAATGATGAATATGGAGTTAAAACATCCCAAATATCGGAAGAGACAGTCGACAGGTATGGGTGGCTTGAAGGGCTTAAGCATGGCATGCACACTGTTAACAAGCCCTCGATCTTTATGATAAGGTAATATGTGAAATAAAAACCGAACTTGAACCTTTCGTGCTCTCTTCCTTTATAGCAAGCTAAATATCCCTACATCCGTTCAAAATTGAAAGATGATGATTGAACTTGCCTTTTCAAGGAGTTCACACGGTGAGAGGATAATGAAAAGCATTTCTCAATAAATAAAAGTCCACAGTTTTCTTTTCATTTTCCATTATCCAGATCATATGTCATTTTTCAACTTTCAGCACAATTACAAACTCAAGTGCATTCACTTACAAGGATTTTATTATCAGTTAAGATTTGAAATCTATTCCTCAAAAGAAAATAATTTTAATTCACTGCAAAATAAATGCATCCACTTTCATTTTCATGGAATTACCGAATTTAAAATCAGCCTAAACCACATTGTGCGACAGTAATTCTCCTATTTCTTCCACCTCGAATAATTACCATGTAATAAGTCATCACGCATAAAAATATCTATGAATGAAATAGTAATCAAAATGGAATGGAAAACATTCATGACTTTAATAGTTAAAATGTTAATTTAAATAAATTCAATGACGTATTTTAATCCTTTGTTAATTAAAACGTCGAGTATATGGTGCATATTAACTTAGCGAACGGTTCGCCTCAAGCACTTAGCGACAAAAGGGCGAGTGGGATTCCTTTATTTCCGCCGCGATCGGAAATAAAGCTGAAAGAACTTCAACGGCCCGCCACCAATTTATTTGAATTCGCTCAGAGGGCCAAGCGAGGGCCACAGAGGCCCTCCGGCGAGAATTATTGAGCGCGCGCTAGCACTTACTCCCAAATTGTGGATCTGTAATGCGCACGGATAGAAATTTCCGCGCGCGGCAATGGTTTCGGAAAGCAGTTAAACGGCAGGCCAGGGTGTCTCCACGGTGACCCACCCCCGTCGCCCGCCCACGACCCCCAACCCCATTCCGATCCACCCCCCTCCTGAGCCACTTCATTTCCGCACGACCCCGCGTCCGCCTTCCTTGCCGGGCGAGGGGGCGGGGGACAGCCCTCCCCCTCCTCACTCCCGAACCTTCCACTTTCCCTCCCCTTCCCCACACCTCTCACCTCATGACCCTTTTTTTATATCTCGGTTTCCGAAAACATTCGGAATCTCATACACATACATTTCGTTGGAAAACTCCTCCGTTTATCCCCGCGCGCGACTCAAATCGCCTGCGATCCTGATAAACGACCCCTGCGGATCGTGAAAAATGTGTTATTAGCGCCAGCGCCAGAAAAACAAAAAATCCCAAGCGATCGTGTTAAGGGGATGGCCGTCCGAGGATGAAATACGCCGCGCGCCATTACGCTCGCGGCCATTTATATTGGGGCGTCCGTACGGTGCAGGGTGGGAAGTTCGGGGGAGGGGAGGGGGTCGCGGCAAAAGGTGTAGCGCGTGAGAGAGGCTGGAAGGGGGTCAAGTGGGCATATTTATGAGCTGGGGGTTGGAGAGAGGGCCGTGGAGAGGGGACCCTTTTTTCATTGTTGCGGAGAAGACGCCACCTGGGTCAAAGAGCATGGTTAATCTGAAAATAACTACCAAATTAGGAAATTATTACGACACAATTTCAAAGCGTGGGTACTAACTAGCAGATTTCAATTTGCAATACGGTGTAATGGTACGTGCACTTTATCAGTTTTTTACAAATAAAACGTCAGAAAGAGCTAATTTCCTGGACCTAGAGCTACGTTCTCAGTAAAACGTTTTCATTAAAATATAAGAAACTCCTACGGAATAATTATACCTAAAGTTGACTTGATGTGCTAACCCTACTTTTATGCTCACCCGTCAGCGCGTGAAGCTCACATATTTCATAGAAGAGCTGCCAGCATCTTCCTTGTGCCGAAAGCATCATTTCAGGAAGGTGCGTGTTAAGACAAGACTCGTAAAAACTCTGATATGGAGCGTAGCTATGTACGGCGCGGAAACGTGGTCGCTGAAGCAGGAGGATAGACGTAGATTGGAGGCTTTTGAAATGTGTGTGTGGAGAAGAATGGAGAAGGTGAAATGGACCAAAAGGAAAACAAATGAGGAAGTACTAGAAATGGTGGGGGAGGAGAGGGGTTTGTTGAGAGAAATCCTATGGAGGCAGGAAAAATGGATGAAAGGCGTATTGAGCGGTAGTGGAATGTTGAAGAAGGCAATAGCGGGGAGAATGTTGGGCAAGTGAGGTAAGGGTAGGAACAGGATAGGGATGTTGGACGGGATGAAGGGAGGAAAGAAGTACACAGAGATGAAGAGGGACCTGATATAGATTAGGTTGCTGGATTGGGTTTTGTTTGGAGTTACAAAATGGTTATTTGATAGTTGTGTCCATCGATAAACCTACCTTAACCGGTAGATTACCTAATAATATATATATATATATATATATATATATATATATATATATATATATATATATATATATAGCGGGTCGCGGTGGTCTAGTGGGTAGAGCGTTGGCTCTACCCACTAGACTACACTTACTCTTGTTCTCAGGATCATCAACAAAAGGATAGAGAGTAAGGCCAATGATTACTTAGGGGATGATCAGTTTGGGTTTAGGAAAGGAAGAGGTACGCGTGATGCCATTGCACTAATGAGACCATTAATCGAGAGGAATATAGAATACAATCACGACGTTTTTGCCTGTTTTGTAGATTTCGAAAAAGCATTCGATAGAGTGAATTGGGAAAAATTAATGCGTGTATTGCAGAAAATAGGAATGGATTGGAATAGGGACAGGAGACTGATCCGCAACCTGTACATGTCTCAGACTGCTCAGGTGCGAGTGGGGAACGGAGAGTCCGGATGGGCAGTGTTAGGAAGAGGTGTAAGGCAGGGTTGCCCATTGTCACCGGTGCTGTTCAACGTATATGTAGAGGAAATGATTAAAGAGGCATGGGAAGAACTGGAGGTAGGAATGAAAGTCGCAGGGGAATTCGTAAAATCGGTTAGGTTTGCTGGTGACCAAGCATTAGTTGCTCAGTCAGCCAAGGAGTTGCAAGCATTGCTGAGTGAATTGGAGGTTCAGTGCGATAAATATGGGATGAGAATCAATATTAGTAAAACAAAGGTTATGCGATTTTCCAGAAAGAAAAAGGCTAAGCTAAATATTAAGATAGGCGGGGAAAAAATAGAGCAGGTAGAACAGTTTACATATCTCGGAAGTGTTTTGGACCAACACGGTCAAAGTGGTAGGGACGTAAGGAGAAGAATTGCGCTAGGCAAGGAGGCTTTCTCATAGAGGGAGTTGATGACGGGGACGTTGAGTAGGGATGTTAAGACAAGACTCGTAAAAACTCTGATATGGAGCGTAGCTATGTACGGCGCGGAAACGTGGTCGCTGAAGCAGGAGGATAGACGTAGATTGGAGGCTTTTGAAATGTGTGTGTGGAGAAGAATGGAGAAGGTGAAATGGACCGAAAGGAAAACAAATGAGGAAGTACTAGAAATGGTGGGGGAGGAGAGGGGTTTGTTGAGAGAAATCCTATGGAGGCAGGAAAAATGGATGAAAGGCGTATTGAGCGGAAGTGGAATGTTGAAGAGGGTAATAGAGGGGAGAATGTTGGGCAAGCGAGGTAAGGGTAGGAACAGGATAGGGATGTTGGACGGGATGAAGGGAGGAAAGAAGTACACCGAGATGAAGAGGGACCTGATATAGATTAGTTTGCTAGGTGGGGAGTCACAAAATGTTTATTTGATAGTTGTGTCCATCCAAAAACCTACCTTAACCGGTAGATTACCTAATAATAATAATAATAATAATAATAATATATATATATATATATATATGCGTTATATTCACGTTGATTTCGATATAAGGAAAAGGGATAGGAATACGTACACATAAAGACGAACACAAGAGAAGTGGGAAGGTGGTGTTTAGAGCATCGGACCGGCAAGTTGAAAGATTCGGTGTTCAAGGAAATACTTTATCACTTGTTATCCGTTCGATTTCGCCTTCTCCACCTCCACTGGTCCTTGCCCAAGGAGGACTAAACTCGCCCTGGAATGTAGGGTTACCCCTGTGGCTTCCCCGCGGTGACCTCGGCATTTAAGGAAGATTTGGCCCCGCCACCTAGCCCTGGCGGGAGCGAGGAGCGGGTGGAGGAGTGGACAAGTTGGACTATCTCCACGCCATCCACCGTGCCCCCCGCGGAAATCCCCACTCCCGCACCCGATGGAAGGGCCGACGTGGAAGGGTTGAGCCACCCTTCGGCGTTACGGGAGGACAATCCTAAATCCCCACCCCCCCCTCCCTTTTTATCCATTTCACATTTTCCTCACTCCCTCCCCTAAGCTCCCCCTTAGCCGCTATTAACGGCAAGCGGCGTATTTTAATTAGCAACGTCCCCCCTCCTCCCCCTGAATGTCGGATGACATTCCGGGCACCATTTACGAGGATCACGGTGCACCCAGAGAGAGAGAGAGAGATAACTATGGCCCGAATATTTTACCCCTATCAATTTAACGAACGGGGAAAGGGGGACTTACACCAATTTGCGTGCTCCTGGTCCTAATTAAGTGATGGATGGTGAGGGGCGATCCCATCCGCCCCCTCGCCAGGGCCTCCCTCGTTCCGAGGCGCAAGCGTGGGAAATAGGGTTGCCGATACCAATTGTCGAGGATCGATCGGCGAACCTTTTGTTGTTCCAATTACGACGAGGCATGAGTCAACATAGGACTCTGCATAGAATAATGATCAATTTGGTATTGGAGGTAAACTTGAAGCACGATCTCCTGCTAATAAGTTACCTGGGTCGCGAATAACAAATATTTAATTTCGATTCAATCTAGATTAACGCTAAGCTTAATTATTATTAGCGAAGTGAGTCAGATCACGGGCACACGAAATACCATGTGACATGATTGCTTCTTCTAAAAAGGAATCCATGTTGAAGAAATAAATTAATTGAAATTTTCGTTCAAAGAGATGCGCGAGGGAGCTTAACACTCGAATTTCAAATTCACCATTTTCTAAATTTTTTCCTTTTATCTTCTACATAAATCTAATATCTTAACAATTTTTGATAATATTTTAAGTCAAACAATCCCACACAAAATATAAAAACAAGTATGTATGTAAAGTCATATAGCCATTAGTAAGTTAACCTTGGAATGCATTTTGTCCCTTTTTCAACACATCCTCGACATTGAATTGTGGGTAAACTTTATTCAAGAAGGCACTGACGAATCTGATTCGCAGATTCTCCATGCATCTGCTCCAGTGTTGATGAGTGAATAATTATTTTTTATTAATTAAAGTCATCACACGATGGTACAACTTTGTGAACGAAAATGAAATTGTAATAACCCCACAAATAATTATTCTGAAAATGATTTGAAAATTAGTTCGAAATAGTGCATCTAGTTTGTTAAACGCGTGAAGAAATAATGATTGACAAAATGAACGGAGATAAAATATTACAATCTAAACGATACATGTTTATAAATTATTTCTTTTAATATTTGAATTTTATTACCACGCTAATTTCTGTCGAGTGGTAAGAACCATTTTAGTGTCATATTTAACGTACTCCAAAGACTTACGAGCAGCACCTTCCCCACAAAATGAGCGTTAAAAAAATTAAGTTAACCAATAGATTGCAAGCATAAAATAGCCAGAGGAATAAATAACCATTGTTTCCATGTGCGCCTCTCCCCTTAGTGCTTCCTTTTATCTTCTTCTACGTGCACGTGTTTTGTAGCACGCTCAACAGGTGACGCTGCTGAAGACCAAGCTGATGAGCCAGATGCGGTTGACATTTTCAGCCGAAGGAATACTAATCGAGGCAGGATGTCAGAAATTTCCGCGAGGGATTCAAGATCAAGTCCTAGGAAGACATCTGCGGGGCGGACTGACCACGACAAGTCCGAGAACCCAGCAGTGGTGCACAGGGGGGGGATAGGAGGATTACATCCCAGTCCCCGCACCCCACCCCCTCTCCCTCTGCTCCCCCTCTCTCTCTCTCTCTCGCTAGTTCACGGTATCCATTGTCAGAGGCTGAGTGCATTGTATTTTTATATCTCCAAGTCCTCCACCCGCATTATTAGCCCATATCTGCAGGTTTGGAGGGCAAAGTATGGCCACTCGTCCACTCATACGCAGTGTTGAGGATCGCCAAAAACTCGATTTATGGGGTCATACCATAGTATCATTCAGTTTCATAAGATGTAGCTCTGATTGACTGCGTGATTGATTGATTACTTCAATGCGTGTTCAAAATCTCGCTCTTAAGAATAACACAGTGTTTGATATGAAAAACATCTTCTTGGAAAAGTTTCAATCGTAAACCTTCCAGAACTTAAGAAGTGCGACAATTAATTAAAAAAGTCCCATCATGCATGGATATTTTTGCATTAAATCTTGTGATTCCGAATATCAAGTCAGGGAAATTCTGTTTTTTTGAGTCATTTGTTCCATCCTCAAGCCTGACCATACTAATCCACACTTTCACGAATATTTTTACTTGAGTATTTTTGTGTGTAAGCGAGCCAAACTAACACACACATGGGTAAACACACGGATACGTAAAAACCGATAATTAAAATTTAAAAAAGACCACAGCTACTCTTCTTTCCGTTGTATTGAGAACCGTGTGCCACAAGATAATGCAAATTCTTGATGGAATTTATTAAATTTTGTGCAATATTTTTATTTGAGAACCATTCGAATCATTGTTCATCAAAATTTATAAGTTAATTAAGCAGAAATATCACATTTCAAAATCCAAGGGAATGACTTTTTTTATTTTTCACCTCATTATTCATCCTTCTGGAGAGAATTGTTCCAATGTTGAGGAAGTTCTTCCTATCGCTCATACACCCTTTTAGACGTCGCGTACTCTTCTCTCCTACTCCCTGCATTCGCTGCCCCCCCTTCCGACGCCGCCGACAAGTGCCAATATGCGGCCGAGTGCGCACTCCCCGACTCCCGCTCCCCCGGTCGTTCAAATCTCCGCCCGCCCCCGTCGCCACTTTCATTTGCATTTATCGCTCACGCTTCGGTCTCTCCCCCGCACGGCGCGGCGACCAGCGCTCGGCTCGAGAGGCCCTCGATGGTCAACCCCCTCCCTTCTACTATTCACCTTCCCCCCACCTCCAATTATTGTGGCACCCCGTACATTTGTGGCGGAAAACCGCGACAGCAAAAAGCGACATTATGCATCAACCTATCCAATGATTCCGCTCCTACTCCCATCCATTGTTACCCCTTTCCAGCCCTACCGAAGCCCCTCCCCCTTTCCCTTCATACACGGGACACCTCGGCCCAGTTACAACTTCAACTCTTCCCATTCGATAATTAGGTAGTTGTAGATATACCTTCGTGCCAAAAATACTTACTGAACATAAAGTATAGAAATTGCGTGCCGTAACTGGCGTTCCTATGCCCGCACATAATTAATTACGACACCATTGCTTAGGACTATTACTATGACTGTTTTACAAACAAACTCGCTTGGATGCTTGCCTTGATAGAGCCGTAGTAGCTTTATGACTGAATTGCATGTCCACATACTTGTACTGTCCTTTTAATTTTTAATTCGCGAAAACTCACCCACTGAAAACAATAGAAAACTTAAGTTCTTGCATAAATAATGTCAACAAGTTATTTAAAAAATAAAGAGTATTCTACATTAAACTTGATTACTATAAATACCATCGGAAAGAAAATAGATATTTTCTAACTTCCTTCATAGCCAAATTCTAGGACAATGTGTAAAAAACAATTCTGATTATAATATTCTCGCTAAAACAATGATCTGGACCCTAGCCTGCAATTCCATTAAGTCAAGATTGTTTCTCAACACCTTCTTTTAATTGGACTTGATTAAAGGGGTTACAACGTGATCCTTGGTTTTTAAACGTATTTATTTTTATGAAATGGACCTTTGGTGGGAAAAATTGTTGTTATCACCTTTATGTTCAAGCATAATTATTTTTATCAACGTACCCCCATGAACTCGTTTAATATGAAATTCTGGATTTTTTTACCCAAGTGTGGTTCATCGGTGTCACTGGTCGAAGAGAAAGCATCTTAAGGAATCGACATTTTGACACACAACGAGCGACCACGACAGAAGAAGACATACCGTAGGGAGGAACTGAATCACAAATCAGAAATCCATACATTATTGGCACCTAATTCTAATTATGCCTGTTCGACCTGTTCGACTGTTGACCGGTGACCTATCACCCCCTGCCAAATGGTGGCTTACAGGGTAAGATGCACCTCCCCCTGGCACCTCGCGCCACCAGTCACCACGCTGCTTCCGCAACTCAAAAACAAATATTCCAGGCGCACACACTACATACATACACAATACATCCGCCCACTCTGAACTACCACGTCTTCTTCCGTTTAACCTTTTTATTAATTATCCTTGCATGATATTATTGCATGGTTAATATACTATATTTTGGCATATTTTTTTACTCGCAAACAATCATGTTGACCGGATAGTGCAGGTGGGAGTCCTAACTGTAGGAAACAATAGCTTAGCGAATAATAATTTCAATTTCCATTCAAACTCATAGTATCCATAGCAATTTTTCCTTTAGTTGTACGTCAGGTACGAGGCCAAAGGGAGGTGCATCTACATCTTACCCTCGTACTCGTATATTTTTTAAATTTGAGGTTAAAACAAAAGGCGCGAACAGTTAAACTACTGGTAAACTGTTTGCCAGGACTAATGATTAAAAGGATTCTAAAAATTTTTATTGGAAAATATGTTTTGCATTTGTCAGGTACACTAATGGGCGCACGATGTCACCATAAATGAGCGAGTATTAGGAGTAACAATAACTTATTAAGATACAATTATTAACAATGAAATAGACACATGGAATAATATTTGTTAATTGTTTTAGTACATAATCAAAAAATTTAATTTTTAAATGTTTAAAGAACACAATTTCCAATTTAATTTTTAAAATGTTTTAGGGATATAATACTTAGCTTCATAACTGTTGAGACTCCTTAATTACCTTGTAGTAATATTTGAACTTATTAGCGGTGGAACTTAAATCTTTGCCATCAACATACAAGTGCCTCGCACATAAGAACCGTGACATAGAGTGAGCCCAGCATGAGAAAACCAGAAAACCATGTCTCGACGGAATCGCCTCTACGGGAGAGCGCTTCCTGTACCCCAGCCCCTTCACATTTCCCACATCAAGAGAGCCAATACGAAGCAAACGTCGACATGATGACGTCGAAGCATTGAAAAAAATCGAGGGTAGGAAAGCGATAAGAATCCGTAGCTTCGGAGGCGCTCGGAGAGAAGGGAGGGAGAGAGAGGGTATCGCACAATCGGCTTAAAGCGGAAGAGCGTGAAATTGGCGACAGCAATGCCGGCGCCGCTGCGTCATTTGCTCGCCGGAGTGGAAGGAGGGAGGGGGATGGAGAGGCGCCGCACCGGGGGGAGTAGAGGGGTGGAGAGCGACGGAGGGGATTGGAAGCGTTGAGATAACATGCAAATGCAAAACGCTTCGATTAACAGGAAACAGGTGGTTTGATCGCAAATAATAAAAACGATGGACGTAGGGGAGGGGGGAATTTACGCGGAAGGAATTTTTTTCGCAACCTCCGCCGATTAATTAGCGTATTGTGGAGAAGTTCCCCCCCCCCCTCTCTCTCTCTCTCCGGGGAAATAAAATGGAAGCGAAATGCACTGAGCCTTTGCTCATGGGATCCCAAGCAAAAAAGTTGACGAGGATAATTATTTCGAAGGCGACTTGATCAAGCAAAAATAAAGCGTAAGGCACCACCGTATTTTCATATACAATCCAAAATAGAAAAAAAAATGCTCAGTCAGTTGCTTTACTAAATGGTGTCACTGCAAGATAACAGACGTCATTTTTTGGAGAAAACTGGATTTTTTGTGCATATTAGGAATCTTCTATGTCTATCACTGCGCAGATTGGCACAGAAATTGAAGTTTTTTGACTCTTCCATCAGAGCGAAGTATTCCAGTTTCGTTAAAACTAACTACAAACAAATACACATGATCGGAATGATAATAAAATCAATCGCAATGCATTTTGAGACTTGGCACCACGGATGAACGATAAAATAAACTGAACTTTGATTTAGAAGATGGAATCCCATGCAAACACGTGGCAAACGCCAACGAAGCACTGATCGCCACATCAACTACGGCAATCGACCCAAAAGTGAGTTTGGCCTGAGAGGCGTCGAGAGAGAGCCCTCATTCAGCACTAGGGCGAGTCATAACGTACGCGGGTCAGGGTAGGCGGGCCAGTTTCTTTTTTATACGTCGCCCACGACTTCTCAAGAGGAATTCTGGCACTCGAGAGACACGCGGAAAATTCTTTTTTGTATCCCAGTGTAAATCTAAAGAGGAATTTATCCGTGGTTTATTCCTGAATGCTGTATTCGCTATTTAAAGGAAGATAACCAAAACCCCTATGTAAATCCTAACAGATAAACGTAAGCAGAAAATAAACACTGTAAACATTTTGAATGGAATGCCCATACGATTTGTAGATTGATTTTGTTTATTGCTGAGTAACAACATTCCAAAGAGGAAAAGAATATCTCAAAGAATATAATTGAATACTATGCTTTCATTTTGCAAATTTCACGAAAGGTAGATAAACGTAGAGGCACTGAAAATTATGAGTTGTTCCTCAATATTTATTTAAATTGAAGTAAAGTTCAAAAATATTAATGCTAAACAATTGTCGAATAAATTTCAGATGCATACTAACAATTGATCTATTATTTTTATATGATTCGAAATCAATAGTAGTGCAATCAAGTTTAGCGTGAAAAAATAAGAAGTGTAATTTATTAAGTGTTCATGAAATATCACAAAGTAGAACCTGAAACTATCCATGTATTCTTAATTAAATATTATTTACATACCCGTAATGTAAAAAAACCTTCCCAAATGACTATAACCTTGCCATGATGGAAGGGGTCGTGTAAGTCCCTAGATTTCTCCTGGCAGAAGTGATTATGCTTCCAGTAGTACAACCTACGGCAGATAGGTCGCAGGGTAGGAGCTTAAAGAAATGTTCGTGTTGGTGGCGCAGCATCAGCTCTTTGACGAGGGAGTTGACAAGACCCTTTGGGGCAGCCAGTTGAGAGATCCTGTCACGCAAAAAACATTATTGGGGAATGGCAATGGCAAACTACCTCAATTATTTATCCTAAAGTTCGACACAATTATGAGAATGCCCCAGCAACAGCTGGACTCGGTCCACTGGGATGTGTGTCGTCCTCCCGGTAGGCGAAGAATAGAAGCTTACGCGGTCGCCGCTATACGGAATTTCAATGCGAAATCAATATAAGTAGCAAAGAAAATAACACAGATGAGAATCGCAAACTAAGTAGACTAGGGATTTTGAGCGTTAGGGTTATTTTGACAACGATACAAAGACCGCAAAAGTTACAAGGACATTGGAAAATATAAAGCGAAAGGTAGAGATGACTATTTCTGCTGAAGGTGAGATGGATGGAAAGCGGTGTTTAATGGAGTGATAGTTTTCGAGAAATATACAGCGGAACAGAGCCAGTGAAGGTTGCAATGATACTGAACAAAAAGTTTGCAAGAAACGTAGTAAATATTGATCAGGTCAGTGATAAAATATTATTAGTAGAAGTAAAATTTAATCTGAATAACTTGGTCCGTCTTCAGGACCGCATTCATTTTTTCTAGGAGCATACTAAGGCATTATCCTCACTGCATTGCTTACCCTGGTTATTTCGTCCTCCACATACTAACAAGTAACCACGTGGAGGATGAAATAACCAGGGTAAGCAATGCAGTGAGGATAATACTTTAGTATGCTCCTAAAACAAACGTTGAATATGGGATTGGAACTCTATGGCAGGTGAAGGAAGAAATGGCGGGTGTCGGGAAAGACATAGGGAGTAAAGGTGAGATAGGGTGCTATGGTTTAGAAACAATGAATGGCCACGGGAAGAGAATAATGGGAGACATGGTTTAATCATAACAAACACTTGATTTATAAACCACAACACGCTTAGCATACGTAGAAAATTCTCACATATTAAGAGAGATATCTTATTGATTATATAATGGTCAAGTACTGACAGAGGAACAGCATAATCAAAACACAATTTCCCGGATACAGATTATATCACAATTTAAAATTAAATAATTATAACGTCAGATTAAAGTGGATAAAACTGAAATATGAATGAGAAAAAGAATCCTTAAATGAGGTAGAAAGAAGTACGTAGAGGCAGAAGAAAAATTCATGAGTGGGGAGAGGTAAATAGGAAGGGTAGACAAAAGTTAGGTACATATTTAAAATAGGGGATCGAAAATCGCAAACAAAACAATATGAAAATAAAATAGGAAAATAACAATAAAACCATAAATAACAGAAAATATGGCTAGAAAATAGGCGAAAGATGGAAATGGATGAATATTAACCAAAAGTTTGTTTTGAAAAAGCATAAGGAATCGAATAATAAATGCCATAGAAAGAGAATGCGACGCAAATAAGCTTAGAACCAGGCGTATTAAAATATTTCGAGATAAAAATGTCATTAAAAGTTAGAATCAAATAAGGCTTTGGGGATACGACAAATAGCTTTGGATTTACGACATCGTGGAAGGAAGAATTTTTAAGGGCTAATTCGTAGAAATAATTAATGCAGGCGGATTTAGCTGAAAGATTTTTTATGATCAATGTTTGTCACCATTCCAAAAAATAGACAGGTATAAGTGAGATTTATGGACCAGTAATTTTGTCGAGCAAGCTACTGAAGTGGTAGGTATGATATTCCATAAAAAGGGTGGAGGGTTTGGATAATAATTTCTATGGGATAATCAGTTTGAATTCAGAAAGAGGAGGGGTATGCAGGATGTCAGGAGGAAAGAGAATACTAGTAAAAAGAAACATGGAGGATACTACATGGATGTATTGGTTTGCAATGTAGATTTAGAGAAGATGTTCAATAAAGTAAACTGATTAGCATAAATAAAGGTATTACAAGAGATAGGAGTACTGTGGATAGGTAGGCG
This sequence comes from Hetaerina titia, assembly GCA_037158775.1. NCBI lineage: Eukaryota > Metazoa > Arthropoda > Insecta > Odonata > Calopterygidae > Hetaerina > Hetaerina titia. The sequence continues at coordinate 7,132,745 of CM073768.1, read as the reverse complement.
ACTTATCCGAAACCAAAACACGTCTCAGACTGCTCAGGTGCATATGGCGGATTAATAAACGATACGGAAAGTGTTGGGAAGGGGTAAGAATGGGATGCCCATTATCAGTAGTGACTTAAGGTCAAACGTGGAAAAAATGGCAATACAGTATTGGAAGAACTGGAGATAGCAATGAAAGTCGGTAGGGAGATAATATAATCATTTAAATTTGCCCAAATATATTGAGCACGCCAGTCAAGGGGTTAAAATAACTGCTGAGTGCAATTATAAAATCAGTGTGATAGGCATGGGGTGAGAATCGATATAAAGCCAAAAAAAGATTTTGAAGTTTAGGGATGCTGGACCGGAATGAAGGAAAAGAGATGAAATGTGTGCGGGATCGAAAAAAGGTAATATGTCTGTTGAGATGTTCGGTTTGCGTCTTATTGGGCAAAAAGTAGCGGAGGTTACTCGGTGTTACTTGGTGTTAAACGGTGGACTATGCCATAAATTATTACACACAGGGGTTTAAACAAAATGACTGGCAATTTTGAAACCAATTTGCATAACTAGGCACTGGTTGGATTTATCTTACTATATATATAACTTAAACAGTATAACACAGCACGAGAACACATAAAAAGAACACTCACAATAATATCTTGATAAGTTCGAGTCCATCGAAATTATCAAGATATTATTGTGAGTGTTCTTTTTATGTGTTCTCGTGCTGTGTGTTACTGTCTAAGTTTTTTATTCAACACTTCCGTGTTGCTTTGAAGAAATCATCTATATATATATATATATATATATATATATATATATATATATATATATATATATGTATATATATATGTATATATATATATATATATATATATATTTGTATAAGGAGTCCACCTAACTGAAGCATTTTCTAAGTTAACACGAGAATGTAAAAGAAACGTTCATGAAATTTCTCATTGAAAATATTTTCATTTTTATTAATAAATATTTATATTGAAAATAGGGTACCACATTTTTAACATATCTAATTTGCAGAATGAAAAAAATGAAAGTAAAGTATATCTACTAAATGCGAACCTCAAATTTCAATGGACATATCAATATTGTCAGATGAGGTGTATTACTGACTGACCTTTGCTATTTGTGATTTTTTTCTTCGCCTACTGAAAATATGCCTTGTAATATTTGGTAGTTTTTTAAAGGAACCAAAATATATAATAATATACAGGTACAAACCTGTAGTTTGTTATTACTGCACACGGAATATCATTAGAATTAAATAGAGGAATATTTCTGTTTTTCCTTCTTTTCATGACGCGAATGAATTTAAAATATTATAATATTCTTAAAAACCACAACAAAATCGTAGAAGTGAGCCAAAAAGAAGAGCGGTGTGAATCCTACAACTGCCGGAGAAAGAAAGAATTTGCAGTGATCCAAAGAAAAGTAGCGCAGTAAAGGGAGAGAGAGGTGAATCGGTTCATGGGATTTCCCGTGAGACGAGGGGAGATGTTAGGGTTGGTGTTGAATTTATGCCATGTCTGTGTAGGTGCTCTTAATAGGATTCCGAGCAGGAGGTTCACATTGTGTTACACTCACCCGAGAGTGCGTACCTTATGGTAATATTTCGAAATAAAAGAGACTTGTCTTTTCTTAAACTATGCTCTTATAATGGAAAGGAAGACTTCAAACAATCAAAAGTTTTACCTCTACATCAAACATTGTATTGAGAATAATGATCGCACAATTGTTTACTTGGATAAAACTCCGAACCAGGTTTTAAGAATGAAACAAGATTCAATAGTCGGAACCTAGAGGTATTATGGAAAGCTAAAGAGAAGGCAAGAGGGATCTAAACTATAATTCTATTATACCTGTATACATAAATCAGGAGGTTAGTTACAAAAATACATATCTGGATTTTTTTTATCAGCAAATACGTGTTTGACACTGAAAAATCGAATAATGTATCACAAATAAGCAAAATCTATTACGTATCCCACTGCGGTAGCGTGACCAGACTAACGTTCTGGGATAAATATTTTTTTTTGTAATTCTGAATGCATAGAGAAATAAAATAGTCAACTATCTCTATTTTAAACGAATGTGAAAGTTGAAATTTAGAATTTTAGAAAAGCCAGGGAGTCTGCTAGATAAATAATTCTATCATTATGTTCACATTCAAATGTAACTGGGAGTCCAGAGTGGAAAACAAAAACGTATATCTTTGAACCCTTTTGGATGATTACCTTCGGTAAGCGGCATGTTTTGATTCTGTTGTTTGATGAGTTCAATCTTTTCAGAGCAGATAAATAATTGAAGCTATCAAATGCCGAGAGAATAAAGCTTTGAAATGTTATTCGAAAATTCTGGGTTTTTAAAAGAAACCATACGCAGGGAAAGAAACTGATAGCCGTGTGGATAGCCAGCAAAAACATGCAAATGACGACGCGGAGAGTGGGAGAGGAAGAAGGCGAAAGCATAAAACTGAATTTGCAAAGTTGCATGACAAAATAAGAAGTAAACAAAGCGAGAGGAATTCACACAATCTACAGCAGTTAATTACGTACGAAAGCACAAACAACAGGCCTGATTGAGATAATTAAATTAAAAGCTAAGACAAACACAATTAACACGACGTTTTTGAATAAAATATCGTCGAAGGAGAATGAAGCCTGTCGTTGGACACGAAGGTCGCGGAGGCGAGGTCGAGGGCAAGGGACGGACAGATGGGCGTGGGGGACGGGAGGGCACTACTGACTGCGCACGGCTTCAAATGGATAAACGGCTCTCGAGAGCCCACACCCCCTGCCACCCTCCCTCCCTTCTCACTCGCTCAAATATGTAATAATCGTCAATTATTTCACCCCTCAGCTGATGCATGTAACGACAGCAAAATAAGAGCCAATGGAAATGGCCAGATTGCTGTGTGCTCGCGAGGGCATGTGACCTCCGTACGTAGGTGCGGGCAATGAAAGGTCATGGCTCTCAATTAGACTAAAACGGTCGACTTGCGCCGTACATCCTGACGGGAACTGAACGGACGTGACGAGTAGTGCGTCTCGCAGGGTGGGGGGCAGGGAAGGGGGCTGATATCCTATGTCCCCCTCTGTCATCCGCCTCAAATCCGACACGACTCTGCCCACCCCCCCCCTTCTCGCGCCCCGACACGACCAAATCAAAGGATGGCGAAAATTGAGCACCGCGCGACTTTTACAGATGCACCGACTCGATGCAGCGGCTAGTGAAGGATTCAAGCGGTCCACCGAATGAAATGGAAACGGAGCGAGAAGCAACACGAGGGGATTGATATTTACATACTTCGTTGCAATTAGGCAATTTTCCTGGTGGCAACGGTCCAGTGTGATCACTGGTCACTCTTACAATGCACATACATACACACACAAAATGAACAGATATGAGACAAAATGCTCGTATATTCAATGACACTTTTAAGATTACCGACCTCTCCTTTACTATCACACAAGGATTAGGTGTACACCACACGAGTACATACTACGCACCGTCCGTCGCCACACTTCGTCCGTAATCACGTATCTTCAATTTCATATACCGTTCAAAATCGCGTCCCGTTAACACATTATTCATAGCACAAGTACATACGGTTTTATTTCTCACTCACACGTTTTTAAGGCGAGCATACACCTCGTTTTAAATTTATTTAATGAATAAGGTAAGGACTTAAAGATATCCTCAGGTAACTCATTCCATTCTTTTATTCCACGATTGAGGAAGGAGTTTTTTTTAATGTTTGTTTTGTGCCCTCTATATTTTATTTTGAACTGATGGTCCTTCCGCCCAATGTAATTTGGTTTGTCTAATCTTTCTGAGAGCTCCTCCCACCCCTTCTCATTATTTACTATCTTGAACATCCCACATAGCCTGTTCCGCTTCCTTCTGAGTCGGAGCGGTGTCCATCCTAGTGTCTTTAACATTTCTGTCACACTATCTGTCCTGTTATGTCTTCCTAGAGCGTACGTAGCTGCCTTTCTCTGTACTTTCTCAAGCTTATTTATATGCACCTTTACCATAGGGTCCCATACTGTTGTTGCGTACTCCATTATTGGTCTTACAACTGAAGTGTATGCTAATTCTTTAGTGGATTTGTTGCTCCCCTTAAGGTTCATCATGACCCAGGGTAGAGTTTTAAAAGCCTTACCTGCCACCTTATCTATATGATGTCCCCATTCTAAGTTAGCTGTGAGATAGACACCTAAATATTTACATTTCTCAACTCTTACTAGATTTTCACCTAGCAAGTTATAATCTCTATTTTCCCTTCTCCTTTTCCTACTAAATGATATTAGTTTACACTTTTTTGTGTTTACACCCATCTTATTATTAGTAATCCATTCCGATACTCTGTTTAGATCATCCTGTAATATATCACTATCCCTGTTGGTTGATATGAGCATGCTGTAATACGAAATCCAATTTTCGCAATCGACTAGAATAAAATGAATTATTCAGCCGCCGACAAGCGTATGAAATGACCTCTTTGAATTAATTAGCGAGCATCCATGTCACGGGAAAAATGTATCGTCCTGCACGAATTTCCACGCACTGCCGAGTTTCCTTCATCCTCACGGAAATATGTTTCTAATGTAGCACGTCAAATGAAGAAAAATAAACTCGTATTTCTCATGGAAGAAGTATGAACGGTTGAAGTAATTAAAATCCTTTACTTTGTGGTGTTCCATTAAAATATACTTATTCATACATATATTTTGAGGGGCACATAAAAAATATGGAAAACAAACCGGAAATTGTGGGCAGATGCAAGCACTATCGCACGCATTCATGTCGCCACAACCGTTTAGCTGGGGAAAAGGCAACAGGAATCCGACGAGTGAGTACTACAATTTCACAGACTGCCACAAGGGAGAGAAACAGCGAGAGACATTATCTATATACTAATAGATTTGAGTAACTTCAAAAGAAAGTATTCCTTTAAACAATTTTTTATTAATATTTAATTTGAGGTTTTTTTATAAATTATAATTTTAATATTAAACTAATGGTTATGATCCACATTTAATATTTCTAATAACTTAATCCATTCACACGATTAAAAAAAAGTTTTAAAGCATAATTAATACATTGTATTCACATATTAATCGACATAAACGCTGATGTCACTTGAATCAACGAAAATTTTCATCCACCCCCCCTCTCTCTCTCTCTTCCCTCCGGACTCCGTATTCTCAAAAGGATAAAGAGGGTAAAAGGGAAAAATTTCGATTGATTGACTCACAAAGTGACGATTCCTTGAAAACCACGGCGTAGGCCATTTTAATTGTGGTCTTAAAGATTTTAGGTGATACATTTATTTACATATGATATTGACGCCCGAAAGAATAATCATAGTATGAGTACACAACTGCTTTAATCTTTCGTTTTCTGTAATTTTATTTGAATGTTTTAGCTCGTTATAAGCAACTATTGCTTCGGGATTTATCGATCGTTAATTGTCGAAGCAAGATAACTGTGTAAATCCGTGTATCATTTACAAATAGATTGGTTTAAGTAGTTGGTAGCATTCGACAGCTATGAGTTTACCATATTAGATAGAGTTAGTGAAAATACACTTATTTTAAATATTTGATTAAGTATTACAGAAGTACTAACGTTAATTTTTGTACAAACGTAATGAGTTTCAAACAAAAAAGAACAAGGATTTATGCAAATGGAAGAGAAGGGATTAAGGAAAAAGAAGGGATTCAAAACATGTCTCCACTAAAGCAAAAATATTAGATTTGTTCATGAAGCTAATTACAAAATTTCTTTGCCAGCCAGGAAAAATGATATGGAACACAGAATAATGTCAACAGGTATGATGGTTTTCATATTATCCTCAAATAACAAAAATCTTTGTTTAAATAATTACAATGCTAGTTTTGTGTACCAAATTCCTAGTTGAACCTTAGGGTCAACTTTGCTTAGATGGGAATACTATGAAAAGTAGAACCCAGACACAGTTTTTGGGAGGGAGCCTCGCACGAAAATTTTTACACGGATGCTGCTGCCTTCTCTACGTTAAAAAACTTCCCTTACCCAACTGTAAATAGTTCAACCTATTCCAGAACAGAATCAGATGCGCCAGAAACAAAATGATATACGACTGATTAGCAAGGAAAGGAACTAAGTTCTTGATACCAAATGAAACGACTAAGGAGCAAATGGGTAAACTACTCAAAGAGAGATGCAAAACATTTTTGCATCGTCAGTAAGGGCAGAACCGAGGACTGCAGAAAATAGTTCTTGGGATCGACAGCTGATGAAAGAATACTCTCCTAACTAGCATTAGGAACAAAATAAAGGAACAGAAATCAAAACTAACCACGAAAATAAAACATTTTTCCACGGTAATGTTTGGCTCTAATACTGGACAAATTCAAGGCGGATTGCTAGGGCTATTAAGAACAGAAACTAAATAGGAAAGACAGAGACAGAGCATGTAGCCGACCATATATATGCAGATTCTACCGCCCCATGTCCGACCCTATTTGGTTTTATCTCCCATAATTCCCTTTCTGTCTCTATAAATATAACAATTTTCCTAACGCTTATATATATATATATACACACACACATATATTATTATTATTGTTAGGTAATCTACCGGTTAAGGTAGGTTTTTGGATGGACACAACTATCAAATAAACATTTTGTGACTCCCCACCTAGCAAACTAATCTATATCAGGTCCCTCTTCATTTCTGAGTTTCATTTCTCTCAATTTCAATTTCTGAGTTTGATATTGTACATGTAAGTTACTAATGATAATAGGAATAATGATATCCGTGTTGGAATAAAAGTCTATTAAAAAGTAGACAAATGGTTATTACGACATTTTTGTGCCAATACTTAGTGCGTTTTTTATCCATCATAATGTTTGCAAACCTAATCTTCCAATTATAACGAATGTATATATATATATATACACACACATATATATATATATATATATATATATATATATATATATATATATATATATATATATATATATACATTCGTTATAATTGGAAGATTAGGTTTGCAAACATTATGATGGATAAAAACGCACTAAGTATTGGCACAAAAATGTCGTAATAACCATTTGTCTACTTTTTAATAGACTTTTATTCCAACACGGATATCATTATTCCTATTATCATTAGTAACTTACATGTACAATATCAAACTCAGAAATTGAAATTTTGCACTTCCCGAGCTAATTGATCTTGACTACAAGTTACGAACTACGAGTACCTTGTGTTGTTGGGAGTCTTCGAATGGAGCCCTCTGGAGTCCATTTTGTTCATCGTGCCAACCCTTGGTTAACTTGCCTACCACATGCAGACAGGTAACACGATCACTTTGTTTAAGGTATGGAGATTAAACATCCAACTTCGTCCTGGCATAACATTGAACGTAGGAGTCAATGTGGCTGGGCCCTAGCCGAAGTTGGACCTAAAATTGTCGGCATTAAACACAAATCTACTCTTTGAGAATACACTTATAGTTTTGCAACAGAGGACAGCTATTTTGAATGCTGTCAGCACGTTTTTTACTAGTTGGGAGTACCCAGCAGAACCACCGCGTGTTCGTGTGTGAGTGGGATGAGTTGGGGGCCATCAGCAGCAAGGCTAGTGACGCCGGGGGCGGGAGGGTGGGCGTTGAGAATGAGTCGCGGTCCCCGTGTGAAGGAGGCGTGTGATGGACCGTCATCGGATGCGGTCGCGGAGAGAGAACCATCCCTTTGCAGAGCGGATGGGTGCACTCGGGGGTTGGAGATGGGGTGAGGGCGCGCAAGCAGCGGTCTTTGACGCGGACACTCGAGGCGTGAGGACCGCTCCGCCTCGAGGACCTCTCTTTGAGTGTCCCGGAGAGTATGGCGGCGGTTGCCCCGCGGGGCGAAAGGAAGCTTCCGTCCTTGGCCCCCCTCCGGCTCGCCCCGCCGACGGCGGGCCGTGGCGTGGGTTCGGGGGAGAGGGGGAAGCAGGCCCGTTGGGAGGGGCGATTAGAATAACGTACGCGGAGGGAGTTAAGGGTGAGAGGAAGGGAGGGAGGAGAGAGACAGAGCGTCGGTTCAATGTGGACATCGATCGGTTAGCTGCCAACCGCCTCTCTCCCCCACACCACTCTCCCCCGGCGGGAAGAACGCACATCTTCTTCTCCGTGAAATCCGCGAGAAAAGAGAGAGAATCTCTTCCTTTCCCGCCAGACAATCCCCTTTAGCCCCACACTAACTTCGCGCTCTGCGACTCTGCCAGGTCCTCCCATCCCTCTCCCCGCCCTTCCTCCACATCCAAATCCGCCGCTCAACCTCCCGTGCCCTCATTGGAGAGGATCCACTGATACCGCAGAAATCCGACTGATAGGTGCAGGGACCGATGCAGCCACAGCAAACGAGTTATTATGCAGCAAGTTATGCGAGAACGGATTGAACAAATTATTTCGCCAATAGGGAACACTTTTTTCGAGCTAGTTGTCACTCATTCACCATGGAGAAATACACAGGTCATTTTGGCTGAGGTGTTCGAGGGATATTTTGGCTGACTTGTCAGCAAATTAATGCATACAGCGAATTCTCAAGTCTTCAAAAATAAATCGCTCTGACAAATATCTCCCACCAGGCAGAGGCGAGGAAGTAAGGTTAGTCAGAAAGAGCGAAGATGTATACTTCAAGGTTTCCTACGTAATCTGAAAATAAGATATTTGCGCAAAACTACTGCCTCCTCTCTTTTCCTCTTTCTTTCATTATTAATTCGCCATTAGGAGCAAAACAAAAGAAATACAAAATCCCGAAGTGAAATGAATCAAGCTCCAAAGAAAATAATTCGCAGCACGCGCCATCAAGACAACACCAAAAACTGAAAAGCATTCAAATCATATAATGGCCGATAAATATGTTTAATATGCATACTTGTCCGTCCATTTTATGGGATATGCTTAAAAATTAAAGCATCATTTTAAATGGTTGAATTGATTTGCTAATTAAACTTCGTCCGTGGAACACGCATATAGACATTGTTATTTTTTAATATCCATAAAAACGCCAAGATGGACAAATGTCAATAATATAATTATCACTCGATTCAATATCTTCTTTCAATAAATTATGAGCCTTAAATGTAGACTTTAAACTTGAGGGAATAAACTCAGAAATTATATTAGAGACTGTTCACATTAGCGTATCATATTGTTTCGTGAGCCCAGGTATTTTTACGGGATCCACGATCCATTGCATGGTCCTATTACATACATTCGTAACGTTTTAAAGTCTAAAGTATAAACATACGTACGTGTAGAATAGATAATAGCAATCAGATAAAAAGGAGAATGGTATGCTGCCATATAAGTTATCATGTTTTGAAGGATTTGAGGGTGACGCACTCAGAGACAAAGGATTACGAGAATCTAACAACCACATCTTATTTCAACAATGCCAACGTCATTTAGGTGGAAAGTCAAAAAAACAAAAGTTGCAGATCCTTGGAAAAAGATATTAGCATAAAGGGGAAACTAGCTGCATATGGAGAGGAGAAATCGTGGTAACAGGGTTTCTTCAAATACTTAGCAAGTAAGACGATGCGGTAAATAAGGAGTTAGGACATCTGAAGTAAAAAAAAACAAATTTTCACAGTTATAATACTGATGAGGTGACCACTATTGTGCTGGTAAATTGAACAGAAAATAATTTTTGGAAAAATAGCTTAAGATGAGGAGAGAAGCCAGGGACTAAAATTACCACGTAAAAAGAATAAATATGTGGCGGTAATTAGATACCACATAAAAGAGAAAATACCATGGAACACCATGAACATATTTTGGATCATTAACCATAAACACAGTAATCAACAGCACAATCAACAAAGGTCGGTTTAGTAGGTGATGGTAGAGCTCACCCGTGTACCAAGCCCGACGGCGTGTGAATATTCACACATCAGGGTAGGGGGGCCAGTTCCTTTCCCTGTGCCGGTTATGGTTTCCCAGGAAGATCTGGTACTCGAAAAATCAACTGACTCGGGTGGAACTGCTGGTGCCCAGAGTGCCTTGCCCGGGAATCGAACCCGGGATCCTCCGGTCAGTAGTCCAACGCTCTACCCACTAGACCCCTGCGGTCCGCTTTGGATCATAATCAACCAAAAATAACATTTTCGAAGAAGCTGAAGTTAGGTCATGACTAAAGGCTCTTGAAATCATGAGCAAAATATATTATTGACTGATAAAAATATTTGAATAAAAACTCGGAATAATGAAAGGTTTCAATTACCAAAAAAGAGAAACGGTTGTCAAAGGATTGGTCGTGGGAATCAGCGGGAGTAGGGATTGGATATTTGGAAAAGACGCGAGATTTATGGGAGGATCGCTGATTGTCCATGCGGAGGAAAGGCTGGTGGTGAATTTATCTACGTAGAAGACAGGACAGAAGTTACATGAGAGGCGGTGGATTATCTTTTTGAGCTGCAGATGGCAAACCAATGATTTTCGGTTTAAAGCGTTGGAGTCAGGAAATCGACGGGTCGAAAAAGATGGAAACATTTGCAGCGAGGGAAGTTAGATGGTGTGGAATGGGGCCTAGGGGGGAGCAGAAGTGGCGGCGCAGGTGGCCTGGTAGATTTGAATATTTCGCGCAAGTTTTGACGGGCGTTTCAGGGAGACGAAAGACTATCGGAATACAAGTGATGTCGACTAATTGTTCTTTTTAATATGGTTGGGTTTGTGCATTATGTCTGTGAATGTGAGTTCTGGATGAAATAGGGTAAATAGATTAGGGCATTTTGGGCGGTTTACTTAGAGACGAGCTAATATATATTGTACATATATATTCATTTAGTCACATGGAAATTGATATACGGAAAAGGGATACGAGCACATACGAGTATTAAACATAACGCCATCTCTTGGCCAAAAAATCGGGGCACTTGGTTGCATAAACCCATCGTAGATATTAGTGTCAATTACGTTTCCTCGGTGTATATTTATGCATATTTTTTAGTTTTATTAAATTATAAGTGTAATAAATTAAATATATATACATAAATAAGTATTTTCACGCACACACACATTATATATATATATATATATATATATATATATATATATATATATATATATATATATATATATATATATATATATATATATATAATTCACTGATAAGTCATAACAAACACAGAAACCAAAACCAAAAGAGGAAAAACTCACTGGTTCTCGAATTTTCGGTGGTCCCACCACCTTTCTCAAGAGGAATTAGGAACAGAACAATTGAGTTCTGTAGTAGTATCACATCAATATTCACACATCAGGGTAGGGGGGCCAGTTCCTTTCCCTGTGCCGGTTATGGTTTCCCAGGAAAATCTGGTACCCGAAAAATCAACTAGCTTGGGTGGAGCTGCAGGTGCCCAACGTGCCTTGCCCGGGAATCGAACCCGGGACCCTCCGGTCAGTAGTCCAACGCTCTACCCGCTAGACCACCGCGACCCGCTATATATATATATATACTAAGGGGGTGATCAGTTTGAGTTTAGGAAGGGGAAAGGTACGCGTGATGCCATTGCAGTAATGAGATCACTAATCGAGAGGAATATATAATACAATCAGGACGTTTTTGCCTGTTTTGTAGATTTCGAAAAAGCCTTTGATAGAGTGAATTGGGAAAAAATAATGCATGTATTGCAGAAAATAAGAATGGATTGGAGAGACAGGAGACTGATCCGCAACATGTACATGTCTCAGACTGCTCAGGTGCGAGTGAGGAACGGAGAGTCCGGATGGGCCGTGTTAGGAAGAGGTGTAAGGCAGGGTTGTCCATTGTCACCGGTGCTGTTCAACGTATATGTGGAGGAAATGATTAAAGAGGTATGGGATGAACTGGAGGTGGGAATGAAAGTCGGATGGGAATTCGTAAAATCAGTTAGGTTTGCTGTGACCAAGCATTAGTAGCTCAGTCAGCCAAGGGGTTGCAAGTATTGTTGAGTGAATTATGAGCCCAGTGCGATAGCTATGGGATGAGAATCAATATTAATAAAACAAAGGTTATGCGATTTTCCAGAAAGAAAAAGACTAAGCTAAACATAAAAATAGGAGGGGAAAAATAGAGCAGGAAGAACAGTTTACATATCTCGGAAGTGTTTTGGACCAATACGGTCAAAGTGGTAGGGACGTAAGGAGAAGAATTGCGCTAGGCAAGGAAGCTTTCTCAAGGAGGAGGGAGTTGATGACGGGGACGTTGAGTAGGGATGTTAAGACAAGACTCGTAAAAACTTGGATATGGAGCGTAGCTATGTACGACGCGGAAACGTGGTCGCTGAAGCAGAAGGATAGACGTAGATTGGAGGCTTTTGAAATGTGGGTGTGGAGAAGAATGGAGAGGGTGAAATTGACCGAAAGAAAAACACATGAGAAAGTACGGGAGGACATATATACATATATATATATATATATATATATATATATATATATATATATATATATATATATATATATATATATATATATATATATATACATATATACATATATCCATGAAATTCTGATGACGACGAAACGTCAATATCTACTGTAAGTGTCCTTCATTTATGTTTCTATGTGTGGAATATTTGTTATCCGAGTGTTTGTGTGTTTGTATATATATATATATATATACACAGTAATCAACCCGAAGGTCGGTTTAGTAGGTGATGGTAAAGCTCGCCCATGTACTAAGCCCGATGGCGTGTGAATATTCACACATCAGGGTAGGGGGGCCGGTTGCTTTCCCTGTACCGGTTATGGTTTCTCAGGAAGATCTGGTACCCGAAAAATCACATAACTTGGGTGGAGCTGCAGGTGCCCAGAGTGCCTTGCCGGGAATCGAAACCGGGACCCTCCGATCAGTAGTCCAACGCTCTACCCACTGAACCACCGTGATCCACACACACACATATTTTTATATATATACATTCAAACACGAAATCCCGCCATACAGCGAACAAATATTAATTCACATAGAAATAGATATAAGGAAAGGGGAAAGGAACACACTTAAAGGACGAGCACAAGGGAGGTAGGGAAGGCGGAATCAAGCAGACCAGTAATTGAAAAATATTTTTCTTTCCTTATATATATTTCTATGTGAATATATATATATATATATATATATATATATATAATTACATGAATATACAAGTCACAGAAATGGGTAAATAATAATCCAAATTTAATCGTTTAAAAGATTCAAGCAAACCAAGGATTTGATTTTGTCAACAATATCTGTCGGCTATTTGCGTCTCTCTGATTAGTCCGCGAGTAACAGTGATCGATTCCTTGGAACTAAAGCAAATAAATAAAAACCACTTAAAAATGCTTTGCCTGCAGGATCCAATGACAGCGCGTCCAATATTCCGGGTGAATAGACCGAAAGAACGATATAGAGCATCAGTTACAGGAAATTGCACAGCATTTATATATCGTAGCGGGTCTCATTACTCCTACAAATCTCTTCGCCATGCCTGTAAGCTCGCTCTGATTTCCACAATGAATCTCGATCCATTCACGCGAATGCAGAATCGCCACAGGAAAAGTCGAAACCCTTTCAGTAAACCCAGGACACGCGCGGTGTCAATAAACAATTTTTACAACACCTAATGGAATTTTAAATCGTGTTAGCAGAAATCCTTCCATGAAAGTATTTTTCTGATTTGAATGAGTATTTTTATTCATTCCCTGGTTTCTAAAGTTCAAAAATTCCACAGAATAAATAGTAGGAAATAGAAAATAACAAATATTTTCCTATGTGGATTTCGTGTGTCACTCACAGAGTATTATTTGTGATTAATAAGGAAGTGCGAAATTTAATTCGTACGATCATGGTTTACGTGCGAGCAGAATATCGCGCGCTGTTTCTCTACAAATCCCCACACGATATAACTTGAACTGCATCGGTGATCGGGAAGATACCCCGTCCCCCGGTTCCTCCCCGCTCCAATCCTCCCTTCTCCATATCCGCCTTCATCCTCCACCCCCGATGCCACGGCCTCCGGTTGCGCCACCATCGACTTTTTCCCTCATCAATCACGCAGAGCAAGTGCCATCGGCCCGGTCGGAAAGCTCATTTCTGGGAATTCCCTCGGATGGTCTGAATAGGCTTATCGTCACCACTTTAAAAGGACAGCAGAATGGCTTCACGCAATGATGTGGCATGAGAACTGCTTTCTCACTCACTTCGCCTGCGCCACGCTCTTTCCTTCCGGGACGCGATTACCGCGGCGCGCTCAACCCCCGACGGCTCCCTCTGGGTCACATCGTCGTCGTTATTCCGATGCACGAGTCAAGGTTTTCCCTTGAGCGCCCCGGGGTCATCTAGGAAAAGGGCCGTGCGAAATGTCGCCAGGAATCTTCTAAATCGGAAGGTTACCTTTTCGAACGTTTTACGCGATAAATGCAAGTGGGAAATAAAATAAACCTGGATTCGTTGGACGTTGTATTTATTCTTTACTCGCCTTATTTATGTTTGGCTTCCGATTGGCCGATCTGTGTAACTTTCCAGATACATATGCCGTTCTTAAAGTGCAATTCGTTAATTACGTATTCACTAATTCTCTCTTTTTATATAACTTACAATTCCTATTCTTCCCTTCCATGTTTCTAATTTACCTAAGAGAGTCCATTTTACCCAAACTTTCATCTTTCAGGACGGGGATAGACGGATATTTTTGTCTTTCTCTTGCATAAGCACGACATTGACAGCATTTACTTTCTTAAATAATTACACTTCATCACTGACTACACTATTAGCCAAATAAAATAAAATTTCAGCTGGTTAAACTGGAGTAAAATAAAATTAATAACAATAAAAGCGTGAACAATAAAAATTAATACATTATTATGTGCATTAAATTTTAAGCAAAATTAATTAAATATATCAAAACTTTTTAGCGAGAAATAACTCGCTATCTGCTGGCCAAAATATTTCCATTTAGAAATTTAACATCACCTTGTTGGAACTTCATAGCATTTTCACCGATGATCTTCCAACTTCGTCAGGTGGTTATGGGGTGAAAATAGCAGGCTATCAAATGACGGTTTTCGCTTTGGAACAAAATTCGTTTATCCTTGAGTCAAACTTAATGGTTGTTTCATTTCAAATAGGCTCGATATGCCTGCCAGTTATGCTATAAAGGCGTCCACTTAGAGAGGTTAAAAAAAGAGAAAAAACTGCACTTGGAAGCGCAAAGTTTTTTTCTCTTTCTTTTACCCCACCGTGAAGGAAATCACACAAAGTTAAGCCTGAAACTGTTAGCGTCCTCTTAAATTTCAAATTTTGATTGTCTTGATAGCTTAACTGGCTACAGCACTCGGCCTGAAATCGAGGGATCCGTGTTTGAATTCCGGTCAAGGAGAATGATTTTTAAACTCTGAAATTGTTGTATTGAAATGCATGTTAGCGGATGACTCCGTCAAACAAGGTTACTGTCGCGGCATCTCCCGCAGTTTCTTGGAATTTTTTAACAAATGTTTTTCCAATTTCCTTACCCCTTAAACCTCCTCAGCATCTTTCCATTTCACTTTTTAATTGCCCCCTCCTGCTACACCTCTTTTTGTTGGATCGTGAGGTATTAACGTAGATATGCGATAAACGGCGCAGCACTGCGAAGGGGCCAAAATCGCAGGGGTGTGCACATAACCAATTGAATTTTATACATCTCCATAAATACCCTGCGAGCCACCAAAAAAGGTGTATGGCAGGGGTTGTAGCACCAGGAGGAAAAGGTAAGAGATGAGGGGGTTGGGGTTTTTCAAATAGGTGGGGGAAACCTGTAACAAAAAAATATATCCACGCGCAGTCCCTAACCTTTACGTTAATACTTATTATAATGAACTGACTCCTGGGGGGATTTCGACTACAAGCATTCTGGTCTCTTATCGTTCTAGGAAAAATGACATCTTAAACCTGTCAGTCTATATCTCTAATCTTACATTCGTGACCCCTCCGACGGTAATATGTTAGGGTTCGTATTATATTCTCGATGTCATCGGAAAAGGGCCGAACCATAAATGTTTTTAATATGTTTCACAAATTTAGCCCCCGTCCGCTGAACTCGATCTAATTCCGAAATCAAATTTTGAGGATCCGATATACTGACAGAATACTCTAGGTAAGTCCTAACGAAGGCAAGGAAACATCGTTCTTTCATTTTTTCTTCGCATTTACCTAGCACTCTTTTCACAAATCCCAATTTTTTATTAGCACGACCGCATATTTCTCGTGTGCTTTCCTCAGAACAGATCGTGAGTAATTGTTACAGACAAGTGTTTAAAGGAATCTACACTCGCGATTTTGGTAGTTTTCACTTTGTAACTACAAGGGAGGGAATTACTCTTTTCCCAAAAATGTATTACAACGCATTTTTAAAAATTTAATTCCAACAGCCATGTATCGCACCAATTTTGAATTGCATCTAGGTCGTTGGCTAACACGACTCTATCTTCGTGACTTCGAATGTCCCCATAAATTACTGCATCATCGGCGAAAAGACGGAGCTTGCTATTAACTACGGTACTGAGGTCATTTATGTAAATAAGGAATAGGAGGGGACCTATGACACTTCCCTGTGGTACACCCGACGTGACCTTGACAGTATCGGATGATACACCGTCCAGGGCGACAGTTTGGACACGATCACTTAAGATTTGTTTAATCCAGTTAATAATACTCTCGTGTATTCCAAAAAAGTTCCCAATGTTTCGAGTAATTTGCAATGAGGGACTTTATCGAAAGCTTTCTTAAAATCTACGAATATCGCATCAACTGGAATATTACTTTCACCGAAGTTCAATATATCATGTACCTAAGGTGCGAGTTGAATTTCGCAGGATCTATCCTTACGGAAGCCGTGTTGATAAGTTATAAGATGAGGGAATTCAATAGCATTACGGCCAGTGTCTTCACTGGTGCCTTTTGCGGGAGAGTTAATTCCTTTCCTTTGTCTGAAGGATTACAAGAGAAATTCTTCAATTATAATCGTTGGATGAGAGAACGACGGCATAATCATTGCCTGCTGCTGATTACAAGAGACCGACGCATCCCAACGTGCCGACCGAAGGAACAAATATGTCCTCAAATGGATAACTTTAGAGGGTATACCCATTGTCATATGGTGACAGATCAATGAAATTCCCATTTGAATAATAATTATATTCCTTCACGTGAATGTGGTTATCAAAAGAGTAATATTTCCATATCTAAAATTCGAGAGATTGATTATTTCTACGATTGCGTTTACCTCGCGATGCTCGCTTTGACCTGCCACATCCCACCCACACGCCCAAACCTCCACTTTCCCCCCGCTCCACCTTCCCCCCCCTGGAATCATCCTGGAATTAGTGGAATAGTTTCGCGTCAATGGTGCTTGTCTAACCGTTTGGCAGTGAGGTGGTGGGGGCAGGGGGAAAGGGGTAGCCGGGGTCTATGGAGGAAATAAAGCGTCGGCCGGATCAATTTCCGGAGTCTTCCGCGGATCAGCGAGGGAAGATGGCGCTTCTTCCCTCGCCCCCCGACCGGGAGGAAAGAGCGCCGGGGTGAATAGTGATGCTGCCGTAAGGAGAGGCTGAAGCTACCCGCTCCGTGGTCTGTGCCTTCATCAATTCTCTTATGTTAAACTCGTGAAAAGAAAAATATGTTTCACTTTTTTTGATATGTTAATTCTCATGGGCTGCAGCTCACAGAGACTACTGAAAAATTGGCACGTCCTCTAAGAACAGCCAAAAATGTAGTTTAAGTCTGCTGAAACCCTATACTCTATGACATTGATATAGGGTAAATGATTTAGCAGGTTTTTGCCCATTGGTGCAATCGACTACACGAAGAATCTATAAGGCTATTTATATACGCGTACACATTTACTTGGGAGCCAGAGGTTAAATATTTCCCGAAAATCTTAACACATACGAACCAATGCTTCGTCTAGGTTTTTTTCTTTAATTATTTCAATTATGTAAACTTAGATGGCTTTATATACCCCAAATAATTTGTACAATTACTCTATTTCCAATCCGTTTTTTTAATAATTCTCTAATCATACTTTTATTGTTCGTTAGAATATCTTTTTTCATGGATTGTGGTTACTTGAAATGTGTTTGGCAACAGGGGGTACATAAGATCTCAATTAAAAAAGAAAACAGTTAAACTTAAGGTTAAATGGAATCGAAATTATTCGACTGTAACATTCCCGCAGAGAAAAGAAAAGAGAAATTTGAAATTCTCTCGACACTTCCCCGCCTGAAACTTTATCCCCGTGAAGGCGGCGGGAGAAGGGGGAGAGAGCGGGAAGGGGGAAAAGCGGAGAGGGACGGAGGGAAGGGAGTGAGAATGAAGGGAGAAAGGGGAGAGGGGGAACAGGGGAGAGGGAAAGTGAAGAGAAGTAGTAGGAGGGAGAGGGGGTGAAAGGGGGGAGGGGGAGAGAGGTGGCAGGAGTTTGAGAGGGAGAAGAGGGGACTAGGGAATGGGGAGATAGTGATGCGCTCGACTCTGGAGGCGATGACACTGACCGATGCAAAGTATCCCCGAGAGGATATCGCCTCCTCCCTCCAACCCGCAGCCCCGGAGGGAATGAGGCCCGCGGGCCGCAAGACGCGTGAGGGCGTTGCCGTTTCTGTTGGACACGCTGAGGTCTCCACGGTGGCGGGCATGCGGAGCGGCGGCGAGATACCTCGTCTCACATTGCAAGGGATATCTGAATTCTATGCAGCTTGGAGAGAATTACCTGGATTACGGGAATAAGTGTTATGGCATAATTTATATGCATGAAAGATGTTCCAAACAATTCCCTCAATATTTCTAAGAAGATTCTCTTACAAGAAAATATAATAAACCATAACATCTGGTCAGCTTTCAATTAAACATTAAAGCTCACGAAATCGTGGAGATTGAATTTGGCCGTCTCTCTTTTTTGCTGCTGATGCTCATTAGTTTTGACGAAAGATTTGGGATTGATAGCATTGCATTTATATACCTGTTCAACAATTTTTCAATAGTCATACGATACCAGAAGTGTTTGATTAATGCCAAGTACAAAAATATCATTTTGTGTCATCACGTGTCATTTTAATGGTGAATGGCGCCATGCTTATTTGTATCATAAATAAAAATAACGGCACAGCTTTCATATCTTTCCAAAAAAAAGGCAAATATGTCCCGCAGGACTTAGTAGGCAACTATCTAAATTTTAAAAATGTCGAGTTGACCCAGTGGAATCAGTCCAAGTTCATTTTTATTGATTTCCGAGAAGAGGAAACTCAAATGGCTCTTATGACATCGTTTCAGTTTAAATACCCACCGCGCTGGATTTTGTCAGATTAACAAACGTGGCCCTATGTATTCATAAATTATTACGTTGTGCTTTCATAAATGGGAAGGACCATTATAGTAGCACGTCCCCTGGTGATAGAAACGGAAAATCAAACGCTTTATCCTTTTAGCCTGGCCCTAATTTTTAGCTAATGTCCCTTGGCACGCCCTCTTCAATCGCCCTCGGCTTTGCTATGCACGCACCCGGGATCGCCATCCTCCGCTCTTCCCGTACGCATTCCATCCACCGGTCTCGTTTCGAAATGTGCCAATCACACAGCGTCACCAAATAGGACGACGCATCGAACTCGTATTTCGCCACTTAGCCGAAAAACTTGGTCGTCTCCTCAAAACTTCCTTAGAAGCGGGAAACAGCATGGAATTGAACCCCGTTACGCCCATCGATTCCTACGGGACAACAGCACTCCTAATGCCTGTGCCTCCGTGGTGCACTAGACAGCAAAAGCAATTCTCCCCAATGCTTCCGAATGCATGAACTATGTACGCTTGGATGGGGAATTAATTGGCGATCTTCAACCCTCTCTTCAAATTCAACGCAGAAGAAGATTGCGTTCCAAAGAGAATTAGGCATTCACTTGGACCAGTCGTCAAAAGCAAATAAACAGTGATCCAATGTAAAATTGAGATCATTTCCGAGATGCATCGTTCAGTATTTTAGAGAATATCCGTGAGGAGATGCTCACAATTACTCCAGAGAATGGATTAGAGCAGTATTACTCGCATCGACCGTCTCACGTGGTTCCCTCGGCAACAGAGTCAGTCACTAAGTGGCATTTCAATTTCCAGTCGGTCGCCTACGAGTGGAAATTATACTCGTGCTTCGTGGGGAATTCACAGAACATTTAATATGTTTCTTCCTCCGAGAGAAAACTGCCGCAACCGTGGTATACATTTTTCTTCGTCCCCTTCCATTCTCCTCTCTTTGTAATCTCTGTTTCATCTGCTCAAAACCTTGAACGAGTAAATCCAAAATCAAGTTTACTCGATTCTCCTCTCCCGGTGTTTAATGAAATATAATCTTCATTCATGCACAGCCAGTTAGTGTTTTAAATGAGATTGTTGTTACCTACATGGCAGTCAGCGTAATAACTCTAAAAGAGGGAATATTACAGGAACTTAATGGGTTAATTATGAAAATGAGGTCATTTAAGAGAAAAAATAACGAACATAAAAATATCTAGTTAGTTCTTTTCCAGGTACATTCATCCACTACTGATTCGGTATTTCCTAAAACCTTGATTAAGACTCCGACTTCGTTGAACAGAACCCATGGTTCAACCAGCAGGATCGGGACTTAATATCATTTTGTGCCTGAGAATTGAGCTTCCAATTTAAGTCACAAGAGTATTTGTGTCGTTGAGTTAAGGCAACGTAGTTACACTAGATATATTAATAATTTGTAACTTTATCTGGGGATCATTTTTTTCCAATTTTTAGTGGTTATGTATTTTTAATTAAAAAAATGAAATAATTCATCCTTTAGCTTATTGCAATTTTGGTGAATTTTCAATTTTCTTGAGATTCCTTATTAACGATAACTTATCACCAGGCTGCACCTCCAATATTCAATGTTTAGCGTGACAACTAAATAATAAGAAGTGAGAAAGTCGCAATTAAATTTTTTATATTCGAGTTTTGCCCGACAGAAATAATGTTTCTTGAAATTATATTCGCATTTAAAATAAGAATGGCGGTATTTAGGAAAAATGAAATAATTAAAGATTAAATGTTACCTTTCCCTCCGTGTACCGGTCCGATAAAATAAATAGTATTACCTTTGATTTGATCCTCTGAAATATTTTAAGCCACCGTGCATACCAACTTGAAATTTTTAAAGCCTCAAAGCGCTGAAAAATTCATAATTTTGAGGTTTAACAAAAATATGCTAACGTGAAAGAGTCATTTCAAGCGTGAATAGAAATGACTTATTTTCACTGTCAGCATTCTATGTTTTGTTGAATCATTTCATGAGTAGTTGGCCCAAAACACCACCGAAGGTGAGCGGCGATGTGTTTCGCGAATTGAGGCTCGCATTCAGCCCCGAACGGGAAATCTGAAACACCCAGCACATCAACAAAAAAATATCATTTTGGATCCAATTTTTCCTCCTTTGGTTTTAAATTGCCACTCGGAGAAATTTGGGTCATCTTAATTCGGCATCCGTTGAGTGGGTTGACATCGATCCCCACGAATAAAAATGAAACAATTGCACGCGAACAATTACGTGCATGAACCAAATTTCACCGGAATGAGAGCGCCGTCGGAGGCCGGAGGAGCGGAAAAGAGCAGCCACAACAGCGGCTAACAAACGCTTCCCGTCAACCCCCGATGCGGGCCTCGCAGAACACAGTTGTGAAGAAGACGGTGGGCTTGTGCGGCATTGTATTCGTGCTTGCAGGACGGCAGGGTGTTGTCCGGGGGGGGGGGAGAGCAAGGGGGGGGGGGAGAGCAAAGGGGGGGGGAGAGCAAGGGGGGGGGAGAGCAAGGGGGGGGGAGAGCAAGGGGGGGGGAAGGGACAGCGGGACGACAGAAACCGCTACCGGCCGGAAGAGTGGGGTGGGAGCAATCTCCGGGCGGTTTGGAGGAATGAATGAGTTTTAATTAAAACTCCCGAATCCAGTTATCGCAGGTGAGGATAAAAACACTGGGAGAGAAGTGTGTTTGTGTGCGTGAGGGGCCGCCCCTCGCAGGCCGGCCCTGGCCCCCCATCGCCCCCAAGACCCCAACCCCCGCTGCTCCCCCACACACACCACCCGCATTTCTCACGAATCGATACAGTAGTAGTATTCGGACGCCTCCCCCACCCACACGACCACTCGCTATTCGCCTCCAGCGTGGGACGATAGCCTTCATCCCCCGCCCCTAATAACCCACGGGGAAAGAGCGAAGTAACACACCCCATGCACATATCGGCGTCTACATCCCCTATTTAAGCCATTCAAATGATAACCGTTTCAGATGGATGAACTAGCCAACGGATTTTGTGCTTGCCAACAATAATAAAATAATCAAGTTGCCCCTTTGGAAACTGTTACGAAACTGATAAGTTAACTAATTTCAGCCGTTATGAGTGTAGTTACGGTGCCAGAGTTACTTCATTTGGTTATGGCGCTTTTGGTTGTACACGAAGCCTAATAATAAATATTTCATTACATATTTCTCAGTAGTTTAAGATAATAATACTGAAAACAGAAAAGGTCAAGCATCGATTTTCGCAACGATTATCGGAGTTAATCTTTAAAATAAACAAGAAAAAGTAAGGATTAAACATACAGAAATCCTGCAATTTTAGGTAGTAGTTTTTTTGGGAATGCGACCAAGAGCTAAGGGCATTTGCGCCATTAGGGATGGATAGTAAAGGAGGAAGGGTGGAGAGAAACCCGGCGTCGGCATTAGCCTGCTCTTATCGAAAGGCGCCAAGGGGTCCGCAGTTTAACGTCCCATCCGACGGACGGCGTACTCACCCAATGTGCTCTCCACAAAGCACCTCAGTTGGGGATCGGGACACCGCTGAAAAATATTTTTTGTGCCCAGGATTTGAACCCATTCCCTCTGAGTGGGAAGCCTGTACGTTAGTCATCGCACTATCCCGATCTCTGGCAACTTTGAAAGGATTTATTTCCGTTGGGGGGTGAACTGCTCGTTCATTCGGACTGGATCGAAATGACGGTAAATATTATTGTTATCCTTTCATTTAATATTTAATTGTAGTGAAAGTGTTCCTACTACAATAATGAGGTATCCTTTTTTAAAGCTAGCTGCCACCACTTTTCTGGAAAAATAAGTAACAATAACACCATATCAAGCACGAGATATCAAAATTTGAACAGTGCAAAGAACGAATATTCAGCAAGGAGACTCGCTCACGAAAGTGATACGGATCTTCTGGGTTGAAGTTATGTGAACGTAACTCTTCCTTTGGGAAAAACCGCATTATTTGTCGAAGTCATTTGGGTTCCATTTCCAATATTTGCTCTAAACTCGGAGAGAGACGAAGTATTTTTATCGCAGGGTCCGTACGTAACGAGCTTCCTTACACCGAATGCCCTAGGGCTAGGGAGTTGCACATGCTCGTCGAGGAAACTGAAAAAAATATATTTCAATCGGTTAAAAGTTACATGATTTCGTAGTTGGTCGGAAAAACTTCTCACCGTGCCGCTGATCAATCAACGTAGTTTTCCCACTCTGAATGAAAAAATTCACAGTATACGGTAAAATATACGCAAAGTTAATCCAATTATGTAAACGTAAAACTTGTTTAAAAAAAAATACTTTATATGATATGCTAGAATTCATGGTTGAATGCGAAATTCCTTCGAGGGTCCCTAAAAAATTAATACCATGAACCAGATCATGCGAAATGGTCATCAATTATAGAGCAAATTCGATTCAATCGTTCGTCATGCGTCGAAACATCAAACTGGGCCCAACTTTGTGTTTTCTCATTATTCCAGAGGAAATTGTTAGCTAATTTACTTCTATGTGTATATCAGATGCCAGGTACAGTGGTACAAACAGCAGCGCATGGGCGCGTTGACTAAGTATGGTCCTTTTTAATTTGTAATATGAAGAGTGTAAATACCTCCGTAGTATTTACCCTCAGGTTTTTGAGCTAGCAGAAATGAGAAGTAAACTCAATGAACGCTCAGGTCCGCAGAGTCATTTCTAAAATTATCAAACATGTAGTAGCTGTACGAATTCAGCAATTCATTACGCACCAAAGAAAGCGCGCCACTTTTTTATATTCCCCGTGTGGTATTACGCCATATCTCCACGAAGAACCTGCCACTCACTGAATAAATTGAATGGGCACTTCTTAAAGCAGAATTGTATCAGTCTCTCAATGAATTGAGTGCATGCGTCTCAAAATCATCCATTACACCACCGGATCATTCGCAGACCGAAGGAACCATACCGGGACATTTACAGAGACCTTTAGAGCAAAAAAGTCGCGCCATCGTTGGTAAGCTCGTAAGAATATCGTTTTATGACATATCAGAAAAATGCGCTGGAAAATATAGAAATACGTAAGGTAAAAATTCGTAATTTCTACTTTGCCTCGAGAAAAACCTCCGTGCCACAAAAGGTGAGCTCTTTTAATATTTTTGATGGTGGAAAAATAAGAAAATACCGAATATGCTCAGCTATGGCTTCCCCTCCACGGCAGAGATTTTTTTTCTAAATCCAATAAGCTTATGAAGCTAAAGCGGATAATCATTGAGGCAGAGAATCGATGGCTTACCGGGGTCCTTGTCCTTCGCTCCTTTCCCACTGCGTGTTCAAAATGAGAACTCAAGCCCCCCCCCATATTCAAGGGCCGAGGCCACACCCCCACCCGACCCCCGTCGCTCGTCGCCGCACCCAGTGCTGTTCGCGGGAACCACTGCGCACTCCTGCCGCCGAGTCGGACATCATAATGAGGAAAAACTAAGTCCGAAGAATTGCCGTCTCTCTCTCTTGATGAATGCCTGCGTCAGTTAAGGGTATTACGTAAGAATTCCACGGTCGATAATGACGTCGA
The DNA here is from genome assembly GCA_037158775.1 of Hetaerina titia. Classification (NCBI taxonomy): domain Eukaryota; kingdom Metazoa; phylum Arthropoda; class Insecta; order Odonata; family Calopterygidae; genus Hetaerina; species Hetaerina titia. The sequence goes on along the minus strand of CM073768.1, from coordinate 7,107,880 downwards.
AACCATTATACACTACACTAGGTGGGCCCTATCGCTGTACATTGGACAACCTCTTTATCCCTACAAGTGAGCGTATATATTCTCTATTCTCTTCGTGGGTGTTTTCCTGCGTGGCTTTTACCGGGTGAGCAGTGCCACGCTCTCCATAGCTTTTCCCAACAACCTCATAGTTTGTTCAGACTTTCCTTATTTTATTGTTCTCTTTCTTCACTGTCATTTACTCTGATTATGTGTGTATACTAGTATGTATCACACAGCTTGGGCGGAGCTGAGGATGATCAGAGAGGCTTACCCGGGAATCAAACCCGAACCCTCCGATTAGTAGTCCAACACTCTGCCCCTGGACTACAATTCACACACACACACACACACACACACACACACACACATATATATATATATATATATACAAACTTGAAAATCCCGCCATACGGCGCACAAATATTCATTCAAACATAGAAATAGGTATAAGGAAAGGGGATAGGAAAACACATAAAAGGTGAACACAGGACATGTGCGGAAGGCGGTTTTTGAGCAGATCACGAAAGTAAAAATATTTCCTTATCCCGGATAAGGAAATATTTTTACTTTCGTGATCTGCTCAAAAACCGCCTTCCCCACATGTCCTGTGTTCACCTTTTATGTGTTTTCCTATCCCCTTTCCTTATACCTATTTCTATGTTTGAATGAATATATATATATATATATATATATATATATATATATATATATATATATATATATATTCAAACTTGAAAATCTCGCCATACGGCGCACTATATATATATAGATGATGCGGAAGTACTCACGAGAGCAATATAACTTTTGGACGGCACAATAGAACAAAGAATAAAACAGATAACACGTAAAAGGACACTCACACTGTAGATGATTTAAGCTTTCGGCCTACTCCGAGGCCTTCTTCAGGTCAGACAGCAGTCTGACCTGAAGAAGGCCCGGAGTAGGCCGAAAGCTTAAATCATCTACAGTGTGAGTGTCCTTTTACGTGTTATCTGTTTTATTCTTTGTTCTATTGTGCCGTCCAAAAGTTATATATATATATTAATATATATATATATATATATATGTACTCGTATTCACACATATAACCATATAAATAAATAAATATATACAATATTTATTTATAATGTATAATTTTTCATATGTAATATAATTTTTCCACTAACAGCTCACCTGAATTTAGAAAGTAACCACCGATCTTGAAAGGATGGGATGGGATCACAAGGCACCTTGGTTTCCAGTCTTTAGTGGAATCACAGACACGAATTGTATGAAGCTGGTATATCGTGTATGCCCTTAATGGCAACCAAATTACGTAGACACGGATGGAATAGCAGTACTATCAGCAGAGGCATATCATGTCCTAAGCTCATCCGAAGCCGCAAATTCGCCAATGGAGTACGTACGTATTGATGATGTTAAAACGACAGTTAAACCTTGAAAACTGATGACCAATTCGAGTGATTAGATTTTGGAAAAAGGTCTAGGTTGATAAAAACCGGAGTGTTGATGTCTACGTAGGACAATAGCTAATTATTGCAGAAAACCATAAAAGAGGTCTCGAAGCTTCCCGCTCACACGCGAGTCGTGGTGTCATGTGGCGGCGCGTGTGGTGTTACAGCGTTTCCAGGGGGTGTTGTGGTGTTACGGGGTGTTACGGGAGGCGGGAGGGGAGTGGAGGGTTGGATGGGTGGAGGGGTGTTGGAGGGCGAGAGAGAGAGAGGGTATTGTCCGCCAGGCTCTCCTCCTCTTCTCCACCCGTCCTCCCCCCCCCCAGATGGACGGGGTCGCTCTAATGGCCGTAATAATCCTCCCTCCTTCCCTCTCCTCCTCCCTCCCTCTCTTGCCACACACATTGGCACAGAGTCGAAAACGAACATCGCGTAGCCAGAGCTTCGCAAAACTCTCGACATCTCAATATCCAGTTCGCTTTCTCCTCCCACTCAACAACAACGCCACAAAATGACTTCGGAAAACATTTTCACGTAAGCAATTGTCCCTTTGATTACTTCCTGGGTTTTTTTCCTCCCGGCTTCGGCCAGGACGTTTACACCTTTCTCTGCGAGAGTTTTCCCGCTTAGTGTGCCATCCCCCGCTATAATCTTGCCCGCCCCATCTCTCTCTTTCCCATTACCCTATCAAACACATTTTCTTGAGGAAACTTTCTACTTGAAAGGGATTCATTCATCCTGTCTGTTAAAAACTTTAAGCTTCAAATTTTTTCTTTCTCATTTCTCATTATAATATTCTGAAGAAAAGATTTCATATCGGAAAAACGTAGGAGAAATAATTGCCATCACCAAAATAGAAGTCCGAATTATTGAGAGAAAACAATTTTTAAAAACACTAAAAAATAACTAATAAAATAAGTTATGCACAAACCTGGCAATGAAATAAATATTATAAATATCGTTCATTCTGATCTTTTTCCACAGAATGGTGAAATTTAATTCCTATTGAGCATAGGAAATCCTTTCCATGACCAGTGAACTCACATATTTAGTGTCACAAATGATGAATAGTTTAGAAAGTCTACATTAAACTTTCATTCAAAAAAAATTAAGAAAAAACAACACATTACTCTGGGCATTATTATTTCCAGTATTCTTCCCAAATTTTTTCAAATGATAAAGGCACTCGTAAGAAAGAGGTAGAATGCGCACGGAGTTTTTTTCCTGGAGATAACCGAAATATGAACCCGGAAAATAAACCATCCCCGGACTTCCTGAAGTCGTGTTTTCAAGCTCTCCACATTCCATTCCCCAAAGTGCATTTTTATTAACACGCCGATTCTCCTCTCGCTGCATTTGAACTCCCAGTCCCGATTCCGGCCCAGTAAAAAGAATATGAAGTCCTCCGCCCCTCCCTTCGCCCCTTTCCGACCGCAAACTTTGCCAGTCGAACCATTCCGATCTCCGCGCACTCGGAAGCGCAGGGGTGGAACGTCCCAAATTCTAGTGAGCATGTAAACGGGGGAGATGTAAAAAGGTAGGGGGATGGGCGGAGAGGGAAGGGTCTTTCGGGAGGGGAAGAAGGGGGGACCAATCCCCCCACAGTGCACCACGCCCCCGTCGAGCGAAGTTCGATTGATTGCCGAATTGGATCGCGTGCAGCGTAGAGGAGCTAGATTTTTAAATACTGCTATAATACACTTAGTAGCGTATCCACAATTATTAAAGGCTCTAGGCTCGGCATCACTCACGGGGCGAAGTGTAAATGACAGATTAAATCTCTGGTATAAATTGGAAGGACGTCTCTTTAGTAGTGATGTTAATAATATAAGTATCATTACCCCCATTGTACAGATTTTGCTAATAAAATTAGAGAGGTGATGAACTTTAAAACATAGTAGATTTAAGAGATAATTTTTTCCGCGAACGATAAGGAATCAGAATAACATTGACCGAGCGCGGTAGTGGTCATATTCGGGTCAAAATTAGTCTGGTGTGTATATACCCCCTGCCACACAACTTAGCGGTGGCTTGCAGGGTACTAAAAATACAAAAAAATTAAAATAAACAAGAGAATGGGGGAGGGGACGGTTGTGTAGGAGGGGCAGACGACGATCTAGCACTCGCCCACCAACGACGAAGCTCCATGCGAGTGACGCGCACCTCCACGAAGGGAGGCCCCCGGGGGCTTTGGGGGCGCGTGGGGGAGGCGTGTGGGCATGGCGGAGGGATGGGCAGGGAGGGCGTGAGAGGACGACCGCTTCTCTTCATATTTCCGATGTAATATTGGGGAGCACGCTTGCGGATGCCCAGTCCTCGCCATTGATGCCAGTATACACTTTGCATCCAACGATTCCCGTCGAAAATCTCAACTCGTCTGAATTATCAAAACGAGAGGACCGCGAGGCACCACGGAGGTGGAGGGCGCGTGACAGAAGACGTGCCCTTAAATTATGCTATTCTTTGAGAAAAAAGGGGATTTATTCATTTATTTAACAACTTTTTTAGACCAGTTTGGGACTTAATAGTTCCTTCTTGAACCTAACCACTACATACTATATTACGTTGAAGACAAACACCCAAGTCCTAGGCGGACAAAATTCCACCTAGGCGGGAATGGAACCCACGACGTCTCTGTTGACAGGCGAGGACATTACCTTGCTTAGAAATAAGAAGAATGATCTTTTACCTTCTCAGCGACTTTAATAAGGCGGTAACAAATTTCAAGCGTGCAAATAAAAGAAAAGGTAATGCGCGAGGTGATTTACGGAATATTGTAATTCCTAGTCAGCAATCAAAACATAGTCGTAAATCCTAAACGGGGATTTATTTTCCAAAAAATGACTACAAGGATGAATTTACCTCACAAAGACAAAATTACCGAAAATATATTCTTTATTCGGTGGTCACATTCTCACATGTCACATTCTTCGGATTATAAAGTAGATTCCAAGGTAGCACAATAGCTGACCCCGAGTAGAGAATTGAACACAAGATGTGTTGCGACACTATTCTATCCTTCTATTTATTGTATTGGCCAATCGAGTGGGCTGTATTTGCAGCCCATCTGTGGCCGATGAAAAGGAAGCCTCTCTGCTTGATTCCGAAAGCGTACCCCAAACACAGGCGTCCGTGCGGCCCGTCCTTCCGAATGTACAAGGTGTGTTAAAAAAATAATGAGAATTTTAATTTTTTCGGACAATAATATTTATTTATTCTTAAATATTGATGTTGTCACCTTCGAAGTAGTCCCCATTGGAGATTATGCACTCGTATGTTCGCGGCTCCTGAGCCTTAAAAGTCAATATTGCTTACACGATGACATTTTGAGTCATTTTTGCTGAAAAGTTTCAGAAGTTTCACATACTTATGACTCATAAAATATTACGAAATGTTTTGTAGCATATTGCTTTAATCCTTTAAAATTACTTCCTATATTCCATTTACTTATTGTGTAAGACCCTACAACCTCTTAGGGGCCATGTTTATTAAGTAATTGCGAATTTACTTTACTTAAAATAGCAGTAATTCGTAAAATTTATCGGTATTTCAGTATTAAAGAAAAGCTATTCCGCCAATGATTTATAACTAAGGTCTCGGTGGAGAGAGGAATTTAAGATAAATTCATACCCTCTTGTCTCTAGCGAACGACCTATTATGGCTGTCAAGTATATGAGGCAAAAATACATGTGGAATTGAAAAACCGAGGAGAACAAAAATAATCCGAGTGCCTTTAAGGCACGAGATGGCCCTAGGGTACGACCCTTGAGACAGCGGAGTTGAGAGCTTCCATGAGCGACAAGGCAAATCTCGAGCCGCTGCGAGGACTTTATCTGAGGTAAGATCGCGGCGGGGCTTCGTGAGCCCTTCAGAGGAGATATCCCGTCCCTTTCTGAGGAAGCTCCTCGAGGGCGACAAGGGGAAGAAAGCATAGGCCGCGAAGATGATATTCCTTCGCGCGCCGTCCCAGGGCTCGATTGGAGAGTACGTGAGGGATGCAGAGACGGAAGAGGGCGATGATAGGAGCTGCATGGGAGAAACAAGCGACAGCGTGCGACCGGTAGAGAGCACCGAAGACGATCACTCGGGAGATATTTGCAATCGAGAGAGATAAAGACGAGGTTGATGCAAGATTCTCGTTTTCAACTATAGATGGCACTCTGTTCATGAACTACGAGTATCCTATGCTTTACTGAGTCACGCATCAATTCTTCATTAAAAGTCAATTGATTTGTCATTATTTATGAAACGTTGGCTCTTATTTGTTCATAAATTTGTATGCGATGTGCGCACAAAATATTTAGAGTCACCTATTCTAAAAAAAATGTCAAACTTGAACTTCTCAGGCCAGCGTCTCGCGATCAAAACCACTAAATTTGCTACTTTACTGCCATGTCCTTGTGTCCAAAATCCCATTGAAATCGACACTTTTCACGAACTCTTATAATCTATTCCTGCACAAACAATCAAGCTCAGAATTCAAAATTCTCACCGAAAGAAGAGGATGACAACACAGAATAACCATGAAATAATACTTAATATCCCTCACTACGGTTTTCGACTGATTTTAACTTTTGGGTTCAAGCAAGCGTAAGAACTGCATGTGCCACCTTTGACTTCATGCTGTTGTATATTATTGTCTCAAAACGTTCCACATACTTTCGAAAAATTGTCTGAACCTTTCCAGATTCTACCACATTTATTCTCTCCAGCCAACTTCAGGCATAGATATGTCGAAGCAGTACACCGACCTCTTTGGCGAAGAATGTAAGACGTGCGCATAGGGTTTTCTTCCCCCCTGTTCACCTTGGAGTTTCCACCTCTCTTCAAGTTGCTTTAAAATGTGTGATTTCTTTCATTTCGTGTACTAAGTTGAAAAGTATCGTACTTTGTACGCTACTCGTACATACCGGGACTGCAAATTTCATCAAACTGCAATTTATCGTGTACCATAAGGCACGAGGAATGTAGGCACTTGCGACAATACTGCCACACAACATCAACCAATGTCACTGTACGATGCCATTAAAATTAGGGAAATATTGTAAAATTGACAAAGCCCTTACCGCACCACCTTGCTACAATCCATTCTCGCTTCTTCGCTTGCCCAATTTGCTTACCGTAAAAATGCCCTAAAATAGGAGTAGGTGTCGTCTTCTTTTCCGCCCCACATTCTCTTCCTCGAGGAATATAGAATACAATCAGGACATATTTGCTAGTTTCGTACATTTCGAAAGGGCGTTTAATGGAGTGAATTGGTAGAAACTAATGAGTATTTTGCAGAAAATAGGAATAGATTGGAGGGACAGGATTCCAATCCAATCCACAACCTGTACATGTCTCAGACTGCTCAGGTGCGAGTGGGGAACGGAGATTCCGGATGGGCAGTGTTAGGAAGAGGGGTAAGGCAGGGTTGCCCATTGTCATCGGTGCTATTCAACGTATATGTCGAAGAAATGATTAAAGAGGCATGGGAAGAACTGGAGGTGGGAATGATAGTTTGAGGGATTTCCGTAAAATCAGTTAGGTTTGCCATCCCGAGGTATTCCGAGGATCCCATATACTGGCAGCATACTCTAGGTGGGGCCTGACCAAGGCAAGGAAACATCCTTCTTTCACTTTTTCGTCGCATTTACCCAGCACTCTTTTCACAAATTCCAATTTTTTATTAGCACCATCGCATATTTCTCGTATGTGTTTTCCCCAGGACAGATCGTGAGTAATTGTTACACCCAAGTATTTAAAGGAATCTACCCTCGCGATTTTGGTTTGTTTCACTTTGTAACTATAAGGGAGGGAATTACTCTTTTCCCAAAAATGTATTACAACGCATTTTTAAAAATTTAATTCCAACAGCCATGTATCGCACCAATTTTGAAGTGCATATAGGTCGTTGGCTAACACGACTCCGTCTTCGTGACTTCGAATGCCCCCATAAATTACTGCATCATCGGCGAAAAGACGGAGCTTGCTATTAACTACGGTACTGAGGTCATTTTTGTAAATAAGGAATAGGAGGGGTCCTATGACACTTCCTTGTGGTACACCCGACGTGACCTTGACAGTATCGGATGATACACCGTCCAAGACGACTGTTTGGACACGATCACTTAAGATTTGTTTAATTCAGTTAATAATACACTCGTGTATTCCGTAAGTTTCCAATTTCGCGAGTAATTTGCAATGAGGGACTCTATCAAAAGCTTTCTTAAAATCTACGAATATCACATCAACTGGAATATTACTTTCACCGGAGTTCAATATATCATGTACAAAAAGTGCGAGTTGAGTTTCGCAGGATCTACCCTTACGGAAGCCGAGTTGGTTATTAATCAATAAATCTTGGCTTTCGAGGCACCTCATTATGGAGCTAACAACGATGTGTTCAAGAATCTTAAAGGAAATGGAAGTGAGCGATATTGGCCTATAATTTCTGGTGTTCTCCCTGTCTCCGTTTTTAAATATGGGTGTTACCAAAGCTACCTTCCAGCCGTTTGGCACGCTTTCTTCTGCTAATGATTTCTTAAATATTATATCAAGATAAGGGGAAATTTCAGACGACAGTTCTTCATACACGCGTGCCGGTATCTCATCAGGTCCCGGAGAGTTGTTGGGATCGATGTTTTTAAGGAGTAACTCCATTCCGCGGGTGGAAAAATCGATTGCTTCCATTGATTGCTGAGATGTTTTCGTAAGGTTCTCGCGGATATTCTGTGTGCATATGTTGAAAACACTCTGGAGGAATGAGTTTAATATGTTGGCTTTATCTAAACTACTCGTTACTTTATCCCCCTTTTCGGTATTCAATGAGTTTACGGTAGACTTTTTTCCCTGCACTTCCCTGACGTAGGACCAAAACATCTTTGGGTTATCGTTCAAATGTTCGCCTAATTTTTTCCTTTTGAATTCCGCTAGCGCCTTCCGGAAGGCCTTCTCGGCAGTGGACCTAGATTCTTTGTTGTTCTGTATGGTTTCGTTGATTTTATCAGGGAAGGAATCTTTAACTGCGTTTTTCCTTCTGGCATGGCACACCCTCTGCCGCCTAAGAGATTTCCGTACTTCAGAGTTGTACCATCGGGGTTCCTTATTCTTTTTTATGTATTTACTAGGTATAAGTATCCTCGACACTACTAGTTTTGCTTAATTCGTCAAATATAAAAAAGGAACGTTTTCATTCACATTTTAAGCCATCATAGTCCGCTTTATTGAACAAATAAACCTTTCTCTTAGGTTTGTTAACTTTATCTACGCTTAGAGAAAACTTAGCGTTTACAGCCCTGTGATCACTGATTCCGTCAATAATATTTCTATATTTAATACCTTTTCGGGTATATTTGTGGCTAACAGATCAAGAATGTTCTTTCCCCCTTGTTGGAGAAGTGACTAATTGATGTAGGGCATTCGAAGTGAACGTAAATAAGAGGGACTTGCATAAATCCTTGGCTTTATCTCTATTTATAAAACTGTACAATGCCACATATGGAAAACCGTAAGTCCACATCAGAAACCTCCCGCACACGATCCACTTCGGACTTTAGGTCCCCAAAGGCACTCAAAATCCTTTCGGACCCGTACCTGGAGGCGTCGTTGGTGCCGACATGGGCTACCAACCGCATCATGGTGCAATTCGTGCCCCGGACCGCCGCCCTAACTGCAGTCTGGGCGTTAGGAATTAACCCCCCAGGCATACAGTAGGAGGTTACCTCCTGGTTCGTCACGTCCCTCTCCGACCACCAACCGCCGGACGTTGGAACTCCAAAGCAGTATTTTCTATATCATTGTAAGTTTCGGCCCCTTAAGACGGTGACTCCGGACCTATGATTCTCTGCTGTGCCCAAGAGGATATCCAACTATGGCAGTTACTGACCTCCAATAGAGTTTTCCATATACTTGTTGCTTACCTCACATGTTAGAGAGCTTATTACCTTATATACTTTAATCATTAAACAATTGGCTTACAAGGAATATTTTGCTGCTAATGGAAAAACAGAGGCATTCTTGACCATATATTATGGTTAACACCAGACGGTCCCTCAATTAATAAAAGTAAGCGTGGGAATGCACATTAATTGAAAGTTACGATATTTTAATTATTGAAATAATTACTTTCAACGTTATCTCAGTGATTAATGCACTAATTTTTGACGCTACGGAACTTAGCATACTAAAAATATTCTAAGAGTTCTGACAGCATTAGATTTGATTCCTCTTGGTAGCACTTCCATGTCACAGGCTTCAGCGTGAGCGAGCAGGCCTCACGAATGCAGATCACGGCCACATTTACTATTACTCCGCGACACACTCCGCCGTGCTCAGCAAACGAAAGGGCACCGAGTTTGGGGCCGCCGTATAACAACGAAGAATTGGGCAATTCGCGGAAGCATGGCCACCAACGCCGATGACTGCGGTCGGGCCCTTTTATGCGACAAGTCCACCTAAGCGCTCCTTCAATTGATGGGCGGTAGTTTAGCCAAGAAAAATTAATGAAAGGATGTGTTCGGGTTGCTGTGGAGAAGTTCCAAATTTATGAAAATGGGCTATATAGTAAACAGTAAAAAAAGCCTAAAAATTAACATTTACGCACAAAAAGTGTCCTGTCAAGGGAAAAAGCTTGGAACAGCATTTTAATATTATAAATGGTTTTACTCCACTTCGAATTTTCCATTGAACCAATTACAGTTAGCTCTATTATTCAACGAAAATGTTTCAGTAGAACAGATCACTCTACCGATAGAGCTACACGAGAGTAGGCCGAAAACTAATGCACACATGCTTGCATACCAAAAACAAAGTGACCTTCAGAAGCACTCCTGCTGGCCTGTGGAAGTAACATTCCCCCTCAACATGTAAGCGCAGGTTTGAGGTCGTTTCATTCATCCGGTGTATCTTGAGAAGCGGAAGTATGCAGACGTGTTCCAGTGCAATGTCAACGTAAGTTAAACAGCGCGCTTTTATCGTCTTTTTAACTGCTGAAAAAGTTACTCCTACTGACAGCCACCCTCGTTTAAATTGGTCGCAAGGAACCGCCTCGGCTGCCTTTCCTCCGTGATTTCTCCTCTGAGTCACGCCGATAGGATGCGACTTTAGAAGTCGATCATTCGCCCGCAGTTTTTGTAAGCTTGCCCTGTGTTTGTCATACGGATAACGCTCTGGCGTCACCTTGAGACCACCCAAAACCAGGCTATTCGGTCGTTACTCCAAGTGAGTCGATTCACCAGGATGGCCGACGTGCAAGGGGCGCATAGGCTTCCGTCCTTCGCAGAGTTTATTCGCTCGCAAGACGCGTCTTTCAAATCCCGCCTCGCACCGTCTGGCAATCCGCTGCTACAAACCATCTGGGACTATGACCCCGGAGAGAAACACAAATAAACACTGCCTGAAGATATAACTCGTCTATGAGCCTCTCCTATGTCTTCCAATTTTAAATCTTCTAAATAGAAATAAGCCTCTTCGTGGCCCGACGGATCTCTTCTTCCGTCCTATATGTTATGTTAGTATTATTATATCCGCTTCACGGTCTCGCTGCTACCCTCTAGCCCAAGTGTAGTTTCCCGCTGTGAGAAATGGGCGCTCCTTGCCTCCGTTTCCATTTTGTACCAATCCATACTCAGAGTGCGCCGGTGGGCAGTTATTGCTGTTGCTGCATTTATATTGTACTTGTTTGTAAAAAGCCGTTCCCTGTCGGCTTTCCTTTCTTGTTAGGTTAAGATTCCACAGGGGATTCCTAGTTTTAAGTTTCATCTTCTCACAAACCACATTTCAGCCATGTATCTTTCTTCAATGCCATGGTGTTCTCATATACAATGACCGGTAAAGGAGTAGAGACTTCATTCACCGGGACGGTGAATGAAGTCTCTACTCTACTACTATACTTGCCCGTTTGGGCAGTTAAGGAAAATTTCGGGGGCAATTTATGGTGACGATACTGTTGATAGGATAGGTAGTAAAATTTCGTGATTGCGAGCCTGGAAAAGCCATAACTGTTGATGAAACTTCTTTTGACTGTGTTTTGGTATGCTCATCGAGTTTATGTGATCGATTTTCTGGAACGAGGGGCAATGGTAAGTTCTTCTGAGTATATACAGACTCAAAAACGCCTCCGACGTCGAGTTTGTCGTGTCAAAGGCAGCCTGGTATACTTGTGTAACAATCTGGTAATTTAATGGTACACAGACCAATACTCTTGCCCTCAAATTATTTCGCTAGTTTAAGAAGGGCATCGGTAATAAACTAAGAGTGAGCATCCATAGAATTTAATGTTGCAAAATAAAATCTTTCCTTTGGACTTCGACAACGTATTTTACCCCCTTGCATCCGCGATTCTCTTACGAAATGAGAGACGTACCAGATTGAACGTTTCAAAGTTAAAAATAAATAAATGAAGCTTTAGTATTTCTCCATTTAATCTCAAATTTTCAATTTTTTTCATCCTTTTGACGCTAAAGGCTACATTTGCAGTACAAAAATCTGCGTGAATGTAATGGGGAGAAATCAAAGCGGAGCGATTAAATAGAAATTGATTCGGTATCCGGTAAAGTACGAAAAAGGAACTACCCAACTTTTGATATCTCATGCGAATGTTTTGCCTTTATATGCAGCCATTTAATTTAAAGCAGAAAGGAAAATTTCTCTGTTTATCAATTCGTCATTCTCATCATCATCGCAAAGGTCCGTCGTCATTACTTTCAATTGTATGAAGTAGTGCCCTATTTTTACCGCCGTGGCTCCATGAGGTATTCCAAATAAAGGTTCAACATTGGGCCATTTGTCAATATCCTTTCAGCTTCTATTAATATCAACCATGCCATTACCGACTCCGATTTGTGGGGCCTTTGTAATTATACTTACGTAGTTTTATAGTGAATGTTTTTTCAACAATTCGTCAAATATGTGTACTTCTTCTAAAACGTAAGGCGTGGGTATGTACGAGTATTCGTAGGTGCTTCTTGTAATTATTGTTTAGGCATGGCAGCCCAACGGGTTGATCGTTGTACCATAGACCAAAAAGTCACTGATTCCTAACTTCAAACATCCTATCTAAATGTCGAGGGGCACTACCATCAGTGTATCGGTCTATTCTGGGAAAACACAGCTCTCAGTGGAAAAAACTTTGCCCAACTAGGCTGATAAGTGGAAGCACACGCCCCAGTGTTCATTGTCGGCCTATACGGGCACACATACACCGTTCCGGTGGGCGAAAACCCACCTTAACCGGTCATGTAACATTTAAGATAAAACCATGACATTTCAAAAAACCTCTCATCCGTGTGCGTGTCATTTGTGAGAAACGAGAAACTTAAGATTATGAGTATACTATACTATAATAGAGGTTACAATGATGTTTGAAGCCGACAGGTAACGGCTCATTTAGAGACTAAGTTAAACTAGGCGGAGAAAAGTTATTACGTGGATAGCACTGCAAGGAACTAAATCTAAGGGACAAAGAACAAAGTGGAATAGGGTTATCAAGGGAAAGAACAAAGAAGCGGGAGGTTTCTGCGTTGTAAGTGCCCGACGCGAGAACATGCGAACGGGTCCGTACAGGTGGACTATAGCGGTATGCAAACGCGAGATACAAACTAGCATGAAGAGGAGAATGAATAAAACTTAAAATTATCAGATATAGGAAAGACTCATAGGCGAGTTACGTCCTTAAGCAGTTTATATGTATGCTTACGGTTGATATCGTAACCCCAGATGTCAGATAGCAGAGTATTTCCAGTTTTTCCGAGTCGCGAACGAAAGTTCGCGACCTGAGAACGGATGAAGTCCGCGGCGGACGGAAGACGATGAGCGGCACGCACCTCGGCCATCCGCCTTAAGCGGCCAACCATTAACAAGCGCCGGATGGAGATGTTTTGTATTGTTTCGAGGTGGTGCCATATCGTCTTCAGTACTGCAAAAATAGGGCAGGCAAAGAGAAATTTGGGCCGTAAGATCGCCGTGAATAGGCGCACCCGGTCCTTATGACTGATCGGGGAGGTCGCCGACGCAAGACATCGGAGTTGATTGACCGCGACGGTAACTTTCGTACGGCATGAGTCCAGGTGGGGTTTGAAGGTGAGTTTGTCGTCGTGAATGACGCCAAGGAAACGGTGCGACGTAGCTATCGGAATGCTATGTTCATGTAGAGTAAGCGACAGGTGTGGTGTACGTGGGCGGCGTCGGTTGAAGTGGACATGTGTACTTTTGTCCGCGTTAATCCGAATTTCCCATGTTTTGGTCCACTTTTGAAGTTTTCGTAGGTGAGTGTTGAGGCGTCGTATGTTCGCCGAGCGCACACGAGACGTCGCGGCAATGGCGGTGTCGTCTGCATGCATGTATAGGGACGTATTGGGCGTTGTCGGCATGTTATTGACGAATAAATTGAACAAGAATGGACTGAGGAGAGAGCCCTGGGGGACACCCGCCTCAGCTTTCTTTACATCTGAGAGGGAATCATCCATCTGAGCGCGAAAATGACGACCAGAGAGGAAACTGCGGAGGATAAGGATGAGGGGAGGTGGGAAATCGTACTGGTGCATCTTAAACAGGAGACCGTTATGCCAGACCCTGTCGAAAGCACGGGCGACGTCAATTGAAAGCACACGTGTGGCGGCGAAACGCGCGATGAGCCCCACAATTATTGACAGAGCTTAGTTGCACGATGCGGGAATGAGTTATTCAGTAGATAACCTTGTGAAGTATTAAACTACCGACTTATTCAAAGCTATATGAGAAGCAAAGGAACACATTTAAAATGATTTATTTTAACATTAGGAACAGAATTGAATATGATACGTAGGAAGTAGGAATGAAGTATGTAAATTCGAAATTGTAAGCAGAATTAGCATGAGCAGTGTATTTCAGATAAAAATTCTTCATTCAATGAGTGGAGAAATAAAAATACTAGGGGCGGTGAAAAATTATCTATGCAATTTAGCACTTATGTTACATCTGTGAGCATCATAACCACCGTAAAATTCTACTCAATAATCCCACTAAAACTTCCCTCAAATTTTGTTTCTTTATTTCATTTGTGGGATTAGAGATGCTTCTCCATTATTAAAACCTTTGTATTTCCTATGTTGTAATTGTGACCCAGTTAGAGCTTACAAGCACAGATTATAGTCACAGGTTATATTGCAGGTACAGGTTGACGATACAGGGACAGCCTGGAAGAAACATGATGACAAATCGAAACCATGTGCACGGAATATGATAAAAACCTTCATGATATACAATACAAAAGAAACAAATATTACGGGAAAAAATGATAAATTTAATCGCAATTATTTAATACACATTTTCTTAACAATAGATTAATCGCATTTTCCCATCCGAAGTTTATAACTTGAATATGGAATTTTATCGTGGAACTATTTATTTGCTATGAAATAAGGAAAGAGAGCGAGAGAAATTAATTTAAAATCAAGATTTTAAATTTTATCTTCAGAATAATCTGATACATATGATCAGGCAGTAATAAGAATAGAGGGTTTTTTTATTGATACATAACTAATGTCGATTACATATCCTTCCGAAGCGTAGAAAGTTGAAAAAAATGGAAAATAAAGGGGTCTTTTACTTTACCCCAATCACTAAAATTCATCGAGGCATCACTTCATATACCGATCACAAAAAATGACTTATTTAAAAATTCCGTTGAGCGACTGAGTTGCCCCGTCGCGTCATCCCGCTTCGGCCATTCCGACAAATGATAGCGTTCGTCCATAAATATCACAGATAGGAGGTGTTTCTCGCGTTTTCATGCGACCTTTTAAGCCAACGCTGCACTTTATCGCCGCAATGAAACCCAGCGCTCATGCCTCGGGGACTGTTGAACATCCGGAAAAACTACACCTAATAATCAACCGGTGAAAAATTATTGCGCATACGGTTAACGTGACAAGATAACTGTAATCAGCGTTCAATGCTCAGTGCTTAAATATCTAGGATTCCAACGAATAGCAATTCGCTCGGAGGCTAATCGACTAGGAGCCATTTTGAAGCAGAACTCGCATAGCGACTTTATAACCCCCATGCGGATGAATAAATTTCATCGTTTCAAATCGTGAAAAAATTTTCCTCTGCGATCAATACAATGCAGCTGAAATTAACTCATCATTTCATCAAATTGATTTAGACCATACATGTATATTCATTTTTTTAAGCAGCCCATCATAGTATACCCTAATCCTATTCATAACAAGACTCGCACTTTTCATATGCGTTGCGGTTCTAACAAGCTTCACAACCGCTACTCAATGGACAAAGTCAAAACATTTTCGCATAATAATGCTTGGTGATCTGACTCATTCCAAAGTATTCGCATGGTTTTCCTAAGCTTCAAGACCTGGAGCTAATTTACGAAGACGCGGGCGCATTCGCATGCCTGAAATGGGTATGAATGCACGCATAGAAATCACTGTTCCATATTTTAAAGGGAAGAATATACTAATCAAAAATATTCCTCCACTCTTCAGACCTGACGCCGCTGTCAGCCTCATCTCCTGGCCCACGAGAGCACGGATTTAACGGACTCGGGATTGCTGCACAAGAAAGTACACACGAAGACGTCAGAGGAATATTGTTTGCCTCAATCTCCAGGACCACTCCGTATGTACGAGGGGGGGGCGAGCCGTGACGATTGATCGGGGGCGGAAGGGAGTAGGGGGGAAGCAACTGAGCGGGCGAGAGCTCAATAGGTCTCTCAAAGCGCGAGAAGAGAGGGCGAGAGGAGGGCGAGTGAGGGTGGAAGGGGGGGTGCGACCCCTGGCCGTCGTCGTCTAGGAAACCGTCAATTACCTCCTCTTCCGACCACAGACAGAGCGGAGATCGGCGGGTGACGGCGGTCACGGGTGGCAGCGCCCCCGGGTTATTAGCTGTTCAGCGGTAAACAGCGGACCCTGAGCGCGAGGGGGCGGGAAGCGAGGAATTGTCTACCAATTCCTTCATGGACGATCAGAAGGGATAATACATACTTAAGTGACTATTTCAGTTTGCCAACAGTTTCTAAATTTCGAAGTCAATAATGCAGGAGACCCAACTGACGAACAAACCTTTGACGCGCAAGGATAATCCTTTCTGCTCAAGCTTACTTAACTTAAAATGTACTCTAAATTATATTTTTTTACAAACTAATTCATTGTTTATCAAAAATCAAAGGAATCGCATCCAAACACATTTTCATTAATTACCCAAAAGCTGCTTCATTTTTAAAAAATATTACATTATTATTGAATTATTAAATTAAAATTAAACTTAAATTAAATTGTAAAACTATTAAACTAAACTTAAATTATTGAATCAATTATAAAAGATTAAAAATTAATTAGCAGTAAACTATAAATTCAGAGGGGCATTTTCCTGTAACAGAAGAAGCTCCAAATCATTAGACAAGATATTATGATGTAAAACCGAGCTATTAAATGAAAATTACCCCTTCTACATACATCCCACGTAATCTAAAGGGAAATATAAATTTTGAGTTGTTCAAAACTATTTGTCGCAATTTGTCGCTGTTATGAAAATGAAATGGATTAGTGTGATACTGCTTATTTTATATAAAAAGCGATGAACTGAACAACACTTTCCTGGTTCCAACAAAAACCTACAACTTATCGACTTAGACTTCATGTTTCTAATAAGAACAAAGAGTCGGCAGCAGCTGGTCTTTAGCGATTACGTGACAGTCTTCACTTACGTTCACTCTCTACGTATTAACATTAAAGTTAGATGAACTTGTTAAAAACTGATAAACATTTACATTAATTTCTATAATTTATCGCAAAAGAAATCGGTATTTTCGCGAACTCAGGAGGATGGATATCTCAAGGAGAGCCGTGAAAGGATGGTTATTTACGTGGTTTCGCAAAACGCATGTTTTAAGAACTTCATTCCATCCAGGTGCCATCATGTTTCAGTGGGCACGATAGCTGGCTCAACACCACGAGATCCCGGGGTCAAGCGCGAGGTGACATCTTAGTCCTCTCAGGCTCTCCAAAGTCAGACACTCTAACTCTCCGATAAGGGAAGACTATGAGGATGGAGTGAGTTTCGTCGTATCCTTGACTATGGATATGACGATCATCATGGCGTAAATTCAAATGAGTTGAATATTCCCAATCGGCCGATATGCAATGGACGGTTATATTAGGAATTCGCAGTGATACCAGTAGGAAGCGGCATCTATCAATCCCGGCGGAGTTCCCTCGCGGCTGGCGTCGCGCCGTATGAAGGGTCCCAAGACAATCGCCGCGTATATTTCATTTCCCGGCCGCGATGATCGATGTAAAGTATTGATTCCAACTAATACACTGGCCTCCATGTTTTACCATCAAGAGGAAATTATTTGCGACACGGAAATCTGCAGTCCATAAAATTAATTTAATTGGAATCATTCATAATTCAAACTTTAAAATCAATACATCCTCCACTCTTACGCTTGCGAAAATGATAAAAAAACACAAAAGGGACAACTGATTGGACTTGACCACGACGAAAAATAATTTAAGATAAAATTTATACTAAGTATTAAACTGACTGATCGAATTTGTATTACTTATTTTAATTGTAAAAATGTAAGTTTTCGTAATGAAATAGCAATTTTTACATAAGGTAGGGGAAATCCACAATCATGACTACACTGTTTCTTATGCGAGGGTGAACCAAGTGAATTTCTTAAAACTGCACCCAAATTTCAAAATGTTGTCCCTAAGTTCTGTCGGTTGGCAAAAGTGATAGCCATAGTATGACGAATGTCCCACCGTTAGCAGAATTATCGTAGAAAGCATCATCATGCTGCCATAGATGAATAGTATTCCCTCATCTGTTTGTTGAGTTGTTAAGATGAGAGAAATACTGAAATTCATCAATGAATGAAAGTTGATGATTCATCACCGTCACTCCAACAAGTTTACACGTGAACTAGATCGTTCCTAAACAGCATATCTCTCTAGTAAGACACTCCACTTGACCAGGTCATGCTCACCATATATTGGCACTAGCGACCTTTGTAGCAGTTAAGGCGAAAGCTTTTCTGGAGGTATCTTCAACTTTCTAAGTACCGGAATAATTCCATTTCACACCATGGAGAGCACATTTGAGAATAATTTTAACTGAGAATCTTTTGTTTTCATGAAATTACGAAGTTGAAACATATAAGTTTCAAGGTTTTCATTTGGCTATTCCAAGTATCACCGTTTTAGTTCCAACCTGTTTCAGAGCCAAAAAAATTGAATGTGCTAACAAACTGTAATGCACCTGCTTGTCCTTATTTTTACGTAACAAGTGTTTTCAGAGAAAACATTTTTACTTCGAAGGAATTTGCATGATCATTGGAAGTAGAAAAAAATCCAAGTGATTGTACGTTTGGCCTATGAAAACATAAGGATCCAATAGGTTTTCCTTTCCAAACTACAGCCAAGTGTGAAACGAATGCCTTGCACTAGTTTCGGAAAATGTGATATTCGAGAAAAAATTCTGCACCAGAGTTACTCTGTTGTGTAGTGTAGTGACATGTAGTCCCCGTGATGGAAAGACAATAAAAGTAGAGTAACGATAAAATCAATTTCGAGTTTTCGCAAAAAAATGGACAGAAAAACCATTAATACGTAGTGCTGCCCTTTTAAACTTCACGTGTTCTATCCCTCCCAATTTATTAGCGATACAACTTTGGCGAAACCAATGTGCAATTAACTCTTTCGGATTTTCTCGCATTTTAATTTTCAGGATTCAAAATTTGCTATTACAGAGGCTTGACTAGAGTTTGGCAGTCATAAAATATTCGTAAGTTTTGGACTAGCACTCTAAAATTTGAGTTTCGAATATGTCGGCTAAATTCAAAGCAAAACGACAATTGAGGAAGAATACGACAATAAAATGTCACACATTGGCAAATTTCGAGAATGAATACCGGAATTTGTGGAAGTTGAAAAGAGAGAGATATAGAGGATCATGAAGAATTTCTCATACAGATGGCTCGCGAATACCTTTCCTACATCGGGATCCAGCAGTTCTATAGAGTCAATCATGAAAATTGTAGGAACCGAAGGCAGAATATTCCGAAGGAGCTAAAAGATGTAAATGATACCCGAATGAATTATTACGGATATCAGCATCCCAAAAATGTTCACTAATCTACCTTGAAATAAATATTATATGGAAAAAAATATTTATTTAAAAATAATAATAATTCAAATCGTGCATGAGATGGTTTCAACTTTTTTTTACATCAAATCCTCAGAATTGCAAAATTAAATATATTATATTTCCCACTCGCTAGCTGAAAAGTCGGGGCAAATGCTGTAAGCACCGAAAACTTACCATATAGAAATGGATGACTCCTCTTGAACCCAAAGGCAATATTGAAATATGCGTAGCGATCAGTCCCAGAATTCAGCGCGATGGCAGCGCCTTTTGAAGAGCGCGGTAGAGGGATTTAGAAAGAGATATGGGGGGGCTAAGGAGCAAAGATATGCAGGGAGGTGTGAAGATAGAGAGAAAATTGGAAGGAAGGAGCGGACCTGGCTGTAGGGTGGATGGATATGGAGAAGGTTATTCCGGCAGAGGAGGAGGGGGGGGGGAGCCTCTTAGAGGTGATTTCGTATAATCCCATCCCGCCCGAAAACCCTTTTACCCTCGCGGAAAAAAGCTAATGACGGCTCCGCAAATTCGGACCGAGAGTGCGTCGGGAATGGCGACGGGGGATGTGTAGGGATGGGTGAAAAGGGTGGGGGGAGTAGGATGGAGGGGGGGGTCTCCTCCCTCGGAAGGGCCGCCCGCGTAAAGCCGGGTCTCCGCACGCGCTCGAGCTGAATATTGAATGCTCTCCCCTTCGACAGGATTTAAATCCCCAAAAAACTGGGTGGTTATGGAAATAGTTTGCGGATATTTAAATAGGATGGATAGGGTTGTTTAACGGGGGGAGAGGGGTGAGAGGAGAGTGGGGGGACCATTGGCTTATGGATCTCCTCAATCAGCAAGAGATATCCGGGAGAGGGTCGGAGGAGTTGGGGGAATGGGGAGAGGGGCTGAGAGGGGATATTGGGAACCTGCAGTGGGTGGGGGTGGCCTCTCTTCCCCCTCCCCCCGCCCCGTGATATTTCCTCACCCTCCTCCCGAACTGTAAAGCCATACGTTTATTCGAGTGATATATTCATCCGGATTCATTAACACTCGTGATTTTTCACTCCGACAGGCATTTTTCAACACCTCTCAAAAATTAGAGATGAAAATTCCGTAATTTCGCCATCCATATGTAATGATACACCGACGGTTTGTTGTGTCGAATGAAATCCTGACAATTAATCGTGATATAAAGCGAGGTATACATTGAGTTTTTCGGCCAATGCCGTTAATCGCTCAAGGATTTTGTAAATTTCTCCCAAAACTCGGGCTTACCGGCCAGATGACGTCGCCGTTGATGCTGAAGGTGTGACGTCAACTGGTCGCTCAATGCGGGCAAAAGCTCTATGACAAATGAAATTGTGTCAGAGTTAGAAATAATCTTTCGTTTTTTTTAACAGCGTGGACCAAGGATCCGTGATTTCTTCTATGCCTAGTATTCCTACCTGAGCATTTTTTTTAACTCCGCGCATATTTCACAACGTGCCCAACTGAACCATAAGGTTACCACCTTCAGAAACTTTTAGAATTTTTATTGACTCTGAGAACACAGTTCAGCCCGATTGCTTCGCCCAATCGAATCCGTTTCGGGAGAATTGGATAGCCTGTTTTTATCCGACATATGCCTAAGCATGATTATGATAAGTTAAAAATTACTCCTTACGCCCTTAATTGGCCAAATAAATAAAAACCATTACAAATTTACTTACAATAATTCCCAAATATCTCCTATAAACAATAAAATAATAGTTTAAAATTCTTACGCCATTGAGCTGTCTAGGACATGAAGACCACAGAAGACCACTAGTAGGCCATGCGCCCCACACTAGCATACATTCTTGTACAACAGAGACCAGGTTGACAAAGTGTATGAAAAATTCAATGTATATTGTACGTATTATGCATACCTACTATAATATATTATTGAAATAAGCAAAATAGTTTTCAAATATTATGAATATAAACCGATGATTAAAATGTTAATAGCTGAAAATATTTATGAGTAAATGAGAAATTGAATAAACTGTCAACGTGTCTTGGAAATACCATCCAGGTGGTTTCCTATCAATTTTCTCAGTACTGTTTTACATTGGAATTAACGCCTATGACGACGTCCTCACTGGGCTCAGGCGGCTTTCCAGCCGACTTCCTACGGTATGTAGACACGGCGTGAACGATATGAGTGTGGGTGGCGCGTTGTAGATAGAAGATGACAAAGGCGAAGATAGTGAAGAAGGCATTTAGGGGAGGAAAAGATTAATTTTTAAAGGCAATAAAAATGGTAGGATGTGTGCAGAGCCAGAAAGTGATTCATTTTAATGCAGGCTGTTAGAACGTTTGTTGTAGCGATCCACGGGGCTTCGAATAATGAAAGCACTCGGTCACTTAAACGGGTCCACGAAGCTTTGTTTTATCTTTTCAGAATCCATCAAATAGAATAATTTTAGCGGCCACCTACTGCTAATAATAATAAATGCCTTGAGACACATTGATCATTTGCATTGAAATGAAATTTGAATGAAAATGGGATTGAAGGAAAATGTGAAAATACTTATTCTTGACTTCGCTTTAAGCAATTCTTTAGAAGGCTGGAAGTCCTTTAAGCCGAGAATAAAAGTAGAATTAATTAGCGTATGTCCGCATAATAATTTCGAATTAACGCCTTCACTTATTCATTCCGTGTCCAATTATACCACAATCTCTACAGGTGTACAAAATCTGTCCCAGAAATATGGAGAATACTGTTTTGGCACCAATGCAGATGGCGATTTGTGGTGGAAAATGGAGAGCTTGAGAAAGCAACGCGATCCACGCCAGTTAACAGTAGGTATTTACAGTGTGAAAATCGCTGCTAGACTGGACCCTGTTCGACGGTCACGTCACGAATTCACGATGCCACTTTCCACGGAGCAATGATATGCGATGAAATTATGCATTAAGTTTGGGAAAATTGGGTTCGGAGACCATGACCACGGTTAATGGATGCTTATGGAGATGAATAAATGCCAAAAGTGATGGTTTTCTGTCTGCACAGGATGCTCTGGGAGGGTAACGAGGAGGTTGGCGATGAGGAACGCCCTGGACATCCATCCATCAACAACACAGTGTGATCAAAATGTGCAAAAAGTGAGACACACCCTCAATTCTGATTGACCCCCAAGTGTCAGGATGTGATAGCAGAAGAAGGCAATATTCAGAAAAAATCAGTGAATTGCATTCTAACAGAAGATTTAGCCTTGAGAATGGTGTGCCAAGATGGTCACCTAGGTGGTGTTTGAAGACCGCTTGTGTGGTGGTCTTGCCTTGGACCTCTTGAACCACTGTGAAAGTGGCCCGAAATTTTTAAAGTAGGTGGTTACTGGTGACGAGATATGGGTCTCTGAGTACGGCCCAAGTATAACCCCTTTGAGTACCATTTTGAGCCACTCGATTATATCTAAGGCCAAGAGGAGGTGCCTGAACGAGGGTTCTGTTGGTGGCTACAGGAAGCGTACCACAACTGGCGTAGGCGCTGACATTGGTGTGTCGATATATCAGGGTGCTCTCATAAATAATTTTAGCAATATATACTTTGATTGGCAATAAATGTTTTCCCCGGATGTATTCTAATTATTTTTTCGAGAACCCTTGTATGCACGGAAATTGAACGATTGAAACTGATAATATAAAATAATTGGTCATGTGTGATCAGTAAAAAGCAGTTTCAAGGGATATATTTAGAAAATACTTATGGCACAAAAACAAGCAAATAGGGACCGTGGACAAAAATAAATATTTCCGCTCACGTGGTGTCTACGCTCGAGGAATGCGCAGCTGATAGCAGCGCATCCACAGCTCAATGGGAGTCACGCACGACATGTGTTCAACTCAGCATGATATACGGCGGAATTAGAATCATACATTGGCTCATACATTTTTTATGCGTAATATTTGCTAAACATTTTCAAATAAATATAATTAGAAAAAATGAGCTTCATACTATATTCGAATGTGCGTATGTGCAGTAAAGGGTATTGCGAGGGGAATTACGTGGCCATCACTTGACGTATTTCTTTCACGCGGCCTCCTCCGCCTGCAGGCGACTCGTTTAGACTCCATTTTCGCGTCTTCCCCTGCTATACACTCCGATAGTATTCTCTGCAGTTGGGTACGAAAGTATTATACATTAAAATGACCATTCTCCATCCCACCACCCACTCGAGAGCAGAGGCGCACCACTATGTGGTGGCAGATTGGTGCTCCGGGCTGAATGAGTCCATTTCTCGGCTGGGATTTTTTCGCTTCAGCGTAAGACGAGCGCGAGTCCATTCCCTTCCCCCCCCTCTCTTCCCATCCCCCCTTCACTCCCCCCACCCCTCACACACGGCCACAAACGCAGGATGATGCCTGGTCATTGAATGTGCACTTAACTCATAAATTACGGTTTGGTAACATAGTCTCTGAGAATGGAATATTGTCGAAAAAGGAAGTTGAGCGAAGTGGAATATTTGGACTCGAAACATTTAACTGTTTCGCTAGCCGAACATTGGATACTATGGAGAAAAATAAGAAAATAATGTTAACGGTGAAAACAGGCGAAAATAGAATGAATTCGGACGACAGTGACATGAATTTCTTCATAGGTATTTTTTCTCCTTATTCAAAATTACGTTTGGTTAATCCCTTGAAGCTATTCCTTCCGCATTTCACCCATTCATTCAGTTGAAGATTAAGAATACGATTGGGATAATTAACTGGAGTAGCGAGAATTTTTTAAAAATTTTAACATGAATAAATTTAAATTAAATCAAGGCAAAATAGGATAGGGTTATAATACATGGTTAGCATAAAAAGTATTGGGAAAAGTTTACTTTGGCTTTTCGGCTCCCTGGGAGGTGGATTCCGAGAGGTCCTTAAAGGATACGCGTGCCAGCTTCTTTGACGGCACTCCCATGGTGGTGCCCTTTAGGGGAGGGTTTTTCTCTCGAGAAAAGGAAATAGTCTGCTAATGCCTAGCCGGGATTTTTTCAGTGATAATGGTGTGTGCACTGTCATCTTATCAATGCCAATGCGATCTGTGATCATGCGCAAACTTAACAGACTCGGTCTGAATTCAGCACTTCACGCTCACTTCTGGAAAAAATTACTACCGATACTTTTTTAACAAGCTTTGTACAACTGACTTAATATATCATTAAACGTATTCAATTGACTAAATTCATAAAAGACAAATATGCTTGAAAAGAACAGAGAAAGTATTTGTTTGTTAGTTAACAGAGATAGTTAACAGGGTTACGGCAAGTCAAATATCTGAGTAAGTCTCGTTGGAATACGACAGAATATTGCAAATACGAAGATGGGAACGAAATTCCTACACCTTAAGTAGATACTACGGAAACAGTGGCTAGCCTCACAGTTACCCCTAACACTGGTGGGGAGAAAAATCGCTCCTGTTCGAAATACCGCGATGCTAGTCTCAACGTCAACCCTTCTGACGTCAACGATGAGGATAATTGAATGACGACAGAGAAAATATATGGCACAGTCCTGGGAATATATCATATCCGTACGGCTATATGCACTATTTTATGCCCCGCAGAAGATACATCGTTTTCAGTTCGATATATTTTAAAGTGGCGCCATCTCTTCAATCGCTATAAGAGAACTGACGCCGAGCCAGCCTCACTTCTATTTCGGATCACGGAGGTACTCGCGGGGCTCATATTTAATATTATCCATACGAATGGGCGATGGTGAAGTTCGAACAGGGTTGAACCAGGTGAAGGCGAGCGATTGGCCTTTCTCCACCGACATGGGTGACCTCCGCCTTACCCTCGGCGATTGACCTCGGAGTGTGTATGGAGGGCAGCAGGGTAACCATGCCACGGCCGACGACTCAAACGAAATATCCCCTGGCACGCGCCTTACTTAACCTATCCCTCCCCCGATAGAGAGGTCGACTGGATGGGATGAAGAATCTGGGGAAAAAGCGAAGCGTGCGTGCACGGAGTGATTCGACATCCTCGCCTTAATATATTTTACGAATTACTCCGAAGGGAAGACTGATCCACCCAATGCGCATTTGAAATAACTGGATTTAAAAAAAAAGACGATCAAAGGCAGTTGAAAAAACAGCGCGGAAACGCTCGAATGCTTAGCATCAAGTTTTCATGAGCAGAGTGCGTGTTATTTTTTCTACATAACTCATAACAAAATATATTCGAGGAAATGATCCAAATAATCTACACTGCACGAACATGAAATACTTTTAACTTTTCCCGTGAATTGCGGAGAATCAGCGAAGAGAAGCAGCCATTACCACAACTGAATTCAAATAATTATACATTTAAAGGAAAGTTATTCAAAAAGTAAAAGCGTAGCTTTCTTTCCCCGAAAAATCAGGAACCACAATAATAAGAAACCGAAGTCACTTAAGAACTATTAAACACATTTAATGAACAAGTTGGAAAAAAATTAAATCTTGCAAAGTGATCAGGTACATTTGTAGGTGCATGTGTATGTTGGTTGGTGGTTTATGTGTTTCATGTTTGTGGGTTTTGGGGGGTTTTGCATGAATGTGTACCATGTTTTGTTTGTTGATTATGTAAGTTTGGGGCTTTTTCATGCTTTTTTTCTTAATTACGCGCAATGCCTTAACACTCCCCGCCACACGCCCTTGCGCCGGTTTGCGGGGTAATGAGTAAATGTACCAAATGCATTACATTAATTTAATGAACATGAACTTCCACAAATTTGAGCCTGAAACAATAGAAAGCATAGATGTATGCATTCTATTAATGTGCATCTCAGTAATAAAACTTCTATTTCTCGTTTAAATATTCGTTGGAGTGGTGAACCTTTTGAATCACAGATTTCAGTACAGATCGGGAATTCACGCAAGAGATCAGTTTCTAAGAAAAGTAATTGGAAACATAATTTTCGGCAAATTTTGCCAATAGAGAACAAAAGCCTCAATTGAACATGTCATCCTTGGAAATTTATATTTTAATATATTTTTTAAAGTCGTTGACCTAAATATTAAGATTTATGGCAGGGTACAAATCATTCCCCATTATTCCTCCTAGCCATTATGGCATAAAAATTGGGTTTTACATATGATGAGAAAAGATATATAATAAATAAAAACACTGACACACACACATAAATATATAAAGATAAATACACACACACATATACATATATATATATATATATATATAGATTTTTTTTCATATATATAAATATATAAATCAATAAACACAGTAATCAACCCGAATGTCGGTTTGGTAGGTGATGATAGAGTTCACCCAGTACCAAGCCCTATACGGCGTGTGAAATGCAGACATTAGCAGGGTAGGGGGGGCAATTCCTTTCCCTGTGCTGATTATGGTTTCCCAGGAAGATCTGGTATCCGAAAAATCAAATAGTCTGGGTGGAACTGCAAGTGTCCAAAGAGATTCACCCGGGAATTGAACCCGGGCCCTCGGGTCAGTAACCCAACGCTCTACCCCTGGACTACCAAGACCAAAAACACACATATGTGTGTGTATATATATATGGACACTGGGCACCTGCAGCTCCACCGAAGCCATGTGATTTTTCGGGTACCAGATCTTCCTGGGAAAACATATAATCAGCACAGGGAAAGGAACTGCCCCCCCTTCCATGATGTGTGAATATTCACACGCCGTATAGGGCTTAGTACGTGGTGAACTCTACCATCACCTACAAAACTGACCTTCGGGTTGATTACTGTGTTTATGGTTATGGTTTATATACATATACACACACACACAAGCTTCTGTTTATATGAAAAATTCCTTTTTTATACCAAAATGGTCAGGAGGAATAATGGGTGTTAATTTTTACCATGCAAGAAATCTAACAATGAAGTCAAAGGCGTTTAAAAATCCATTATTTAAATATAACTCTCTAAGAGGGACTTCGTTTCGATTCAAGCTCATATTATATACAGTGCAGATGCTGAGCTTTTTCACTCATGCCATGGTGTTCCTCGCAATGTCTGGATGGTTTCCATGCGACGCGGAACAGTATGTTTTGAAAAATATAGGAAAAATACAAGATGGCGGATGTGAGGGATGAAATAAGCGGATGAGGAGGAATTTGAGGGGGTTGTGTGCGATAGGATTGGAGAGAGTTCTTTAAGGTGTGCTCGAGTGAAGGGGGAGGGAAGAAGAGGGGAGGAGGAGCACCGAAATGAATAAGGCCTTAGCCACTCGCCCTCGGACCGTGGATCGCGGGAGAGAGGTGGGGGGCGCGAGTGTGGGCGGGAGGGAGGGGATGAGAGTGGAGTGGGTGGGCGGATAGGGGAGGGGGGGTGCCGGGGCGGAAGGGCGCCACCCTTCGCTGAAGAGAGACTCTCTATGTGCACGATCATAAATCTCTCCCAAAAGCGACTAAGATTAATGGCCCCCTTCTTCTAAGTGGATTGAAAAAAGGAGAAAATAACGTTGTCCTGAACGTCAGGAAAATTGTACTCCAGCAACTTTATCTAAAATACAGGGAACATTGAATGAGACAGATTATGGATTTATTGTATCGATGCAGCCATCGGACCGATTATTCATGAATACGAAGTACACTCCGCGTAAGCTACGCTCTCTTCTCGTTTAAGCATCGCCCCGCGTGCGTTATCTACTCCGTTCGCTTCTTAGATGTTTAAACGACAGTTTTATTTCCCCCAAAAATATATACCTGCGTTATAAGATTTTAGCTACGGGATCACTTGATACGTGTAAACTCCACTGTACCATAATCTTTGTCGGGTAAAGGGTAGATTCACCAAACATGATCTTTTTGACATTAAACGCAGAGGAACGTGTCTTCGAACACGGAATTAAACTAATTGTATTTTTCCTATTTACCTCAAAATCGTATCAGTAAAGTCTTAAGTTTAGAATTAATAATAAACATTTGGGCAGATTTGATATTTTCGATTCCCATAAACATGTTAATACAACCATTGCCTATATTGAACGATGATTGATGAGAAGAAATTTATAATAAACAAAAACTATTAACCCTTGTTCTCTTACGAGTTAATATGAAGAAACTATGTCAAAGCTACCGCCAGTCCTCAATAAAGGAGTACAGGACGAACCCCGGACATATTCAATATTATGGAATATTGAAATACAATCTACTTATGCCTGCAGTCGACCGATTTTCCCGCAGAATGAAATGGTTTGTGTCTCGCTAGAGATTTCTACATTTCCTTTATCCAATACCAACCTCACTAGAGCACCCAATTAATTTCCGTGAGAGAGAAAAATATTTAACACCTTCCGCAAATTTTTTTTCTGAGCAATATCACTTTTCACTACCAATATTAGGAACAACACTACCTTTTACCTTTTTAATTGTGTTCTATTAACGGAAAGAATCTCCAGAGAATAAACGTTTCAGGTAAAACCGTTTCGTCCGATCAAAATACTACAATCATGATCTTTTCCGATTTTGGAGCAAAAATTCGCGAGCACGTAAACACACACGTAAATTCGCCAAAAATTTCTTGGACTTGGGTCATGTGATTCTCGATTTCAACTTGTGCATCAAATGGGGTTCACTGAATAAATATTAGGGATAAACAAAGAAAGAAAGATCCTTCCAGACAGCACACGGTTCTCGGAAAAAAAGTATCGCCTTTGTCAATAGACTGGAATGCCATCAGAAAGTGAACGCAACACCCTAAAAGCACTCAGGATCTACTCAGGACATTCAACACTCAACATTCCTCCCCTGATAAAATCAACAAAACCATGCAGAACTACAAAGCATCTAGGTCCACTGCCAAGAAGGCCTTCCGGAAGACGCTAGCGGAATTCAAAAGAAAAAAATTAGGCGAACACTTGAACGATAACCCAAAGATGTTTTGGTCCTACGTCAGGGAAGTGCAGGGAAAAAAGTCCACCGTAAACTCATTGAATACCGAAAAGGGGGATAAAGTAACGAGTAGTTTAGATAAAGCCAACATATTAAACTTATTCTTCTAGAGTGTTTTCAACATATCCTCACAAAATACACACGAGAACCTTAGGAAAACATCTCAGCAATCAATGCAAGCAATCGATTTTTTCACCCGCGGAATAGAATTACTCTTTATAAAACATAGACCCCAACAAATATTTGGGACCTGATGAGATACCTGCGCGCGTGTATAAAGAACTGTAGGCTGAAATTGCCCCCTATCTTGATATAATATATAGAAATCATTAGCAAAAGAAAGCGTGCCAAACGGCTAGAAGGTAGCTTCGGTAACACCCATATTTAAAAACGGAGACAGGGAGGACACCAGTATTATAGGCCAATATCGCTGACTTCCATTTCCAGTAAGATTCTTGAACACATCGTTGTTAGCTCCATAATGAGGTGCCTCGAAAGCCAAGATTTATTGATTAATAACCAACTCGGCTTCCGTAAGGGTAGATCCTGCGAAACTCAACTCGCACTTTTTGTACATGATATATTGAACTCCGGTGAAAGTAATATTCCAGTTTATGCGATATTCGTAGATTTTAAGAAAGCTTTTGATAGAGTCCCTCATTGCAAATTACTCGCGAAATTGGAAACTTACGGAATACACGAGTGTATTATTAACTGAATTAAACAAATCTTAAGTGATCGTGTCCAAACAGTCGTCTTGGACGGTGTATCATCCGATACTGTCAAGGTCACGTCGGGTGTACCAAAAGGAAGTGTCATAGGTCCCCTCCTATTCCTTATTTACAAAAATGACCTCAGTACCGTAGTTAATACCAAGCTCCGTCTTTTCGCCGATGGTGCAGTAATTAATGGGAACATTCGAAGTCATGAAGTAAGAGTCATGTTAGCCAACGACCTATAAGCAATTCAAAATTGGTGCGATACATGGCAGTTGGAATTAATTTTTTTTAAATGCGTAGTAATACATTTTTGGGAAAAGAGTAATTCCCTCACTTATAGTTACAAAGTGAAACAAACCAAAATCGCGAGGGTAGATTCCTTTAAATACTTGTGTGTAACAATTACTCACGATCTGCTCTGAGGAAAGCACATACGAGAAATATGCGGTCGTGCTAATAAAAAATTGGGATTTGTGAAAAGACTGCTAGGTAAATGCGACGAAAAAGTGAAAAACGATGTTTTCTTGCCTTGGTCAGGCCTCACCTAGAGTATGCTGCCAGTCTATGGGATCCTCATAATATAAATTTGATTTCGGAATTAGATCGAGTTCAGCGGAGGGGGGCTGAATTTGGCAAACTTTGTTATGACCAACGCAGCAGCGTATCCACTTTGCTAGACAATTTAGTTTGGGATTCTCTTACACAGCGGCGTTTACAATATCGATTAAACTTATTAAAAACATTTAAGGAATGGCCCTTTTCCGATGGTATCATGAATATTATACGACCCCTAACGTATTACTGCCGGAGGGGTCATGGGCACAAGATCAGAGAGATAGATTGACAGGTTTAAATGTCATTTTTTCTTAGAACGATAAGAGACCAGAATGCTTGTAGCCGAAATTCCCCAGGACTTAGTTCATTACAATAAGTATTAACGTACAGGTTAGGGACTGCGCGAGAATATGTATATATGTTTGCATAGTATGTATATATGTGTGTATATATATATATATACATATATATATATATATTCTTTTCTTACAGGTTCCCACCACCTTTCCTCACCTAACCCCCAACCCCCTCAACCCTCACCCTTCCCTCATGGTGCTACACCCCCTGCCACACACCATTTTGGTGGCTCGCAGGGTATTTATGTAGATGCCGATGAACAGATAATTAAAATTTACGAAATTTGAAATTTTCTCGTATACTTATCGTAATAAATTGAAAATTAAATGATTTAGTCATTATGTACTTCAAAGAAGAAGTACATTCATGTTTATTTCATTGGAAGCTCACAAGGGATGATTGCGAAACATACCCTAGAAAGAGTTCAACTTTTGCGAATGCGAGAGATGAAATTGTATCCAAGAGTCAGGATGCATTAGTCCCACCGACTGTCAGAGAGAAACCCGAGTAAAATATACCATTCGACCCAAAATTTTCCATCTTTATGCCATAAATTATTGTATCGAGGAGGTAAGGAGAGAAGGCCCATTTACTTTATTTTTCCCATGGGCTCATTCTCATGAATACTGTGGCGCAATAAACTCACGGCAACATACTCTCACATCGCAGGAATTTCGTCTTTCATGGATATATTAAATATTTCATATATACGAGTATACGCCTCCAAGAAAGGAAGTTGGAACAGTTTCTCCTAATTATTCATAATAACTAACCAAAAAATACCCCCAAGTTTATATTTTTACAAATAAATAATGGAAATGGAAATCATCCCCAAGATAACGATCCGACAGCCCTGTGCCATTAATCATAAAATTTCACAGAATTAAATTGCATAGCGTTTACTTTAAATACTCGTACGTCTAGGGTGAAGCAGTCCAACAGTAAACTTATTCAAGAGTACGACTATCAAATTATTACTGTTAGTATTTTAACCGGTTAAGGTAGATTTTTGCATGGAATCACGATGGCATATGGTACGCCAACTATTCCCTCGACCCTCATAACAAAACGCAACCCAACATTCAACACTACAACAAAGACCCTCTTCATCTCCGTATACTTCCTTCCTCCCTTCATTCCGTCCATCATCCCTGTCCTATTCCTGCCCCTTTCTTGTTTGCGCAACATTTTCCCCTCTATTAAAGTCTTTAACATCCCACTGCCAATCAAAATGCTATGCATCTATCTTTCCGGCTTCCTTTGGATTTCTCCCAGCTACACTCTATACGCC
Organism: Hetaerina titia; assembly: GCA_037158775.1. Classification (NCBI taxonomy): domain Eukaryota; kingdom Metazoa; phylum Arthropoda; class Insecta; order Odonata; family Calopterygidae; genus Hetaerina; species Hetaerina titia. Next base: position 7,075,496 of record CM073768.1, on the reverse strand, counting down.
ATCTGGCTATTTATTTTTTTTTATTTATTATATATACCCTACAAGCAACCTCAAGGGTTTGTGACAGGGGGTTAATGCACACACCAGAATAATTTTACCCGAACATGATCTTATTGCGGTCGAACAATGTTATTATAATCCCCTATCGTTCGTGAAAAAAATGACATCTTAAATACGAGTATGTCAGTTCTGCATTCAACCTCTATAATTTTATAGCATGATCTCTCCTACCGTAGTAAGATGGTAGCAATATTACATTCTCAAATTTACAGCAAAAATCATGATTAAATCCACGAAAGCCAGCAGAAAAATGTCAATTCAATAGCAAAATATTATGGATTTACAGCGTAATACATAAATCTTGATCCTTAAACTTTCACGTATAAAAGTGCCAGTTTTCGCATGAGTGTGTGCGATTAGTTACAAACAAGAAGCGCCTTGTTCGCGGCGATCGTGGCATAATAAGAGTTTCCCGCTCTCACCCGACGGCCCCGAGTCCCTTTGGATTCTTTTGGAATGCACTAAAATAACGCTGTGTCACGAGATCTGTGAAACAGGCCAGTCGCAACGGATCAGCGAAAGACCTGGGAGTCAAACCCCGCGGCAGCCGTCGCTCAACCGTCACACTCACCCACTCCCACCGCGAGTGGACGAGTGTGATGGGCGAGGGGGTTTGTGTATGTACTTGGTGCAAAGTGAGGCGCGGGAAGGACGAGCTTGCGGGCCGCGTTGACGAATTTTAACGATACGATGAAAGCATAACTCGACGACCGGGAAACTGTACCCGAAATATTTTTCGGCGATTGGACGTTTTATAAGAACTCAAGTGATATTCACTCCCTGCCACACACCCTGGCGGTTGCTTGCAGGGTCTAAAATATCTGATAATAATAACTGACCGGTATGAAATGGTAAATCCTTCCTCTACACCACCGGCTCGTATTGTCACATATTTCTTCTTCCAATGACCTCGACAGACGTCTGAAAATCACTCCGGAGGTTTTATGCGTTTTGCCACATATGTTGAAGCACTTGGTGATCCAAGAGATCTGACTGACGGCGATTGAGGTCCAGTTAATTCTATCTCTAATTTCTTTGCCACCTGATAGTTTGTAGGCATAGGCCTTATTCCCGACTTACCGCCATTCGACTGCCATGACGCCGCCGAATTGCGAGTAGTCCGAGGCGCGCCTCCTCGCCACCGTCGACGCCGGCGGCGGGGAGGCGCGCCTTTTGACCTCGCGTCGGTGCCTCTCGCGCCGGCGGGGGCCCATTTCACAGGTAAACATCAGGGCTCAGAAACCCACACCCCCCCCCCCCATCGGGTGCATGCGCTGGGGAGTGGCTTGCTGCTTTCGAGAGGACCGCGATTTGAATGAAAACCACCTTGGGACGACCAATCACGCCTCGTAGCGAAATCGATATGCTAATTCAGACACGGAAATATAAGCAGTGGTAGAGAAGATCGCATAGCAATGAGTATACCAGGATGAATTTGCTTCCACTGCAAAAACATTTTTGAACTCGCTTAATCTGGAATTACACTTTCAAACTTTTTACTTACACGAGACAGAAAATTGATATAAATAAACCAAAGGGGAATTATTGACAAGAACTACTTCATTTTTCCTTGAGGATGAGATAAGCACCCATATCGATAACGCAGTATCTTCAAAATCTTTGAAATACAAAAAAAAATCATTTAATCCATACATACGTTCACAAGACAGTTTTTCTTTGCAAGCTTGTCATAGTACGAGTACTACGGTAGGCGGAATCATCTTAATAAATTAGAGAGATTAAGTGAAGAGTAGATTTAAGTTGCGATTTTTTTCACGAACGATAAGGGATCAGAATAACCTTGCCTAACCGCGGTAGGAGTCATATTCGGGTTAAAATTAGTATGGTCTATTTTGGCCCCCTGCCATAAACCCTAGCGGTGGCTTGCAGGGTTCTGAAATATCAAATATCAATTCAGGATTTACTTGAGAAGTTATTTCGCTACTAAGAAAAAAATGCATTTCCATTTAAGAAGAATAATTTGTCTTACAAATGATTATAAATGTGTAAATTTATCACTGTTACAATCACACTACAATGGATAAAACCAAAGTCTAAAATTTCTGCATTTTGGCTGGAATAATAAAGTATGACTTTCAGCGTGAACACTCAAAAAGTATATCCTCGGTTTCGGCCAGAGAGAAGAAGCACGCGAGTGTGAGAAAGCGGTTCCTACTTACCTACGTATATCCTCATAGTTCAATACATTTGCATTTAAGAATATCTCTACGATAGGTTTAGAAAGTATTTGTGTTATAAAATACCTAATTGCTCACTTTTAAAACTTACAAAAAGTATCGAAGGCTAATCATACAAAATAATTTCCATTGAATGTGACCGAACCACAACAGTAACAAGAATAAATTGTAGGAAAATAAAAATTACTTTGTTGAACTTGTTCATTAAATTTTAGCAGACATTGAAAGCTGCCGTGATACCTCATGTTATGAATTTGAAGATGTGACGCTGAGACAAAACGTAGGGTGTCTCTTGATACCAATTTTAATCTAAGATTCATCTGCCAAGTTTCTGCAAAATGAGAGATAGTTAAGGCCGATAATTTGTGGACATCCATTGTAATGCACGAAGGAAGAATCAAAGAGTGTTTGGTTTTCCTTGGTGAAGAATTTACTGCCACCTAGTTTCGCTACACTTTAGCCACGGTCCAGATGATGCTACAGGGCAACGAAACTATGTGGCAGTAATCATTTATCTTCTGTGGAAAAGCAGTCTTTTTGATTCTTCCTTCGTGCATTGCTATAAAAATATTCATTTTCTTAGTGGATATAAACAATTTTCTTAAGAAAAAAATGGCATTGGCTAAGAGAAGCTTCGAAAAGAACCATATCCATATTTCGATCAATTACTTCTCCGTTCAAAAATGTCCTGACCCACGAAAGAAGAGTTTCATTGCTAGTGATTAGGCCAAGGGTCATTAAGTATTTGTGTGTCAAAGTATATCAATGGTAAAATTGGAGGTGGATTTCCCTATTGGCGCGAACACTAACATGTACTAGTAATACTATGATTGGATGTTAATAGAAAATAATCACTGAAATGCACTTTTACAAATCTTCTTCGGCGATCAAGAAAATAGACGCCAACCATGCGCTAGAATGGTGTCGCCCTCCCTCAGGAAGCTCCCAGCCCTCTGACCGCTTGACTAAGGAGTGCTCGGGGAGGAAAATATGATAGTCAGTACTGTCAACGGAAGGTTGTTGTTGGGTGGATAAACAACATTTTTCCACTCCACGCGAATTTCACTTTTAAGTTTTACTATTCCTACCCCCCAAATCATTCCCATTCCCCCGCAAACGGGCTCTATATCGATTATTACTCAGCCCACCGGCGGTTGCAGGGTCCCCCACCCGGCGACTCACCACCCTCGGTCTGCCGGAGGCCTACCGCGGGACCCGGGGGTGCGCTCCGCGGGGGGTTGAGGTGCCGTGTCCACGCACCCGCCGAAACGAGAGATCTACTCCGCCCTAGGCGCGAGCGAGCGTGCGGCCATTGGGGGTTAAAGGCACACCCCGGAACCCACACACATCATAGAACTAAGAGCAAGGGTAATGGGGTGGGCTCAGGGAGGTTCTATTCATCTTATCTGATGGTGCTAATTGCCAGTTCCATACAAAAGTATATGTAATGCAGTTCTCAGTAGATACTCAAAGAGGAGTTTCAGTTTATCTCCTTAGCCATTGGTTCTTCGCTTAAATTACAATAAGCATGAAGTGTTCAACAGTGAGTGTTTAAAATAATTTAAAGTGACAAACATCTAAAAGTCTGTTTTGTTACACTTTTTCCAACTTGTAATTGGAAAGTTATCTATCTGGAAAGCGATTTTTCGATGACATTCTGCAAGTGAGTCGGTGAAGACTGGAGTACGTCATTTCAAATCTAATATCCACGTCGTTATTTCAGTGAACAATACTGAAACCAATTCAATAGTGCGTCTCAAACAACCAACATAGATAACATTAATTTTTGAAAAATATTACTTGGACATTCTCCGCAAGTGTTTGATAAATGTGAAGGGAAGTCATCGTTATGACATTACCGTAATGCGATTAGATTTTCCAACATTTTTAAGCTGAAATATATTCGTAAAAACTGCCGATGACCCAAAAATATTCCTTCACTCTTTGATATGGGGAAGCATGGCCAATAATATTTTATTCAGAATGAGTAATCTGGACTGCCTGTAATAGAGGTATCCCCTTAAAACATTGGCGTAATGCGGAAAAGCATAAATCACACGCGTGGTGGCGGAGAAGGAGCCGAGATGGAGGGGCGTGGCGGGGTGGGGCGTGGCGGGGTGAGGCGTGGCGGGGTGAGGCGTGGCGGGGTGAGGCGTGGCGGGGTGGGGCGAGGCGGGGAGAGGCGAGGCGGGGAGGGCGAGGAGGCGGGGGGAGGGGCACCCGCGTGTGTGCTACGCTGCGGCGCAGAGGAGGAAAAAAACGAAGCTGCCCATCGGCCAGTGCCTCCCTCCCCCCCGGCCCCCACTTCTTACGGAATAATTCCCCAGATGCGGGCCGCCTGCCGGGGGTGGGCCGCCCGCTGCGACGCGGCCACCTACCCTTCTTCCACCGTACGCCAAGATCATCCCACTGTGAAACCACGACTCAACCAATCCATCTCCTTTTCGAGCAATGACCTGTGTCAGAACAGTGAAACCACCCCCAAAGAGTCCCATCAACCATGGCCGCACTAACTGAGATACCATTTACGTAGACAATCATACATCAGATAATTATCGTGTACTCGCACTTCTAAAAAAAAACAATGACACTTTTTCATATACCTATATGACGAACTGATTGTTTTCAAAGAATGTTGCAAAAGTGGAAAAACACAGGAACAAACCTGCCAAAGCAGTCAACAAAAGCTTGGAATATAAAATAAATAATACTGTTCCAAATAGTTGTGGAAGATCTGCACATTCCTCCATTCCGATAGAAAGTGATAGCCAAGTTGCAAAATAAGCGATTCGGTTTGAGGATCGGCTAATATGATTTCGGTTACCAGTAACCGAATGCATTCTCGTTCAACTTAGGTCCCCATTAGCGACCTCAGTCGCATATAATATTATTTTGAGGCCAAGCAATATTCCTTCCGGATACGAACGATGATCACTCTCAACAATTTTTCATACACCGTGGAAAAATTCTGCGCCCAAATTATGCAGGAAACCGTTAAAACAAATGCAGAAATGAAACTAACGCAGTCGTTAAAACGATAAGAGAAATAATTACAAATAAAATGGAATAATTTACTCACAACATTTTCGAAACTGTTGCATATTCCGATTGCAATTACGGTCCGTTCGCCTCGGGTGATGACAACGCTGGAACTAAAGGGACAGCGGGGAATCCGGGAGAGAGGACTTCCGAAATTCAAATATGAGAATTTTCGATTAGATCTCGAATTACAGAATTTTGGTCTCTTTTGACATTTTAGTCGTTTAGGAAAGGAAATGACCTCGGTCACCAGCTGCACGGAAGAACCAAGTGTAATCACCGAAGGAAAAGGAATATCTTTATTTTTACCAGATGTGGAAGAAAGACCTTCCCTCCAGGTGTGCTAAATGAAATTCGGAATTTGCCGAGATACAAGAGAAACAGTGGGTCAGTCGGTGACGCTCAGAGGACGACTTCCATTGATGATAGATCGAGACCCTTGGAAAGGGCGACCGGTGGGATATATCCCCAGCTAGTGGGAAATTCCTCCAGACTATTACTCTGACATAAAATATAATTGAATTATTGAGAAATATTTACAAACTAATTCAACGATTCTGTCATCAAAGTATGCGCGCTTCAATATACTCGGTGAAATACGTCGAAAACCAATGTCTTCCCTTAATAGCACATGATTGAACTCGTAAAAACTCCACGATTTATGAGATTTTACCAACTACACAAGAGGTAGCGAGCGTAAAGAGAAAAAGTTTCCCGAAAGAAAAACCATCTCCTTCGCTTTGCGAATAAAATGAATAGTGGATCAGCACGCACCGACCATCTCAAAAGGAAAAAATTGCATTAAAAATAATAAACCCTGTCGAGGGCAAAACCCGGCACCGCTTTCCTATTTCCGAAAAGTTGAGCGAAAAACTTTGGATGAATCCCTTCACACACAACCAAATCACGCGATCTCCATTGAAGAATAAAAAAAATAACTGCGGCAAATGCGACGCTCAAGTTCCCACCGCTGTACGAGATTAAGAGAAATGGTCCGCGCAAATGGAAAATACTCGATTTTTTACAAAAATCCTTCAGTAATACTACTGCTTATCTTATCAGATTAAGAAATTGTTTTTTACGATTACAATACAATTGTGATTTCAGAGTTACATAACTCATAATGGATTTCATAATGAACACGAGAACTGCCTTCTACGAAGCGAGCACAGTTTTCGTCGGCAAGGAATAATATATACTACTAATGTGTGCGTCGAATTGGTATGTCTTAACCACTAAGTCGAAAATTAAATTTTGGTCGAAATTTCTCGTAATAATTGCGGTTCATAAGAAAAACATACCATCAAGAACATCAAAGAAGAAGATGTACGCATACTCTCGGTGATCTTAAACATTTCCACAGATTGAAACCGATGAAATTAGTTACACTGATACATCTGATATAGTACTTAAATATTGCGATAATTCGTCACCCCTTTCTGAAGTAATATTTTAATGGAATAAGTTCGTTCATTACCTTGACATCGAAACAGAACCCGATGAGGCTCATGAGGATGGATGCGATGACAGCGAAGCACAGGCTGTCTCGATGACCGTCGATCCCTTTCGTCGCTTTCGGAGAAACTGCAGTTGCCAAATGCCGCCGACGGCTGTTGACCGAACGCCGCGGAACTCTGGTGCCTCTTGTCTCTTCGAGAACTCCGTGTGGGTTTTGATTCACGGGAGGAAGAGGAGAGCCACTTTGCAGCGTCGTGTGTGTTTGGGAAAGGGATTTCGAGAGCCTTCGACGGCCTATTCGCGCAGACTTCAGTCAAAATCCACGAGTTCGTGAGAAGGGAAGAGTGGGAGAACTTTTCTTCTGCACTGCCGCCCGCCTTGGAACACCCTCTTCTAGGCGTGCTGAGCGAAGACCCTAAACTGAAGATGAAGGGTTGGTTTCAAGTGATCTGTCCCTGACACAAGTGACTGAATCCTCCCCTACAGGCACTAGGAACGATGAATCCCTACAACCCCGAACCCACCCTATGATTATGACGTCAGGGTGATCCGAGATGTAAAGACGTGAAGTCCTCTCTCCCCACCTCCCGTGGGATGTTGTCGGGAAAACTTTTTCTCCTGATCGCGAGGACGAGCCCGAGATCAGGGGTTCGAAGGACACGCGTAAGCCTGCAACTGCGGTTCCAGCGCACGAAGAGTCACTACGAAGGGAAACAAATATTTCTCAAAAAAAATCACGCCGACCACTCACACTCCCCGTCGACTGGGGTGCCCTCCGCGACGATGAGCGGTTGAGCAGGGACAGAAGAGTGTGTGACACGGTGCCCGCGGATGCGTGCCTGAACCACGGGGACGCTGTGACGATTGAAGCCGGTAGAAGACTGCGGGAGCGAGCGGCAAGCGCCCAGGCGATGCGAGGGCGAAGTCATCGATCCCCTCCCCTCCCTCCGCCTTGGCCAATAGGAAGAGAGGACTGGCGTGGGGGGGAAGGAAGGCGGGCTCGCCAACCAACTCGCAACACCAAGCTGGAGACTCACACGATGGTACGGAGCGAGTCTGTAGGGCGGGGACTATGAAGCGCGGTCTCCACGATCGTAGTATTTCACCACGAGTTTCCCGAAGGCTCTATCGCCGGAAAAGTCGCCCACCCCTTTTCTCTCTCTTTCTTTCACCTCGTCTCTTCCCCACTCCGATCTCCTTCCACCCTCGTAAGCCAAACCCCTTCTCCAGGCTCACATCCCCCCTTCTCTCCCCCTCTCTCTCTCCTTCGCTTGGAGAGATTTTCCCTTTCGAAATACTAGAGAGGAAGACCGCCTCGGTGTTTTTGAGTGCGCACGAGTGATTTTCTTTCTCTTTTAGTCTTCCTTTTCATTTATTTATCCGTTTATTTATTTATTTATTCACGTTTCCTCTGCCTCCAGTAGAGGCACGCACACGTTGGCCGTGGAGACAGAAGTCGTTTGGGTATAAACTCAATTTTCGCCGCGCTTTTAAGCGTGCGTCGGCCAGTGGCACTCCATTTTTTCCGAGGCAAAGGAACCGCGAGTTTTTTATTCGCGAAAAATACTGGATGACGTTAAAAACAACCTCATTACCGGGGACTAAAGCTCGACAAAAGTCCGTTTTTCAATAAATCTCCTTTGAAGGGAAATGGTCATTTGCTGTTTCAGCCATTAGAAGAGGCCGTTTGCTGTTTAATAGTGAGAACTGAGTGGAGAAACTCAAAGAGCAGGCATCTAACGTACTAAATTCGGAATAAATGAATCGTCCTTTTAATAATCGGGTGTGGGCCGCCGTGGGATATAATTTCCCAGCAGTGTGGTGGAGCTACTACTAGACATGTTACTTAAATCGAAAAAAAGGAAAACAAACAAACACTTTGGTTACTTAACGTAAAACATATATCTTGTGATGCATCGGCGTAAAAAAAACGACAAGAGTAAATTTAACATGATCACTACAATGAAGGCAAGAAAAAACAAGTCTGGCCAAAATTATAATTTTTTAAATCGTTTTCGTAGAAATGTTAAACTCTTTGCGGTGACCACATTGGTCAATATTTTTCCAATTTTCGCATATTTAGATATCCAAAATATTTTTTATTTTTATAAACAGAAAAACATATTTACCTATTTTTAATTGAATAATGCCTGCTTATCTTAAATTTCGAATAAGTTCACATTAATATGTGATAAAATAGGCTGACCTGGAAATAATTAAGGTGGGTGCTATAAACCTTTGGCGCTATGTCAGGAGTAACAAAATTCCTAATTTTGGATGCATGGAAAACGTAACTTGATGCCATTAATTTAATTACGTGAATAGTGAGGCAATTATAGAGATCATAGAAACTTCCAACTCTTTAATGATTATAAACAAGTGTTACCGCGCGTTGCCACAATGGAAAACCACCAGAGCATCAAATTTAGAGAATTTTATTTTTAAAATCCATCGACTTTGTCTGTTTCCGCATTCAATTCGCTCGATTGGGACTCTCAGTGACGATAAATAATTTTGCTTATGCAAACAAAATTTATTTAATGACAGATTCTTTTTCTGTTTGTGCGGTAATTTGTAGAAAAATTATGGTAAAAATTAAGAATTAAAAAAAATGAATCATTTGCCCAAGTAAGAATTTTTAGAGAGTGAATTTATGCCAGAGCCACAAGTAAAGGTACACAGGATAAATTTGTAAATGTTTTTCAATGAAGATTGGTGTATTCAAGAGAATTGATCTTAAATCCAGTCTCTTTTTGGACAAAGGGTATAAATGAACATTAAACACTCTCGAGAGAATTTGGAGAAAACGTGGGAAGTGGTTGGATGGAGAGGAGGGTGAAGAAGAGATCTGCATGTGATGGGGAAGGAACAGAGGTCACTGGGTGAAAAACGAGGAGGGTGTATTGAGAGACAGTGGGTTCTTGTTTCAATAATTTCATTCTCATTCTTGAAAAAGAAAATATAGTGCACTCCTCCAAACCTTTCTACTGACCCCAAGTGCAGTACTACTTAATGTTCAATGTTATGTCAATGGATGGTATTATATGTGCGGATAGAGGTCAACTTGCACCTACCAGTGGAACCAAAACTTACGCAACCAAGGGAAGAGGAGAGGGATCCCATCAGTGAACCTCTTCTGATTTCCCAAGGACTTCTAGTCCCAAGAGCATTACGACGTAGGCTGAATTTATCTGGGAATGCCCGGAGCCATTACTCAGGGTTTAACCCCGACCCGCTTATTAATTAAAAATTGGCAATTTCCCACAAAATAAAATTTAATACGACCGGTTTCAATGTAACTTCAGCATACGTATACACTGAGTCCAGTATACATACTGAAAAGCAAGTAAGGGAAGGGTAGTTTTCCACTGCAGTACTACTTAGTGCTCAAGCAAGTAAGTGGACTCTGAGTGATGACTGTTGCCTGATGATGATGTACTTACATTGAAACCGATTGTATTAAATTTTATTTTGTGGAAAATTGCCTATCTTTAATTAATCATGATATTTCACCATATCACGCCTGAAACGTCCCCTTTTACCCGACCCGCTTGGTGAGAGTTTTACCCCATGCACGTTGAGTGGACAGGAGCTAATAATTTATTGATGTATAATTTTTGCAATTCGCAAGGTGGGCCGATACTTCCACTCCATCTGGAAATGCCTCAGAAAAGACAGAGGAGCAGAATGGATCCCCTGACGACCGCGTGATCCCTCGTTGTCTGACTTGGTTTTTCTGATTAACTATCGTGGCCCATCCCTGAGGGTAAGGCCCCACCGCCGCGGTCAGCCCCCCCAAATGGCCAGGCGTAGAGGAAGCATGGCTGGATCAGATTTAGTCCGTCGTTTTGGAAGGCATCCTTTTTTTACAAACTCTTGTTTGCCCAGTCATCTGATTTAAGCTCTTCATTATTCCCTTAATACTGCACGGAAAGAATATTTTTTTGCTTCTGTTTCCCCACTTAGCAATGATTCTCCGTTTTGCAAAAAGACCAGAAGCTTAAAATAATGCAACAAGACAACAATAATAAAATTTTGATTGTTCCGAACGCATCCACTGGACGAAGTAGTATAAAACCTAGATTTTGAGCTTTTTAAGTAATGTATAGCATTTTTCATAATTACCAATTTAGCCTATTAGAATACATACTGATACATGTCAATTGTAACGCAGAGTCCTTAGATTGTAGAAAAGGGGGTGGTAATGAAAAAATATGCATTCAGATCTTCCTAGGAGACCATAGGAAAGGATCTGCCCCCCCCCCTTACTCCCATATGCGAATGTCACTGGCCGTGGGGCTTAGTACTGGGTGAAGCCTACCATCACCTAACAAACCGACCTTCGGGTTGATCCCTATGTTTATATTTCTTTTATGGTATCTGATGGAGCGTAATACTTCAACATTCCAAAGCTTGTTTGATGACTTTGGGTACTTATGTGCTCCGACTCCCAAACAAAGGTTTATTCTTAACATTATATTCTAAGGTGAGATTCCTTAAAAATCAACTTTTTTACCCGAGCAACTTATTAGTAGCTTAGAGCTAAAAATTTTATTGATAACATTTTTTACTAGTGTAATAATCTGCTAAAGAGAAATATTATACAGAAAGTAATAAAAATTTTCTACTTAAAACCTCAGGGTGGAGAAATACTATTAGGTCTATTACTAAATATTTTTTAAAAAATATTTTTTCGAAAATAGTATGCGGGAAGACGAAGTATATGTGGAATATTTTATTCAAGGTGTATTTATTTACCCCAGTAGAATAACGAACATCCGTAAGGAAGGAGCCTATTACGTATTTTACACTGTTTACTGTAGTTCGTAGGTAAATTTCAATTTGGTGAGTTTTTCTTTAGAACGTATAATGTACTAGTAATACCGATTTCGTAATGTTTTTAAGGTCAAGGTTTGGTCTAAATTCTCCAATAAAAATATTGATGCTACCTACTGGTTAGGATAGCATTGGCAGGTGGTTATTTTCAAAAATGGTGCGTACATGTACATATTAGTGGTTTTAATTATTTACAAATGTAATGCCAACAAATATAATGACGCTTGTCACTGATATTTGGTAGCCATAAACATGCGGGAACCATTGCGAATAAAAACAGTCTCATTAACGATTTCAAACAAATTCAAGAAGTGGCTGGCTCATTGCCCAATGGCCACAAGTGGCCATTATCGCTCAAGCGTGAGACCAACTCGATTAGTACGAACCAATTTATAATATCATAAATATTTCCGATAAACCTTTGTATGTAATTATTTGCCTTCTGTGAAGTTCAAACGTTTTCCACCTTTGATTTTATTTGTGGTTACATACTACTATAATAAATTAAGTTAATTGTTATTTCTTTGTTTTTATATCCCCTGACCATTTCTCTGGCCGATGGGTCACCGCCATGGTCAGAATATAAAATAGTTCGTCAACGCTCCATTTTCTGCTTTGATGATAAAGGGAATTTATATTTTCCGAACATCTTTTTGCGAATTGGGGACGGATGGCATAAAATACGGAAGAATTGTACAAAAGGGAGATTTTCATTGACAAAGGTAAAATGACCAACGAATGATTGACCAACAGGATACAATCTCATCATCATTACATACTCAATCTCTCAATCATTACATACTACTTGAATATTACAATTGCATTAATTCAAAATATTTCCTGTCAACACATTGCACGTTTTTGTCAATCAGAAATTTGGAAGATAGTCAATTAATGAATCAATATATAATTGTCACGTAAGATATTCCAATTAATGAAGTATCTTACGTGATAACCAGACAGTCAAACTTTTGACATCGAGTGGTGATTTCTATATACGATATCTTGGGCAATATGACCCAAAAAAGTAGTTATCCAACAAGAAAAACATGAATACTTTTATAAAAAATCAAAAATTTACTGTTGAAAAAGGAGAAAACCAAATAACGTTTACATACCTACTTGTTGTGGCTGCAACGAAGATAAATAACAACATATCTAAAAATAAGCTAACTTTGCCTCGTTCGTTTACAAACTAAACCGATCCGATTGCCCGCTTCTAACCGACTCGTTCACTTACTAAAGGGTAAACTGAAATGTATCCCTTGTATCAAAACCCGAAGGTCGGTTTGGTGTGTGATGGTGTAGCCTAGGGAAGGGGAGCCAGATCCTTTCCCTAGGCTCTTAAGATTTTCCATGAAGATTTGGTACACGAAAATCATCCGTACCTATCAATTTGAACCCTTCAATCAGTAGTTCAAAACTCTACCCCTGGACTACTACGTCTCCAAATAGGTAAATACTCGTACGAGGTGTGTTAAAAATATAACGAGATTTTTTTATTTCGCGGGCTTGGAGAGTCCGACTGTCAAACTTTTTTTTATTATGTTGGTATACATGTCTCTGAAATATGATAAAACTTCCAGCTGTTTTCATTGTGGACTTTGTCTGTGACAGCCACTAAGGTTAGAGGTGTTTTATGAGCTCGGCGATTTTCGTTTGTGAAAAGAAATGGATCAAAGAATTTGTATCAAATTTTGCGTAAAAAATGAAATAAAGTGTTTAAAATGTTCACAAATACCTATGATGAGTCTGCTATGAGTAAATCAAGAGTTTACGAATGGTATAAGCGTTTCCAAGAAGACCTTGAAGATGACGAACGCCCTGGACGCCCCAGCACATCAACAATCGATGAAAACGTGGAAAAAGTGAAAGAAATGGTTATGAACGATCGCCGAATCACAATTACAGAGGTCGCTGATGATGTTGGCATATCGACTGGATCATGTCATGACATTTTTGGCAGCAAAATTCGTTCCAAAATTGTTGAATTTTAATGGAAGTTGCTCAGGAGTCACTAAATGAAGTAAACGACGATACAGAATTACTGAAACGTATTATAATAGGTGACGAAACATGGGTTTATGGATATGACGTTGAAACTCAAGGCTCAATCATCCCAGTGGAGGCATTCTGGCTCGCCAAGACCGAAAAAGGCTTAACGAGAGCTCGCGGTCCAACGTGAAGGTTATGCTCACTGTGATCTTGGATTTTAATGGCATAGTGCATTATGAATTCCTGCTGCCAGATCAAACGGTCAATAAAAAGTACTATCTACAAGTTCAACGCCTTTTGCGTGAAGCAATCCGAAAAAAACTCCCGGATCTGTGGAAAAACCATTCGTGGCTTTTGCACTACGATAATGCACCAGCTCACACTTCGTTGCTTGTTCGTGAATTTTTGGCCAAAAACAATACTGTAACGATGCCCCAGCCTCCTTATTCGCCTGATTTCCAATTTTCCTTTTTCCAATTTCCAAAATTAAGAGAACCTTGAGGGGCCGTCGTTTTACAGCCGTAGATGACATTAATATCGCATCGCTGAAAGAACTAAAGGCAATCTCAAAGATCGAGTTTGAGAAGTGTTTCGGGGATTGGAAGAAGCGCTGGCACAAGTGCATAATCTCCAATGGGGACTACTTTGAAGGTGACAAATCAATGTATAGGAATAAATAAATATTTTGTCCAAAAAATTAAAATTCTCATTATTTTTTAACACACCTTGTGCATGGTTTGTATAAAAGGTGTCGGAAAAATAAATTCATTTCGGATGTTACTGCAATGCCTCAGAGGTCTTCAAATTACATCCCTTGAGGGCTCACCAACATTTGCCAGCGGTTTTCCAAGACTTGAGAGCACCCTGGTAGGCGGAATTCGGAAGGTTCTTAAGGGTACACGTGTAAGCCTCCGTGGCGACTTGAATTAGGGTCCCATGCTGGTGTCCTCTGAGGGAGTAATTCACTTTTGGGAATAGAAAATAGCCTGATGGTGCCAAGTCGAGACTGTATGGGGCTTGGGGAATCGTGACGCTGTCGTTTCAGGTCATCGCAAGCAGACACTCTCAACTTTGCTTTTGGCCTTTCATCCAGACCTTCGGACGAGTTTTGTGCAGATCTTTCACATTGCTAAATTTTCAGTGATATAACGATGTGAACTGTCGTCTCATCACCGTCAACATATGATCTCCGATCATGCGTACACTCAACCGAAGGTCTTGTTGCAGCACTTGACGCACACGTCAGGTAAAAATTGTTAATTATTACCGATATTTTTTATATATCTTGTATATCATCATTATTCTGGGGGTCACATGTTCGAGAAAAAAGATTTCTATGTGGTGTCGTCTGAGAGTTCATACTCGAATCACATTAAATCTTTAGGAATGCCTTCAAATGTTTACCCTGCTTCCACCAAGGTATAAATTGAAACAGGCTGAAGAATGAGAAAATTTCAATTCTTTGATAAAAACGTAATAGCCTGTTTCACTTTCTCAAGTTTCACGACTGGAAATATTTCTTCCGCTATTCCCAACCGGAAGCTCCCGCAAGGGAATGCGCCCACAAAACCGCCTCACCTTCCTTTCCGATGGAGAGATCGATTAAGGGAGAAATGAGAGGCGGCGCTGGCGTGCGGCGGAAGGCCTCATCTCCGGGCGTCCGCCCTCGGAGGGGGCGGTACATGGCCGCGGAAAGAATTTGAGCGGCTCAAAGAAGAGCTCGCGGGGGCGGAAGAAGGGGCGGGGGCATTGCGGAGGGCACCCACAATGCCCCATCACGGCACGAGGCAGATTCGTCCCGCGCGGGACGTGCTCTCGAAAACGGGCCCACTCTCTCCTCCTACTCTCCCCTCCTCCCTCCCGCCCCTTCGCTCCAACCCACCGCTTGGTCTGGCGCAGGCTCGCTCCGGTCCCCCTACCTCGTCACCCACAGGGGTCGCGCGCGAGAGGGCACCTGTAAGGGATTGGCCAAGGGTAAGAACGAGCTAGGAGTGCCTTTTCGTTTCTGCACGTGTGCTTTTGACTCTATTCTAGTGTTTTCAGCGTAGAAGCCGAGAAGTAAATTGTATGGTAATGTGTTGGTAATATTCTGGGACAGTAGCCTTTTTTAATTAATGAATTCCAAATTCAATTTCCGTTTAGGTGTAATCCCTATAAGTAATTTTAATGTTGGTATACTGTAGTTTTTACTGTTTCTTATTGAAGTTTATTGATTATAGTTCCCAATCCCATTTCAGTGGTTTGGTAGTAACTACGAACGGAATTCTAAGGACCCATGCATTCAGGTTTGCAAAAAATGTTAGTGCGCAGAGAAGTAGTGATCCAAATATTACGTGTAGGAGTAGTGCTTAAAGTATAAGAACGATATTAATATTTCTGAAGGAAAAATAAGGACACCGAAGCCCTAAATTTTGGATGATACTTGTAATTCCGCACAGTGGAAAAATTTAACTAACCCTATCTTCAGAGTTAAGAAGGTGTTTTGCAAGCCAAAAGTATTGACAATGAAAATTATTGAATAGTTTCCTACCAGATGTTCCTAGAAAACCAAAAGTGCCATATGCAATGGAAGTGACCCTGTCTAGTGAAATTTGCGTATATGAGGGGTTTTAAACATGCATTTAAATGTTTTTACAGTGCGCTGTTCCCGGAGTGACAAGCTCTATGAAAATCGAACTTCCTGGCAAATATGTAAAAGCATCTGTATTGAAAACACCGACGAGTATGGGTAACATCAAATATAATATATCATCTCCCCTGTTAAAATATTATCCTCACCTTATTAGTAAAATAATGGCCTGTAAAAACTCTTCATGGTTTGGCAAATTCCATTTCAAAACATGAAAAAATAAATGTGACATCTGAATATATTTAAGCTAAAAAAATATCACTTGACAGATGGCATTTTGCGAGGTGAGCCCTCGTGTTTGATTACTATTTGAATGTGTTTTAATGCCCACTTTTATGTCATGTCTATCTGCATTCGTGTGTATGAATACATATTAATGAACAATTCCGTTGAAAACATTCATGAGTGTAAGATCTGGCCCACCAATGCTCCATCTTTTCGATAAAAGTATATTTTCTTTGTACCCATACAACGAGCACATTTTTCCTTTCGACAACCTTTTGAAGTTTCTCATAATTAATACACGTTTCGGTATCACAAATCTTCCATACGCTCATTCTCGTGAGCTTATGTATTTTCAAATTTGGAAAAAAATTATCCCACATTAGGGACGTAACCAGTCCAATTACAATTAAAATTTGCTCGTAAAATACCTCTCTCTGGAAAACGACTCACCCTAAACCAACAAAATTAAAACGAACCCTTCATCTTTGAGGAACTATTAACATTATGCAATTAAGTCATACCAGATGCCAATTGCAAAACACACAAAGATGTTCAATAAGCATCGATGACCTCTTTCTCTTCCAAAGTAAACTCGGAATATAACGTCCTTGATCTCTCTTAACCTGTATTAGTCGTGAGAGAAAATTTAAATTCAGATCTGAGGCTCGATGTTCCCCCTCTCTCTTCCACCCAAAACCACCCTGAAAGGGATCGCCTCATCCTACTCTCTCTCTCTCTCAGACACACGCTCCAGCCGACGTTCACCACCCCTCCCCTCCGTTTGCCCTCACCCCTCCACACTTATGGATACGTCTCCGTGTCACGCCTATCTCACTTGCTCGCGACTAATATGTCACTGGCATTGAAGTGGCTCGAGATTCCATTTTCATTGATTGCTTGATTCCAACGTCATTTTCTTTCAAGCTACGCAACCATTTAAAGATTGAAAAATTTTCTAGTTAAACGATTTTGTAAAAAATCGCTATTGAGTAAGGCCATCAATTTGACAGGAAATCTCAGCTTAAAAACACTGTTCACGATTACTTTTTCCCTGCAATATCATCATTTAGAAGTAATTTCATGTATCTTTACTCCTTTTTTTTAATATTAAAAAATATTAGAACACATTATTGTCAGTAATATAATAAGGTTTCTTCACAGTAGGAAAATACTAAGCCACAACCAACACGGATTTCGGAAGAGCAGATCTTGCTAAACACAATTAGGTCTTTTCATTCACGATATACTTAGATCGGTAGAAAACAACACACAAGTCGACGCAGTATTTCTAGATTTCAAAAAAGCCCTCGATAAAGTCCCACACATAAAAATTGTTACACAAACTTAGATGCTATGGAATCAATGAGAGATTTATTAATTGGATTAGAGACTTCTTGTTAAATCGCAAACAAAATGTAGTCATCGATGGGTTGTGCTCAAAGGAAAGAGATGTAACTTCGGGCGTCCCCCAAGGAAGTGTACTAGGGCCCCTTCTATTCTTAATATACATTAATGACTTAAGCGCAAACGTTAATAGTAATCTCAGGTTATTTGCTGATGATACGGTGGTATACAGGGAAATAAGGAGCCGAATTGATCGCGAGCTACTCTCTAGGGACTTAGACACAATCTCGGATTGGTGCAAGAAATGGGGATTAATGCTTAATATAGACAAATGCGAAATTTTGAAATGTTGGAACAAAGGAAGGGGCGAACAGGACATAAACTACGAAATAGAGGGTTCAGAACTAACTACGGCCAACCAAGTAAATTATTTGGGGGTAGTTCTAACACCACGCCTTTCATGGGAAGCACATATCAGGACAATATGCGGATCCGCTTTAAAGAAACTGGGCTTCATTAAACGGGTAGTGGGGAAATGTAATGAGAAAGTTAAAGAGAGGTGTTATTTTGCTCTAGTTAGACCACATTTGGAATATGCCGCAAGTATTTGGGATTTTTGGGAGAAAATTTGGCAAAAAGAACTAGATAAAGTCCAGAGAAAATCCGCCAGATTGGTGACAAATATATATGACAAGAACACAAGTGTTACAAGTCTCTTAGGGGATTTAGGCTGAGAGGCCTTTGAAATACGAAGAGAACAAGCGAGACTTAGACTGTTAGAAAGATTCAGAACCAGGGAGTTTAACGATGACACAAAAGGAATTATATTGGCCCCACACCACTTAGGCAGATCAGACCACAAAGATAAAATAAGGGAGATAGATTCCAATACAGACAGATTCAAATACTCATTCTTCCCCAGAACAATGAGGAATCACAATAGCAAGAATCCGAAGTCCATTTAAAAATATTAAACACATTTAAGTTAAAAGTCGGAATAAAATTAAAAATTCAAAGATTGTGCACGTGTATGCTTGTTGGTAGTTTGTGGGTTTGCATGTGTGTGAAAGGGTTCTTGCATGAATGTTTACCATGTTTGGTTTGTGGGCTATAAATTTGTGGCTTCTGCAAACGGTTTTTTTTCTAAATTATGGGTGGTGCCCTAACACCCCCCGCCACACGCCCTTGCGGCGGCTTGCGGGGTATTGAGTAGATTTAGATAGATAAACTCTTGCTCACTTAAACTATTTGCTAGTTTTTTATCTTTTCTTGTGGCGTTTTACATAGCCATTCTATTTCTCGAAAACCTCCTAACCTTTGTTCTGTTTACATTGGTTTCTATCAATACCTTTCACACTGATATTTTAATTAGGTTCTTTGGATAATTTTGTATACTCTTTCCTGCTTCTTTTGTCAGTTCTGCTTGCCAAGAGATCTTGAAATAATTATCGCGGAAGACTTGTATCTTCCACCGCTTAGTATAACACGGTCCAGTGGACAAACTCCCGTAGCTCCCAATTTCCATTTTCGTTATTGTATCTATCACAAGGTCTTGGGATAAACAACTGGGGTGGTTTTCTGTTGCCTTACTAAATATTTCCTGAACGTATAACGAACGTGCTCACGGTCGTGAAACAAATGAAAACGGAGCCAAGACCGTAAACATAATTGGCACTGGTTTTATTTATTGGGGTAGATAAAAGCACGGTGACAAGTCAGAAGAAAATAGAAAACGCACACTCGGTATGGGTATGTTTGGGAAACAGTGATCCTCGTGAGAAAATAAATAAATAAAGCAATCCTACAGCCACTGGATCACTAGGGTGTGTTAAGGAATGAGAGTCACTCTCTTGAATTGCATTCACACACACACTCAAGGCTTACAAGGATATCTCATATGTTAGGAACCCGTTGATCCCACACAGGAATGAAAATTATTTAAAAACATAATTAAGAAATAAAAAAGAAAGTATCCAAGTTCACGCTCGCAGTCAATCAATCACTCATGTGTGTTAGATCTTTATGAATCGCACTCACTCACTCAGGGTTTTCAAGGATTCCTTCTATGCCAGTGACCCATCAATCACACAGATAAATACAAAAATATAAAACAGATTGACTCAAGTTCACACTCATTCACTCAATCCCTCGGGTGTTTTCGGAAACAGAGACCTTTTATGAATAACCCATACTCACACTTATAGGGTTTACCCGGATTTTCCCCATGCCAGTGACCCGTCAATCACATGAATATGAATACGAAAAAGAAAGGATGTACCTTAGAAATGAATGTTTCCTTCTTCCTATTTATGACTTGATAACCTATCATACTATATGTATCATTATATCATATGTAACATATGATATGTATCATTAAAATGTTCACGCCACTGCGGTCATAGGCCTTTGCAGCTGCCCTTCTGATGTGCAGTTGCTGCGTGGTCCACCTATCTGTTGGCTCCTACCCTTCTACCGATCTGGCATGATTGAAAGGAATTATTTCTATAGTATAGCTCTAGTAATCATCAGAAGCACAGGCCTCCCATCCACTTCAAGTCCATGGGGAAGGTTACCGTTTTTAAGGGTTTTTATTATTTGTAAAAGAAGAATTTTTTCTTTAAAAAACCAACTTTTATATTTCGATCAAGTTTGAGTGTACTCCTGTGGTATTGGAAAAAACATTGAATCCCAGGAAATATTCATTATTTTAACACTGGCAAGTGAAACAAATGTATTATTTCATCATTACGCCTGTCTCAAAATATATTTGTAGGAAATGAATTATTTTCATGTTCGCCAAGTGTGAAATGTAAACATAATTTTAAAGTTTTGAGTAAACTCCTCAAATGTAATATTTTCAACTGTAATGTATTTGCTCCAAACTTACGACAACAGGCGAACTGTTTGAAGGGTTTACAGTTTATGTATTAGTTTCAATGACTTCAAATTGATACTCAAAACAATGCAAATACTTTTGCAATATTCTTTTGATTTAAGAAGGTAATCTCATCACAATTTCTCATATGAACAGAATTTCCGTAATGTTTTCATTCCACAGGATGAGTAAAATAATTTATTCTTGGACTATTTATTTTACTATTTTATAGATATACAGGTACGCACCCAAAAGTGGTAGGACTGATTTTTTTACAAGAATTTTATTGACGATATACTTACATCGACTTAATAATCTTCAAAGTATGCTCCTTGAGCTCCTAAACACTTAGTATAACGTGGCTCCCATTCCCCGTACGCCCGCTGGAAATTTTCTTTGGGGATGCCGTTGATGACCCTCGTCGAAGCCTCTTGAACGGCCTTTATCGAGTCAAAACGTCGTCCTTTGAGCTGTCTTTTCATCAGGGGGAAGAAGAAGAAGTCTGGTGGTGCCAGATCGGGAGAATAGAGTGGGTGCGGCAACGTGGCAACGCCGTATTTGGCCAGGAGCTGTCTGACGACGAGCGCGCCATGGCACGGTACGTTGTCATGATGAAGCACCCAGCAATTTGCGATGGCCGGTCGGACTCTTTTCACGCGTTCTCGGAGGCGGGTGAGCACCTCCACGTAAAAGTTCGCATTCACAGTCTCCCCTGGTGGGACAAACTCCTTGTGAACCACTCCAAGACGGTCGAAAAACACAATCAACATCGTTTTGATTTTTGATTTACTCATGCGAGCCTTTTTTGGACGTGGGGACGTGGAAGTGTGTCATTCCGCGGATTGTCTTTTCGTTTCGGGGTCATATTGAAAAACCCATGTTTCATCACTAATTATCACATTGTCCAAACAATTTCATCTCGGTGCAAATTGGCTAACACTTCTTCGGAAATGCGCACAAACGTTGCCTATTGGTCGACACTCAGAATTTTCGGCACCATCTTGGCGCACACCTTGCGCATGGCAAAATCCTGTGAAATAAAGCGTTGGACGTTGGATACAGACAGACCCACTGGTCTGCAATTTCTTCACTGGTTAAGCGTCGGTCTGTGTTCAGCAGTGTCCTCACTCTCTCCACATTCGTGTCGGTTCTTGCCGTCGACGGCCGTCCGGAGCGATGGTCGTCTTCAACGAGCTCCCTACCCTCTTTAAACAACTTGTGCCACTGTAGAACGGCTTAAGGCAGTGTCCCCATAAGCCTGCTTGATCATATTGAGGGTCTCAGTTGCCGTCTTCCTGAGTTTCGCACAAAACTTCACGGAATAACGTTGCTCTAAATTCAGATTCATTTTGCTTTTCGACGCGGACAAAAACCTTGCTTCACTAAAAACGGTGTCCTCACTCAACGACAGCCCGCGAGCGACTGAGGTTGGTGTCGATCTGTTGCTAAGAGTCCCCTCCACCTTACTCTGCCAGGCAGGCTCCCTTTATCGCTCCGTTTGCGCCAGAGAAAATCAGTCCTACCACTTTTGGGTGAGGACATGTATAATAAGCGTGAAACGCACATTTGCATGCATAGAAGATTGCCACTTCTCCTATAATCATGAGTTGTAAGTATTTGTTAAAACATTGGCTGGATATACAATTTATTACGTATTTTTACGGAATTTTTTATATTTTCAAACACCAATACAGCGAAAAATCATTAATGTTTTCTGCGTTGTCCGCTAGTATTAGAATGGGTAAGTGTATCCTAGATTGCCTTTAATAGGCTTCAATTAAACCGATTATGTATCAAAATTTACGTCCTTTAAATCGAATACAAATTTCTTAATTCTAGAGCGTTCGTATAGTATAAAAGGCCTCTCACTCTCGTTCGGTTGGGAATCATGTTCCATCCCAACTCTCCCTCAAATGCCGTTCTTGCCGCGATTATCTCCTCCTCATTCCCGATAGTCCTCTCCGTCCCTATCTCCTTCTCTTTTGGTTGGCGGAGGCTTAGCTACGGAATTTCTCTTCAGTTTGTATCCGGTTGTTATAATTGGCTCAGTTTTACTTGCTTAAATTTCACAAATGGCTTCGTGAATTCCAAAAGCTTTGATCCGATTTTTAAAAGTGGCCCAGATATACATATTTTAGTTAGTCCTGGCAATTTATTTTGAAATTTTATTGGTATCATTTCGTGTTTATTATTGGTGTCCCACTTTATGTATTTCTTTTGCAATTGCTGCATCATTCTTTAGCAATGGATTAGTTTTTTAGAATGAATTTGGTTCAGTAAGTCAAGTTTTTGAATCACTATCGATCTTAAAATGACTTTAAAATTTCCGTAACTGTTGCCAAGGCGTAAGGATATCGACATACGCATGATTCTGGTGAGAAGTCAGGATAATAATGTTAACAGGTTCATTGCGTCAACATACGTATTGTAGAATTTTAAAAGAACTCTACCATAAGAATAAAGGAAAGAAGTAAAAACGTTTTTGAACACTAAATGATGTCATTAGGTTAAATATTTCCCCGAACGAAGCGGAAATTTCTGCCAGACCGTCGTCCCTAGATTGCCGGATTTTGATAAACATGGAAGAATTTTTTCAAATGTAATATGTAACCCAATTTCACATGACGCAGCGGTTGTTCTCATTAAATAAACATATTATTAGTTCGTAATCTACCCGCTAAGAGAGGTTCCAGATAGACACAACTACCAAATAAATATCTCCTATAAAAACATAACCCAACACCCTCCTCTACAACAGGTCTCTCTTCATCTGTGAATACTCCCTTCATCCCATTATCATGTCAAGGATCTCCATCATATTCCTCATATACCTAACATTCTCCCCTCTATTAGAGTCTTCAACATCCCACTACCGCTCCTGCCAGACTTCATAGGATTTCTCCCAACAAACCCCACTCCTCACTCACCACTCCTAGTAATTCCTCATTTGATTTCCTTTCAGTCCATTTCACCTTCTCCATTTTTTTCCACGCCCACATTTCAAAAGCCTCCAGTCTACGTCCATCCTCCTGCTTCCACGACCACGTTTCCGCGTTGAGGGGTTGTTCCAAAACACTTCTGAGATACGTAAACTGTTCCACCTACTCTAGTTTTTGCAGTCCTATTTTAACATGTAGCTTAGCCTTTTTTCCTTTTGAAAAATCGCACAACCTTTGTTTTATTAATATTGATTCTCATCCCATATTTATCGCACTGGACCTATAATTCACTCAACAATGCATGCAACACCTTGGCTGACTGAGCAACTAATGCTTGGTCATCAGCAAACCTAACCGATTTTACGATTTCCCCTCCGACTTTCATTCCTACCTCCAGTTCTTCCCATGCCACTTTAATCATTTCCACCAAAATTACGTTGAACAGCACCGGTGATAATGGGCAACCCTGCCTTACACCTCTTCCTAACACTGCCCATCCGGACTCTCCGTTCCTCACTCGCACCTGAGCAGTAATGAGACTGATCCCCAACCTGAGCAAGAGACTGATCCCCAGCCTGTATAGATAGGGGATCAGTCTCTTGTCCCTCAAATTTATTCCTAATTTATTAGTTTTTCCCAATTCACTCTATAAGAGGCCTTTTAGAAATCTAAGAAACAGGAAAATACGTCCGGTTCCTAACCACTACCTCTACCCTATCTTTTTGAAAAGGGCGCTACACTCCATAACCACTTAAGTGTAATCAGAGACCACGTCCGCTCCATGGAAGCTGTGAGAATTGATCACACTGCTCGTAAATGTCAAACCATAATGCAATCTGATACCTCCATCTGCATCTACATAATACCCCGCAAGCCGCCGCAAGGGCGTGTGGCGGGGGGTGTTAGGTCACCAACCAAAAAATGGGATAAAGAAAAACCGCAATCAAAACAAACACAAATATGCAAACCATATCCACAGTTGTGCATATATTCATAGAAACACCCTATCATTCTAAACGCATACAAACACACATCCACCTCCCCTCACTCCACAAGCATGCAAGTACACATGCTTAATTACAACGAACAATTGTATCTTAAAACGCAGGCGGAAATCTATCCAAGAACGTGACGAAGATACCTTCCTGAGTCACCTGATATTTTCCATGTATACTTACGCCTTGTGTGGTGTCTAAACCATGTGTTGGTGATGACTAACCCGTCTCCTGCAGAACTCATATGCTTTCTCCCCGCATTCATTCCTCGTGCCAAAACCGCGGTCTCCCACCTCATGACCTTCTCTTACTTCGCCTACCGTCTTATTCCAATACCCGCTCATTATTAAATATTTCCCTGCAGGAACCCATGCGATTATGTCTTCTAACTAAATGTACATTCTATCGACTTCTTCCTCCTTATGATTACTTGGTTGTATGTATACCAGAACAGCTCATGTGTTCCCCACTCGGGGAACAAATGAGCGATGTTACACTGACCAGGAATGGAATAGAACATCTACTATGTAGCATCAAACCAAACAAATCACCTGGTCCGGAAGATATACCTGCTAGAATATTGAAGGAATTAGCCGTGGACATTGCCCCGTTTTTAGAAATTGTTTTCCTAAATTCGATAGAAGATGGCTCAGTTCCTCGCGACTGGAAGCTAGCCCATTTAAATCCCATTTATAAAAGCAGGGATAGGGAAAAACCAACCAATTACCGACTCATTTCTTTGACATAGATCTCTTGTAAAATATTAGAACACATTCTTGTCAGTAACATACTGAGGTTTCTTGATATTAGCATAGCACATACGCTTAGCGACGGATGAAATCATTCCATGGCTTCTCTTAAGCGATCTTTTGTGATACTCCAGCATGATCATCATTGAATAGTTGGTTTTTTCTGCGTAGCTAAAGCCAAAGGTACATTGAATATCATATAAAATTAACACTACATTGAATAAGTTGAGAACTTAAGTGTTATCCATTACCCAAACAAGTTCATTTGACAAAGTCCCCACGAACATATGAAGCCAATCAAATACAATTTTTTATGCGAATACTGAAAAGATAAAAATTGAATAAAATAATGAATGTTAATACTTTTAACTTTCTATGTCTATTTAAGTTACTATCTACTATGCCCTTCGAAAGCAGAGAATGTTACACTCTAGAGCAACTAGCGAGCACATATCTGTATAAATCCCATTTATAAAGGCGGGGATAGGGATAAACTAGCCACTTACCGACCCATATCTTAGACATCGATCACTTATAAAATATTAGAAAACATTTGTGTCAATTAAAAGGGACGTTTCAGGCGTGACATGGTGGAATATCATAATTAATTAAGATTGGCAATTTTCCACAAAATACTATTTCAAAAAATATATTTGTGGAAAATTACCAATTTTAATTAAACATTATTGTCAGTAACATGATGAGGTTTCTTCATAGTAGGAAATTCTAAGCCACAACATGCACGGATTTCGGAACAGCAGATCTTGCTAAACACAATTAGGTCTTTTCATTCACGATATACTTAGATCGGGAGAGAACAACACACAAGTCGACGCAGTATTCCTAGATTTCAGAAAAGCCTTCGATAAAGTCCCACACACAAAAATTATTACACAAACTTAGATGCTATGGAATCAATGGGAAACTATTAAAAAAATTTCAAGAAACTGTAATAGTAACTTTAACGGAGTCACCCGCTATGTGTGCATTATAATGCAACCTTTTCAGAGAGTAAAAATCATTCGCCTTGACCGGGATTCGAACCCGGATCCCTCGATATCCGGCCGAGTGCTTTAACCACTTAAGCTACCGAGACGTCCTATTACACTCTGAAATTTTGGGGGCTTTAAAGGAACAAGATGGTATGACGAAATACCGTACATACAATGTCACAGGTATTCGTAGAAATTTGAAATTGGCTTTATTAACATCGTGGACTATGGCGCGTCGCGCACGACTACGAATGCCTGTGACATTGTATGTACGGTATTTCGTCATAACATCTTGTTCCTTTAAAGCCCCCAAAATTTCAGAGTGTAAGAGGACGTTTCGGTAGCTTAAGTGGTTAAAGCACTCGGCCGGATATCGAGGGATCCGGGTTCGAATTCCGGTCAAGGCGAATGATTTTTACTCTCTGAAATGGGAAATTATTAATTGGATGCTCAAAGGAAAGAGATGTAACTTCGGGCGTCCCCCAAGGAAGTGTAATAGGGCCCCTTCTATTCTTAATATACATTAATGACTTAAGCGCACACGTTAGTAGTAATCTCAGGTTATTTGCTGATGATACGGTGGTATACAGGGAAATAAGGAACCGAATTGATCGCGAGCTACTCTCTAGGGACTTAGACACAATCTCGGATTGGTGCAAGAAATGGGGATTAATGCTTAATATAAACAAATGCGCAATTTTGAATTGTTGGAACAAAGGAAGGGGCGAACAGGACATAAACTACCAAATAGAGGGTTCAGTACTAACTACGGCCAAACGAGTAAAATATTTGGGGGTAGTTCTAACACCACGCCTTTCATGGGAAGCACATATCAGGACAATATGCGGATCCGCTTTAAAGAAACTGGGCTTCATTAAACGGGTAGTGGGGTAATGTAATGAGAAAGTTAAAGAGAGGTGTTATTTTGCTCTAGTTAGACCACATTTGAAATATGCCGCAAGTATTTGGGATTCTTGGGAGAAAATTTGGCAAAAAGAACTAGATAAAGTCCAGAGAAAATCCGCCAGATTGGTGACAAATATATATGACAAGAACACAAATGTTACAGGTCTCTTAGGGGATTTAGGCTGGGAGCCCCTTGAAATACGAAGAGAACAAGCGAGACTTAAACTTATAGAAAGATTCATGACCAGCGAGTTTAACGATGACATAAAAGGAATTATATTGGCTCCACACCACTTAGGCAGACCAGACCACAAAGTTAAAACAAGGGAGATAGATTTCACTACAGATAGATTCAAATGCTCATTCTTCCCCAGAACAATCAGGAATCATAATTGCAAGAATCCGAAGTCTAATTAGGAACATTAAAACCGTTTAAGTAAAAAGTCGGAATAAAATTAAAAATTCAAAGATTGTGCACGTGTATGCTTGTTGGTAGTTTGTGGGTTTTCATGTGTGTGTATTGGTTGGGGCGAATAGGTTCTTGCATTAATGTTTACAATATTTGGTTTGTGGGCTTTAAATTTGTGGATTTTGCATGCGGTTTGTATTCCTAATTTACGGGTGGTGCCCTAACACCCCCCGCCACACGCCCTTGTGGTGGCTTGCGGGGTATTAAGTAGATGTAGATGTAGTGTTTTATGTTGCACGTTCCTGTGTTGGTGGTATTTCTCCTTGCTACTTACTAAAATCTACCTTGCACGTTCTAGGATAAATTTCTTGCTGCATCCTAAGGTATAATTATTTGTAATAATTAAGCATATGTACTTGCGTGCTTGTGGAGTGAAGGGAGGTAGATGTGCACTTGCACGCGTGTAAAATGATAGGATGTTTCTATGAATGTATGCACAGCTGTGGATTTTGGTGTGTATGTTTGTGTTAGGTTTGAATGCGGTTTTTCTTTATTGTACATTGAAAAATGTAAATCAACAATGATATAATTGAATAAAGGCCGATTTTGTTGGTTCGGTTTTCATCTCTCTTAGCTGTAGTCGATCAGTTGCTTGTTCTATTTTGACTACGCTTCTTCCAACCTCTTTATTAAATATTATGGCAACCTCTCGTTGGCTCTCGTTCACTCTGCTGTATATTATTCTATAATTATCACTCCCCTAGTAGTAGGTAATAATCCCCTCTATCCTTCCATCTCACCTCGTCTAGGCCTAAAATATCTATATTTGCTCTTTCCATCTCTCGCTTAACATTCTCTAATTTTCCTGTCCTCAATATTGTATAAACATTCCAAATTCCTATTTTAACTAATTTATTCTTCTTCTTCTGTTCTGATGCGGTCGGTTTTCCGCTACAAGGGTTTCGTGGGACGACGACCGTGGAAGCCTTGCCTCTCCCGCTGCTGGGCACGACACACATGTCGATGGGCCCAGTGTCGTAGTTGCCAGGGCAGATTCTCTCTATACTGTCTATCATAAAAGTCCTGGGAATAATAATTGAGGTGGTTTCCCGTTTATTTCAAGAATAATATTTTAACGTGACACCATTACTCAATGGCCTTACTGAGGAACACGCTGCGTGCACTATCTTTCGTTTGGGATGAAGACTTTCGACGATTCTGGAGATGACGACCGTGCCGTCATCTCCAGAACGCCAACTACATATGTGATTAACGTTTATAGTATAAGTGTATATAGTATAGGTGTAAATTATTATTTAAAAATACATAGTATAAGCATAAAGTATATGTAGTTTTGACGCTTCGAAAAATGCATCACGTTTGAGTTTTTACAAGTTCTTTTTTGGAATTTGACAATAGAAATGTTGTTGGTAAAATTTCAGTGTTTATCGATTCTGATTTCGGGGAGAAACAACACGAGTATTGGAACACAATTGACGTGTGCATGTAATTCCTGCCACCATTTTCGCTGCATATCACTGCAAGCGCGTATGCAGGCATCCAGGCGTTTCGCGATCAGGCCAAGGGCTCTCCCATTGGGCTCTGGTCACAGGTTTGCCAGAGACTGAGGGCGGAGCCACCGGTCGTTTGGCCCCACCGGCTTTGGGGCAAAACGCGGCAGGGCCGAGGGAATGAATGGATCGAGGGCGTACGCAATCGACTTAGCCGCTCATGGATAGTGACAATCGATTGCAATCGTGCACGACCGGGCCTTCATTTCGGCCACATTCACGTGAGCTGGTGCCATCCGATAGTGTTGCGGGTAATTGTGAAGCGATCGATTGGGAAGAACAGGAATAGTGCTGGGCAAAGTTCATTCTGCGTCCGGTCCAATGTGCGGTTTGACGTTGGCTAGCTCGAATTACAAATTGAACACAATTGACAGGTTTTCAAAAGAAGGGAGGGGAAATGTTCAATCAAGTTTGCTAAAAAATTTCCGATATGCTTGCGGACTGATTTGCGTTCATTTTGAATACTCACTTCTCATATTAGAATCGGCATTTAAGACTTCTGAAAATAAAGAGAACTACGGTTTATCCATAAAAAAGTCTAAATTGGATTTTTGCCTACTTTTTGAGATTTCTAATTCAATTATTAGGAAGGACGGAAACAATAAGCCTCAAGGACGTCTAGAAGACAAACAGTTTCTTGTAAAATAGCAATGCCAGGTGATTGATGGCAATTAACTTGTGGCTTAAGTTTTTCAGGAATAAACTTATGGAGGAGTAATGCTGCAGGATCAGGAAAATAGTGGAGGAGTTATTTTCAAAGAAGTGAGTAATGAAATAGTCATCCATTCTTTAGCGAGTTATGAAACATATACTAATATCTTCCGTTAGAATAAAACTGAAAAATGAAAATGAATGGCCTGTATTCGTTCACTTCGGCGATATGAAAGTGCAAATGGAAGATTTATTCTATGCAATGATATTTGAATATGCTCAACATATATGAGGAAATATATAGCATGCTATATAGTATATATATGTATATATAGTATATTATATATAATATATTTTATATATTTTAATTGAACACGTCTCATCAGTTATAATGTATCTGTTTTGAATAAAAATAGAAAACCCCAACTAATATCCCCAAATGGAATAACTAGAGATAATTAACAAGTTAAATTTTATTCCTACTTATGAGGACTAATTGTTTCCCTACATGAATTAATTTTGAGAGAATAATGAACTAACGAAACTAATTTTACAATAAAATTAATTTCTTCAGATATATCGAGATGGAATAGTGTGATTATCCTTAGAATTGAAAAGACATCCCTACTGTATCTCAAAGCTGGACTCAGAACTCTTAAGTCTTTTTCGAGGGCTTTAAATTCCAATTAAAATGACGAAAGAGCTTTAAGGGGCTAGTGAATTTTTACAGCTGGTGGCCACAATTTTATTAATTATAATCTTAATAAAAGCTGTGAATTGTAATTGGGGAAATTAGCTTTCATTTTAGTTCAGGGTCTCGTTTAGAATTCCATCTTAATCAATTTAACGTTTCAGATAATAATTAAATAAAAAAATAAATGGTACTGTAACATAGACAAAGTATTTAGGAAAGCCAAAGAATAAAAGTCAAAAATAGAAAGTAATTATTAGGAAAATGCATGGAAAATTTGATGCTTCGGAGAAAATTTTTAGGACAAAATTCTATATCTCAAGCAAAACATTTAAAAATATATAAACTAATGTGTTATATTTTTTTAAAACCTCATTTGTCAGTTAAAAAACAAAAACTCTTAAATAAGAATATGAAATTTCTGAGTAGCTGACATTAATTTCATTATGTGCACAATATTAGTAAAAAAACATTAATTTGCCTTAAGTATAATTTATGATGATAAACGAATTTTCCATTTTTCACTATTAGCTAACACAACTAAAATTGATTCTGAGTCAAGTTGCGTTTTAGGACTTGGAGGAATAATAGATAAATATTCAATTTGGTCCAGTTTAATAGAAGTGATTGATCAATTACTGCTGGATGGACAAAAAAGGAGGGAGAGAATGCCGGACTGATATCATCTTTGACTGATACCCGAAGAAGTCAGTGTCATAAGGCAATTTGTAAAATCATTTTGACGACTATATTCTAATGAAAACATTCAATTACATGTCGACTGCTCAAAATGTAATAATACGGACAGGTTTTGAAGATTTTTATGTCATTGAAATTGTAGAAGAGTGAATCTTTCAACACGGGTAGAGAATGCAAAATATTTTTTAAATTAATGCTAATGAATATTATTTATAACATATCAAGTGAAAATGCTGTGATACTCTTGTTATCTACCAGTGTTTAGTTTGTTATCTTACTCGTATTTTTAATACAATGCGACTTTCAAAACTCTAATGGAGATTTAAGGAACATATTTACAAATTAAATCGAATTATTTTGATATTTTCTGGAAATCTAATAACAATTGTGGTAATTTGTAAAATAGCGATAAACATACATTCTATATTTTCATGGAATAAGTACTATTACCCATAAAGAACACTTACTGTCGGCACTGAATACCTATTTGTAAAACACGGCATATTTTGCATCATCGACCATGTCCTCCGCGCAAACTGAGTACGCTGGCATGTTAAACAACCGCAAACTCGGGAGGGCGGTGCACGATCCTGCCCCGTCGCCCCACGCCGGAGGTTGAGTGTGTACGGCGGCAATCGATCAGCCGCTGATTCGCCAAGCCAGGCAGCGTTCACAGCGCAACCCTTCAATGCACCCCGTCCCCATTCCCTCGAATCAGGAGCATCCCCCACTATTCCCCCGCGAGGGTTTATCATGACCCCTGCGCCCTTATCTTCTCTTTCGCTCATTGTCTCTCGACCGATGCCGACGACTTCCTGCCCCACGACCACGGACACAGAGCACCACTCCCACACACAACCACGGTGTGGATGGTGCAAGGGAGGACCGCCCACACGCGACATGCAAGCCCAGTTGCGGGGCCGGTTCCCTCTCCGCCCCTCCCACGAGACAAAAGAAGTTTCGGGATCGGATGGAGGGCAAGGGGGTCACGGGAGGGGAATGTACCGGCGACCTTGTCCCAGTCATCATCTCTCTCTCTTCTCTGGAGCGGGACAAAAGAGGAAGGAAGACAATGCAGAAAACGGGCGAAATAGCGAGAGAAACGGGTGCGGCAGGGTGGGGGAATGCAGATTGGAGGGGATCGCGGCACGGCTCCTACCCCCGCTGGAATGAACTCCGGCGTGCGCTTTCCCGATTCCACCTGACGAGAATCAACTCCCCTCCCCTGGCTCCTCTTGATGTCTCTCTGCCCCTTCATTGCCACCCTATTCATCCTGATATGCCTTTCGCCTCATCACCTGAGCCTAATTACCATTCATGCTACTTAATCCAATCTCTCTCTCTCCCCGATTACTTCACGCGTAACTACGCCTCATCACGGATTACTTTTTTGAATTGCTCATCGCTCTACTAGAATTACTTGCATTTTTAAACAATTATAATGGTATGGAATGAACCCTTTTTCGAATATCTTCCAATTTTGGTTGAGCTTCTCTAGAATTGGATCAGGATGAAAACTGAGAACTTATACCATGCCAAAAATAAAGTATAATCTCCACTCAAGTTTCTCCATCAAGTTATTTATTCTAAGAGAGGTCTGATGACTTTTTTGAAAATATACGATTTTAGTCGTTTATTTTTTCACTCATCGCAAATATTGGGATAGGACTGTACGGTTATAAATAGCAAAAATTCCACTTGTCACCCTCAGCGTCTAGGAAATAATTAGCTCTTCTCAATTGCATGTACTTTCACTAACCTCGCGTGTTTCGTTGTCAAAACCCTTTCTTTCCGCATTATATCACTGGAAAGCCCTTAAATAAAATAGTGGTATTTACAGTACTGCAGAATTTCGCCTTCTTAATTTCCAAATTCTGTCTTGAACGTTATTAGATAAATTTTTACTGTATCCTAAGTTGCAATTGTTTATCAATTGATAGTATACTATATATATATATATACACATATATATATATATTTGCATGCGTGTAAATTTAAAATCTATTTGCATGAATGTATACATCACTTTAGGTGTAGGTTTCCATATGTGTTGATTTTTCATGTGGTTTTGTTCCATTTTACCAATGGTGATCTAACACCACCTTCCACGCACCTTTGCGGCAGCTTGCAGGATACTATGTAGATATACATCTACATCTACATAATACCCCGTAAGCCTCCACAAGGACGTGTGGCGGGGGGTGTTAGTTCACCACCCAAAAAAAGGAATAAAGAAAAACCACATTAAAAACTAACACATACATATACACCCAAATCCACAGTGGTGCATACATTCATAGAAACATCCTACCACTTTACAAGCATGAAAAAAAATCTACTACCCTTCACTTTACAAGCATGCAAGTACGTATTCTTAATTATAAACAATAATTGTACCTTAGGATGCAGCAAGAAATTTATCCTAGAACGTGCAAGGAAGATTTTAGTAAGTAGCAAGGCGAAATTCCACCAACACAGGAACGTGCAACATAAAAGACTACATCTACATCTACTTAATACCCCGCAAGCCACCGCAAGGGCGTGTGGCGGGGGGTGTTAGGGCACCACCCGTAAATTAGGAATAAAAACCGCATGCAAAATCCACAAATTTAAAGCCCACAAACCAAATATTGTAAACATTAATGCAAGAACCTATTCGCCCCAACCAATACACACACATGAAAACCCACAAACTACCAACAACCATACACATGCACAATCTTTGAATCTATCTGTAGTGAAATCTATCTCCCTTGTTTTATCTTTGTGGTCTGGTCTGCCTAAGTGGTGTGGGGCCAATATAATTCCTTTTGTGTCATCGTTAAACTCGCTGGTTATGAATCTAAAGAATCTAATGAATCCCCTAAGAGACCTGTAACATTTGTGTTCTTGTCATATATATTTGTCACCAATCTGGCGGATTTTCTCTGGACTTTATCTAGTTCTTTTTGCCAAATTTTCTCCCAAGAATCCCAAATACTTGCGGCATATTCCAAATGTGGTCTAACTAGAGCAAAATAACACCTTTCTTTAACTTTCTCATTACCTTTACCCACCACCCGTTTTATGAAGCCCAGTTTCTTTAAAGCGGATCCTCATATTGTCCTTATATGTGCTTCCCAAGAAAGGCGTGGTGTTAGAACTACCCCCAATTATTTTACTCGTTTGGCCGTAGTTAGTACTGAACCCTCTATTTCGTAGTTTATGTCCTGTTCGCCCCTTCCTTTGTTCCAACATTTTAAAATTGCGCATTTGTCTATATTAAGCATTAATCCCCATTTCTTCCACCAATCCGAGATTGTGTCTAAGTCCCTAGAGAGTAGTTCGCGATCAATTCGGTTCCTTATTTCCCTGTATACCACCGTATCATCAGCAAATAACCTGAGATTACTACTAACGTGTGCGCTTAAGTCATTAATGTATATTAAGAATAGAAGGGGCCCTATTACACTTCCTTGGGGGACGCCCGAAGTTACATCTCTTTCCTTTGAGCACAACCCATCGATGACTACATTTTGTTTGCGATTTGGCAAGACGTATCTAATCCAATTAATAATTTCCCATCGATTTCATAGCATCTAAGTTTGTGTAACAATTTTTGTGTGTGGGACTTTATCGAAAGCTTTTCTGAAATCTAGGAATACTGCGTCGACTTGTGTGTTGTTCTCTCCCGATCTAAGTATATCGTGAATGAAAAGACCTAATTGTGTTTAGCAAGATCTGCTGTTCCGAAATCCGTGCATGTTGTGGCTTAGAATTTCCTACTATGAAGAAACCTCATCATGTTACTGACAATAATGTTTAATTAAAATTGGTAATTTTCCACAAATATATTTTTTGAAATAGTATTTTGTGGAAAATTGCCAATCTTAATTAATTATGATATTCCACCATGTCACGCCTGAAACGTCTCTTTTAATTGACACAAATGTTTTCTAATATTTTATAAGTGATCGATGCCTAAGATATGGGTCGGTAAGTGGCTAGTTTATCCCTATCCCCGCCTTTATAAATGGGATTTATACAGATATGTGCTCGCTAGTTGCTCTAGAGTGTAACATTCTCTGCTTTCGAAGGGCATAGTAGATAGTAACTTAAATAGACATAGAAAGTTAAAAATATTAACATTCATTATTTTATTCAATTTTTATCTTTTCAGTATTCGCATAAAAATTGTATTTGATTGGCTTCATATGTTTGTGGGGACTTTGTCAAATGAACTTCTTTGGGTAATGGATAACACTTAAGTTCTCAACTTTTTCAATGTAGTGTTAATTTTATATGATATTCAATGTACCTTTGGCTTTAGCTACGCAGAAAAAAACAACTATTCAATGATGATCATGCTGGAGTATCACAAAAGATCGCTTAAGAGGAGCCATGGAATGATTTCATCCGTCGCTAAGCGTATGTGCTATGCTAATATCAAGAAACCTCAGTATGTTACTGACAAGAATGTGTTCTAATATTTTACAAGAGATCTATGTCAAAGAAATGAGTCGGTAATTCGTTGGTTTTTCCCTATCCCTGCTTTTATAAATGGGATTTAAATGGGCTAGCTTCCAGTCGCGAGGAACTGAGCCATCTTCTATCGAATTTAGGAAAACAATTTCTAAAATCGGGGCAATGTCCTCGGCTAATTCCTTCAATATTCTAGCAGGTATATCTTCCGGACCAGGTGATTTGTTTGGTTTGATGCTACATAGTAGATGTTCTATTCCATTCCTGGTCAGTGTAATATCGCTCATTTGTTCCCCGGGTGGGGAACACATGAGCTGTTCAGGTATACATACAACCAAGTACAAAAAAGTTCAAAATCTATTATTTATTGACTTAATTAGGCAAAATTGAGACTTATAATCCCTTATTCCACTTAA
The DNA here is from genome assembly GCA_037158775.1 of Hetaerina titia. NCBI lineage: Eukaryota > Metazoa > Arthropoda > Insecta > Odonata > Calopterygidae > Hetaerina > Hetaerina titia. Next base: position 7,039,358 of record CM073768.1, on the reverse strand, counting down.
ACCTTCGATAGTACACTTAAGAAAATTAAATACAACCACTAGGTGGAGGAAAATCCACCTAGGTGGGAATCGAATCGTGGCGTCTGGTTGGTAGGTTACCCCGCCGCCACCGGGGAAGGCAGAATAAAGAGACAGAGAAAAGCCGGGGACGAGACGGGTGGAGGGCACACTCCCTTCGAGTCAATATCTCCGGCGTCGAAACCCGGCGAGTTCTTTTCTTATTCCCATCGGTGCGTGCACTGTCATCCCTCGTGCCACATCCATTCCAGTCTCACTCCCTTGCCCTGCATCTCTCTGACTCTCTGTCTAGATACTTACATATTTAGAATAATTTAGAATTGAAACCTGAGCCTGTATTCTAATTAATTTTTAAACTTACATTTCTCAATGTATTTATTTTTCTTTGATAAAGTTGTGGATGAGTCATTAGTTGCAAACGCACACCTCAATTTATTGATCACGAGGATGAAACCCAGGCGTACATCTGTAAACTTTTCAACTATTTAATTGATAAAATCTGGTTATTTTAGTTTACCAGTTCTAGTTTTGTTTCAATTCCTAAGATGGGGACGGGAGAGTCAATTGCTCATTCCACCCACATGAAGGAAAAAAGTCAATCGATTTTCCCGCCTGCAATTGGGTACGCAATTCTTTCTTCCTCTGCCTCAAAAGCGTTGCTAAAGATGACGTTCACTGGAAAGATTACGAGAAAGGGAATCCACCCACAGATTACGCGTTGGCTAAAAAAATAAAACATATTTACTACGATCAATACTGATCAATTTCGCAAAAAACCTTAGTACTGAAGTAATAAATGCTGATTTACTTTTCTTTCATAAACACCATCCTTTACACCGTAGGACCTGCAGTGGGAGGAATGACAAGACGAAAGGGTTAAGAGGCGAAAGGGTTAAAGACATGACGAAAAGGGTTAAGAGGCAAAAACCATATCTCCCCTCGGCTACGACCGATTTTCCTTCGGATCCAACCCCACTTACCCCTACCATTCCTCAACCCTTCCCTCTAGTTCACGGATTGAAGGACATTCCGTACGAGCATACCTTTTAAACAAACCATGTATATTTCCGTAATTTTATTGATGTGATAAATCTAAGAATTTCGTAATAAACTGGTTTTTGCAAATATATTCATATAATATTCCATAACAATTGTCACTTAATAATTGACTGCTCAGCTTTGCCGCCCTGTCTCATACTAGTCCTACCACACTGTGGTCCTTGCGCTCAATTCACAACCCATGCATACGATGCCTTTCTACGCTCAGGAGTGACTGTAATCCCTTGGATGATGGTCCGCCAGATTGTTCTTTCATCAATCAAACCAGTCTAATCATATTCGCCCACATTAATTCCTACCTCTGACAATTCCTGTTCCTCTTGGTTATGCCTCACCGCTTATTAGTAAAATAGCACGGATGATAAACTCCTATCCCCGCTCACCCCATTTTGTTATGGCCGATAAGCCCTCCAGTCCACTCCCAACAAATGTGTCCATCAACGTGTCATGTCTGCTCTAAGATTCGCTATCTCAAAATTCTGGAAATAAAGATAAACAATCTATTTGCATGCTACATTCTTTTTTCTCATCGAATTGATTTCTCCTAGAGGATAAGGCATACCCTTCTCCTTTCTGATACCAAAATGACATCCCTATAAGCAAGTAGTATGCGACACTCTTCCTAATTATTTTGCTAGCGATCCATAGTGCCATCCAATTTTCTTAGGAATCAGAACTTTTGCACGAAGAGCAGAATAAATACGTATATTATGAAATAAATCATTTTTAACAAGTAGGTAATGTTGAATGAATATTTGAGATATGAGTAGACAGCTAAATTAAGGAAGCTAGCAAGAGAATGTTAAAATATGAAACATGCATTACGGTTAAAATATCAAACTAGACTTATGTTTATGGAACTACTATATGTCCTAAAACTTCCAAAAAGATGGAAGGAGTAAGATAAATAAATTTTCGGTGTAATGAATGAGATTAAACTCTCATCATCATCATCTGCAGCTCTACAGCCCGGCTTCCTCTATGATATGCCTCCATTAAGTTCTTATTCTTGCTTTGTCCTTCCATCTTGTAACTCCTATTGCCTTCAAGTCATATTCCACATCCTGTAGCCATCTCTTCCTTGGTCTACCTCTTCTTCTGACTCCTTCCATCTTGCTATTAAGTATCAGTTTGGGCATTCTGTCATTTTCCATCCTTTCTACATGCCCCAACCACGCCAGCCGGAGATTAAGATTAAACTCTAGACGATCTTAATACATTAATAAAGCACATTATGTGCATATATCGCTAAGATATATCTATCGTAACTTCATAAGGTTGATTGACAGTTTTATAAGCCCATAGAAAACCATCATATGCGCGAAAAAAAATCATTAATAAAAATCACATAGAAACCTTACTATTCCGGATCGCAATCATTTAACCTTCGTAACAGTATGGTTTTGTTTGGAAGGAACGTTTTTTCTTGAACGGATTATTCCCAGAATAATTTATTTTCAAAATTTCTGAATATCACAATAATTGAAACCATGAAGTGAGCTGACGATATCATTGGCTCATTTCATTCCCCAGCAACAATGAAGACGTATTCCATGGAAAAGAGAATTGGAGATTGTGATACCTTATTAATATTTTAGAGTTTTCCGCATTCGTTAAAAGGAGTATTTTCGACAGAAGACTAAATAATTGGATCCACTGAATATTGAGCGGGAATCCCATGCGGAGAGGCATGCTCGAGCGACTCCGAATTGGTTCGCTACCTCTGAGAATGGGACGAGTGTGGGGGTGGGGCCGGGGGGAAGTGCCTTCCGTTGTCAAAATGGAAAAGAGGAGGAGGGCCAAGACGGCGCTGTAATAGAAAATTTAGCGGAGGGATTTAATCCCCTCGGCGCTGACGGCGGCGGGCACACACCAGGGGGGTTGCGGAAGGCTAATCGTGTGGAGTGGGTAGGAGAGGGGCGACACCAAGAAAGGGAAAGGAGGCGGAGGACCCCTGGGGGCGGTCGAGAAAGGGGACGAGTGTGACTAGCAATTGCCTCGCGAAGGAGTCACCCTCCGCCTTTTTCTCCCCAGGGGCCTCACCCCCCGCCCGCACCCCCGGTCCTTGTCGTCCACTGGAGGCTGATCCCTTCAACCGCCCCCAGCGGCTCCCTCCCGGCCCCCGCCCACCTGACCTAACCCGCAGGAGGAATCCGCGCACGCCGGCGGAAGAGGAGAGGGGCCCCCACCAAAAGTATCACGGAAAATGGCGACACGTCCCGGGCATTAAATGTAGACTTCCGGAATGGGATCTGGCTCCCGCAACGGTATGAGAATTAAGTCCCGACGGAAAGCGCTCAGTACTGTGCCCTGCCTCACCCCCTCCCGCACCCTCTCACACGCCCAGAGCGAGTGAGTCGTGAGCTTCGGTAATAATGGAGGAATCGAGCGAGGCACGGTCGTTGCGGGGAATGATGGGAGTCACGATGCGGACGGGGAGGAACGGCGGGCGTCGGGTTGGACGGTGGGGCGGGTGAGGACTACACTCGTTGGGTGGGAGGGTGCATGCGGGGGAGGGATGGCGTGGTGGCGAAAGAGCCGCGGAGAGCCCGAAAAGTCAGGGGATCACGCGAGTGAGGATGGACGGGTTTCCGTCGACGGCTAAAAGGTTCAGAAAACCACAAACTCACACACACACACACACAAAGTCACATGGTGAGAGGCCCGGATCTCCTCCCACCACCCCCATCGCTCACTCATGCAAACGGCCTCTAAATGTCTGCAATTTTACGAGGGGTTCTCCCGTGGGGATGTTGGGAGGGAGGATGTTGGGAGAGGAAGGGGTTGGGGTGGGGGGCCTTACGATCGTCTTGGCTGAGGTATCAGACGTCGCGAGCGGTGATTTCACGGACGGGGATCTTCCGATAAACAGCGTTCAGATTTCGGCAGCTGCACGCTCTCTATGATCCACTGGCACGAAGGGGACTTCTGCCTCCAACATTGTTTTGGCTTCAACGGTTGAATCATGCAAGGATTGGGAATATAATAACTTCACTTGCGTTTTCAACACTCACAGATCGCCTAAAGTCCTAGAGATTTGGGCAGGTTAAAAGAAAGCAAGAATGCAGAAAGATTTTATTTTAAATCAAGCCAAATATTCAGTATCACAGGATATATGTGGTTCATAAACCAACATATCTTACCCTGTCTTGTTTTTATCGATAAAATTGTTCAGCCTAGCCACCACCACTTATGCCTGCACGTCAAAGATACTCACTGTGCTACTCACATGATGACATTTAAAGCGCGCCACGCAATAATCTCCCTTGAGTGTCCTTAGCACTACGCAATTGGTTTGGGGGGGGGGGACGTCGTCAGGGAGTATTGTGGTTGCGCCTTGAGTTGCATTTGCCAAAATGCGATGATTTTTTTAGAATATATTATATCTTTATTTTTTGAAGTAACCATTTTGTTTTATCAATTTTCAATGTCATCCTTCTGAAATCTCATCAATATCAGTGTCCGTACGTACCCTATGGTTAATTTCTTTCGAGTTTCTTTCTAAAAGGCAAGCAACTAAATTTGGAATTTTCAAAAATTACGCCTAATTAATGGAGGATAGGAAACTTTAAGAAGGGTTTTTCGTTGCAGTTGAATATCACCACAAAACAGTATCTCCCAGGAAAACCAATAATTCTTCAGAAAGATGTTCTTTGACCTCAGCTACGATCATATTACGCGCAAGGCAAGGAAAATTCACATTCAGGCAATTCCAAATATTAAATGCAGATAATGCATTGTCTATGACGACTGCCTGCTATTGAAATTAATTTTGTTCTATTCAAGTTGTTACCTTCTTGATTTGACCTCGACAATATGTCTCATCTCTCCCTGTCTTACCCTGTTTACCCAGCGTTCTCCCTTATATCGCGGTATTCAACGTTTGACAAGCTGCTTATATTTTCTCCATCAAATTTCTTTGCTTCTTTCGGATATTCCCCAGCAACACCCCAGCGACTCTTCGATGGCTCTACCTTAACTTCCGCGCTTTTCTCCTTATTGGTCCATTTTATTTCCTTCATCCGCCACACCCAATATTCAAAATACTCCAATCTACGCTTGTCTTCCCTCTTCAAAGACCAGTTTTCGCACCAATAAAGTACTATGCTTCAAATTAAAATCCTTTGCAACCTTTCATTCACATTTTCACTATTTGGAATCGGCATCAAGTCCATTCATCCTTCGAATGTCTCTTCCTTCGGCGTAATTCTTGTTCCAATGACCTCACTACCCTGATCTCATTCCTCCTCAATTTTTCCTAATAGATAAACTGCGCCACCTGATCTATTGCATGCCTTCCTCTTTTAGTATATAACTCATCTACCTCTCAAAAATAGCAGCACTTTTGTTTTCTTTTGTCAATCGTTTCCATAAACCTCTCAAATTTATCCTCTTAAGAACTCTTTTCAGTAACATAATGAGGTTTCTTGATAGTAGGAAAATACTAAGCCACAATCAGCTAGGATTTTAGAAGAGCAGGTCTTGCGAAACACAATTACGCCTTTTCAATCACGATATATTTAGATCGGGAGAAAACAACACGCAAGTCGACGCAGTATTTCTAGATTTCAAAAAAGCCCTCGATAAAGTCCCACACATAAAAATTGTTACACAAACTTAGATGCTATGGAATCAATGAGAGATTTATTAATTGGATTAGAGACTTCTTGTCAAACCGCAAACAAAATGTAGTCACCGATGGGTGGTGCTCAAAGGAAAGAGATTTAACTTCGGGCGTCCCCCAGGGAAGTGTAATAGGGCCCCTTCTATTCTTAATATACATGACTTAATATAATGACTTAAGCGCACACGGTAGTAGTAATCTCAGGTTATTTGCTGATGACACGGTGGTATACAGGGAAATAAGGAGCCGACTAGATCGCGAGCTACTCTCTAGAGACTTCGACACAATCTCGGATTGGTGCAAGAAATGGGGATTCATGCTTAATATAGACAAATGCGAAATTTTGAAATGTTGGAACAAAGGAAGGGGCGAACAGGACATAAACTACGAAATAGAGGGTTCAGAACTAACTACGGCCAAACGAGTAAATTATTTGGGGGTAGTTCTAACACCACGCCTTTCATGGGAAGCACATATCAGGACAATATGCGGATCCGCTTTAAAGAAACTGGGCTTCATTAAACGGGTAGTGGGGAAATGTAATGAGAAAGTTAAAGAAAGGTGTTATTTTGCTCTAGTTAGACCATATTTGGAATATGCCGCAAGTATTTGGGATTCTTGGGAGAAAATTTGGCAAAAAGAACTAGATAAAGTCCAGAGAAAATCCGCCAGATTGGTGACAAATATATATGACAGGAACACAAGTGTTACAGGTCTCTTAGGGGATTTAGGCTGAGAGGCCTTTGAAATACGAAGAGAACAAGCGAGACTTAGACTGTTAGAAAGATTCAGAACCAGGGAGTTTAACGATGACACAAAAGGAATTATATTGGCCCCACACCACTTAGGCAGATCAGACCACAAAGATAAAATAAGGGAGATAGATTCCAAAGCAGACAGATTCAAATACTCATTCTTCCCCAGAAAAATCAGGAATCATAATTGCAAGAATCCGAAGTCTATTTAGAAATATATAAAACATTTAAGTTAAAAGTCGGAATAAAATTAAAAATTCAAAGATTGTGCATGTGTATGTTTGTTGGTAGTTTGTGGGTTTGCATGTCTGTAAAAGGGTTGGGGTGAAAGGGTTCTTGTATGAAAGTTTACCTTGTTTCGTGTATGGGCTATAAATTTGTGGCTTCTGCATGCGGTTTTTCCCCCCTAATTTACGGGTGGTGCCCTAACACCCCCCGCCATACGCCTTTGCGGCGGCCTGCAGGGTATTGAGTGGATGTAGATGTGTAGGCGCGATGAACTACTCCTAGTGTGCCTCCTAGCGAGCTCTTCCGGGCGGGATGGTGATGTGATGGCGCATCCAAATACTGGTCGGTATGTGTTTTCTTTCGGTACACTGCATGTCCAAGGGAGTCTTTGGGTTTTTTAGTCATTAAAACATCCAGAAAAGGGAAAACACCGTTCTGCTCAGTTTACATGGTAAATTTTATGGCCGGATGTTGTTGGTTAAGGTGTTTTAGGAACAATTCCAGTTCTTCCTTCCCGTGCGGCAAGATGACGAAGGTATCATCGACATAGCGGATCCAAAGAGATGGTTTCTTTGGCTATGTCTCAATGGTCTTCTCTCAAAATTCTCCATGAAGATGTCAGCTACTACAGGAGAGATAGGTGATCCCATGGCCGCACCTTCTTTCTGCTAATAATACTTGTCATTCCAAAGGAAGTATGAGTTCTTGAGACAGAATTCTGGAAAGGTCTGGGAAATCCTTAGGTAATCCTTCCGAAGTGAGTTCTTTGATGAGTGCCATTGAGTCATCAATGGGTGTATTTGTGTAGAGAGAGACTACGTAAAAACTCACTAGCACGTCTCGTTCCTTAACTTTTATATTATTGATGGTGCTAATGAATTCCGTGGAGTTTTTCACAGACGAGTCGGTTCTCCCGGCGAAGGGTTGGAGAGAACGTGCGACGCATTGTGCTAGCTTGTAGGTTAGTGCGTATATGTTGCTTACAATGGGTCGTAGGGGGACCCCCTCCTTGTGGACCTTGGATAATCCATACAGACGCGGTGGTTTAGCTGCCGATGAAATGAGTCTCCTTTTACCTTCTGTTGGGATGGATGACCGTTTGATTTTCTACCTTTTGGGTCGTTCTAACTTTGCTGTTGGGTCACTTTTCAATAGGGAACAGGTGCTGCTGTCCAATAAGGCTGCAATTTTGTTGTGGTAGACCTCTTTCTTCATGATTACCGTAGCATTCCCCTTATCGGCTGGTAGGACAAGAAGTTCCTTATTGCCATGTAGTGTTTTCCCAATGCTTTGCGTTCTGCAGCGGTGGTATTGGCCCTAGCTGGTTTCGCCTTGCGGAGGATTTGAGTGACATCCTCCCTTATCTCGTTGGCTAGATGTTTAGACTGGGGGCGAAACAGTTGTCCATCAACTAAACTACGCGACGGTAATTCCCGGAAACAGCATGAATCAATCATCAGATCGACGCCGCGGAAGCCTAACGATCGATACAAAAGAATGTTTGTCCACTAAATAAACGAATTCACCACCCAAGTATTGGTATTTAATGAAATATTAAGACTCGTAGTTTTTATGGGAAGCGACCGACAGCTAAGGTCATTTGTGCCTTTAGAGATGAATGGGAAAGGAGGAAGGGTGGAGAGAAACCCGGCGTCGGCATTAGCCAACTCTTTTCGAAAGGCGCCAAGAGGTTCGTAGTTTAACGTCCCATCCAAAGGACGTCGTACTCACTCAAACTGATCACGAAGCACCTCAAGTAGGGATCGGGATACTGCTGAAAAATATGTATTGTCTCCAGAATTTGAACCCGAGGCCTCTATGAGGGAAGCCGTTACGTTAGCCCCCGAACCAACAGATTCAAGAATATAAATATTGTAAGTGTGGTGGCCAAATGTTTAGCCCTACAGTTTTCTAAGCTAGATTTGTATTAACTGCTGCACGATATACATTCGTCTAATTTCATTGTTGGCTACTGTTCTCCAAGTGTAGATTTTACATTATTTCTATGGCAAGAGTTGCTAGTGAACAACTGATTTCGAGGCACCCCTGCAAGAAAGGTTTATTATGTTGCAAAATTATTACTATGGTGCTTCTAAGAGGTTTATGGGGTATATTTAAAATGTAAAGGCAGTTTTCTTACATTTCAATATTGGCCGGTTAAGACTAAGTTATACGAATGCAGCTCCATCTATTGATTGTTTCTTAAACCGCTGAAGTTATTGTTTTGACTCAGTAGTCGTTTGCCAATCAATGAATTTAGATGACACTGTCCGCGAAAATCTGTGCTCGTGCTACTTGCGTAGTGCACGCTTTGTCCAAAAAGGATTATCAACTGTCCAAATAAATGGGGAATTGTGGCCATTTTATGGACCTACAACAATGAGTGCATTTAGACCACGGTGTCGAGACTTTAAAAATGGTAGCACAAATGTGCATGATGAGTGGCAGGCCCAGTGTCAAGACCGTTCGCTACCTCCACCGTTGGGTTACTTTTCCTGTCTGTTCCTTGGGGAGGGGATGTTGAAGGTGATAATGGAATTACGCGTTTTTACTTTTCAAGTTCTAGCTTGCACATTATCGGATGAATTTCTTACTGCATCCTAAGGTGCAATTATTTGTTAGATGATAGCATATGCATTTGCATGCTTGTAGAATGAAAGAATTTTTGCATGAATGCATACGCCACTGTTGGTACAGGTTTGCATATATATGTTTATTTTGCATGTGGTTTTGTTCCCTTTTACAGGTTGTTACCTAAAACCCCCCGCCATACGCCCTTGCGGTAGCTTACGGGGTATTATGTAGATGTAGATATAGAAGACCGATGAAGTCGTTCAACAAGTGGACCAAGAACTGCGATCTGATCGACAATTGGTGGTTAGTTTTCCTGCTGATAATAAAATTCCTGTTGGTAGACGTACCACTGTTTAAATGGTTGTTATAGAAAAGCTCGAATTTCACCTGATTTAGGCTAGGCGGGAACTGACAATTCTTACCAACAAAACAAAGAGCAAACAAAGAATTTTGAGTGGTCGAGCATTTTTGGACCCCATTCTACAGTCTTGACATTGCACCCAGAGTCTAATTCCTCATCTTGCACATGAATCTGTGGCTTCGTGGACAACAGTTTGAAAAAGACGAGAAAATCCAGACTACCGTCGCCAACTGTTCTAATTTCCATGTGGCGAATGTATGCGCTGGGGGCCACGGATACTGCTGATTCAGCGCTACGAAATATGCTTAAATTGGAGCGGCGATGGGGGAGAAAATTGAAGCAGGTATTCGGGAATCTAAAACTCTCAATGAAAATTTTGTCCAAAGAATATATTTTTTTATGATCAAAGAGGTCTTAATTTTCGAACCTTCTCGTAAATATCTTGATTGGCATTTCTATATTTTCAGACAGATCATACTAATATATTTTCTTCACGCAAATACGGTATATGTAGTCCAGCAAGAAAATGAATGATAAAGACTTCCTAAATACACTTCTTCTGCCCTATTTATCTACTAAAAAGTGTTGCATTATATTTTCCGAAAAACTGCCAAATCGCCACATTTTTATCACTTCCCGACGTTTCCTCCTAGAAAAACGAAGGCGTCTTGTACGTACTCGTGAATTACTTCCGCAGGGTCAGATTCTCGTCCAAGAAAGAGCCGCTTTCTGACTCGGCAACTGAATGAATCCCTTCCTCATTTCGCTCTCGCTGCGTCAACTGTCCTCTTCTCGGGACATCCTCGTCATTGCGAGGGAAGAATTGAAGGGCGCCCACTCGCCCCTTTCTGGCGCAATGCGCGGGAGGGGGGGAGTGAGACCCCGCGGCCGACCGACGCCCGCCCCCGCCTCTCCCACCCGTGCCACTCGCCGGCATCTGCTCACCAGCGGCCCGCCGGTAGCCGGACGGGAGGTCGTGGGCGACTTCCACCGCCTCCACTCCTCCCTCCGCCGGCCACCACCGTGGGAACGCGGCCGCTCTTTTTCGCGGACGCACTCCCAATCGCCGGCGCGGAACTCTCCCAGCCACCCGAGTCCAGCTTTATCTTTCTGAGCACGCGCACCGCCTCCTCGTCTCGACTTCGGGGCCATCCTGTGCCTTCACTGACTTCGGGCCGATTTAGCGAAGATAATTTTTAAAATCCCAGGATTTGGTCAACCGTACCGCACAGCTGCGAATACAAGGGCCCTTAAATTTCTTGGTAGTCCTTGAGCTAATACCGAGTTCCTCCGAGAACGTTCGTACCAATAGACCTAAAATAGCTGGTTGATGATTTCAAGTGAATTCTTCCGCTATATATTTTTTTAATGTGGACGGTGTCACATCGTACGAACGGCTTTTCTTTGCCGCTATTTTGTCGCGCAATCATTATTCCACCTCGGACGTGGCGTAGCATGGAATTAAATATCTATGAGAGTTTTTAAGTGAGTGTTATCTCTGGCTACTAAATGATTCGTCACGAAGAGATAATATGCTAAAAAGAGATATTCTCACAAAAGCGAGAATAACGGGAAAAGTTTTGTTAGTATGCATTCCACAGTCTGTCATCAGAAACATGGGCCAATGGATAATGAAATTGGAGTGCATAAAATTGGATCCTTTGAAACCTGGTGCTGGAAACGAACGCTGAATATCTAGTGGGCACTTGAAAGGTAAATACAGAGGTACAGAGATGATAGATAGAGGCCTTTACTTGGGAGAAATTGGGACCAAACGGTCCCTTCTTCCATTCAATCTATCATCATATACTTTTTATAATAGCCATAAATTTTATGAATACACACATACACAATACCTATACATATGCATACACTTCGGCCCCGGTGGCGGCGGGGTAACGTCCTCGTCTACCAACTGAGAGGTCACGGGTTCGATTCCCGTCTGGGTGGATTTTTCTCCATCCAGGGCTTGGCTGTATGTAATTGTCTTCAATGTAATGTATGTAAGGGTTAGGTGGAAGAAGGGACTATTAAGTCTCAACCTCGCCCAATTAAGTCGATAATGAATATACATACATCTACATCTACATGATACCCAGCAAGCCACCGCAAGGGCGTGTGGCGGGGGGTGTTAGGTCACCACCCAAAAAAAGGAAAAAAGAAAACCACGTTCAAAACTAACACACAGATAGACAGGCATACATTACATTGCACACAGATATGCTCATCTTAAAAATACATACATTCATATATACATACATATACGAGACAAGCTAATAAATTAAGGACCGTTTGGTCACAGGAAAAAATATATTTATATGAAACACATTTTGTTGGCACTTTTAGTTAACTACAAACCTACTTCACTTCTTTCCATAATCGCCGTTCCTTCTAAGCATTCTTCGTACCGCTGCACCAGCTTCTTTAACCCCTCTGCATAGAAGCTCACCTCCTGAGAGTGGAACCAATTGACAACGCCGTTCTTGAGTTCCTCTTTGGTTTCGAAACGTTGTCCACCGAGCCATTGTTTCAAGTGCAAGAAGTGGAATTAGTCTTTAGGTGCAAGGTCTCATCATCTCCATCTTGTTGGTTCCGGCCCAAAAACTCCCGTCCACTGGGCCTTCTTTGCTCTTTGTGGTGGTCGGTGAGCATTTTCAGTACCCACCTTGCACACAATGTGTGGTCCGAGGTTTTCCGAGACAATATTGTAGATAGTAATGCGTCCAAGTTGAGGAAATTGTTCAGCCAGACCATTAATCGTCAATCTACGATCACGTCGCAGTTTTTGTTCCACTTGCGAAACAATTTCATCGGTCAGAATACTGGGCCTGCCACTTCGCACTTCCTCATGGACATTTGTTCGTCCATTTTTAAAACCACGGCACCATTGCCTAACCTCTCCTTCACTCATAACTGTAGGTTTATAAACTAGGCATAATTCCCGATGAGTTTCAGCAGCCGACAATCCTTTTGCATACAAGAATCGTATGACAGAACGCACTTCACAGCTGGCGGGATCAACGATTGTCGCGGACATTGTTGTTTGCATGTCCGGACAAGCAAACGACTTCTGAAACAAAATAATGCTGCTATAGCTTCTCAATGAATCAGTAGATGGCGCTGCAGGAATAAAACTGTGTTCTGAAACGCCAATATTTAAATATAGGCAAACGGCCTTTATTTTATGAATATACCTCGTACATATATAAATGAATTATGCACCTTCACATACAAAAAGTGGGGTACACAAGGTAAACGAAATATGGTGAACGATAAAGAAAAGGAACACCAAATGGATTGTTCATCTCGAAGGACTACCTCGAGATTAATTTCTTTCATTAAGAATTTCTTACAGCATTTGGCTGCGTAAAATTTGCGTGGTTAAATTATTTATTGAAACAATCGAAATTCTGCAGTGGTTGGTCTCTATTAATATGAATAAATTTACGAGGAACAAAAGAAGGGTACACGAGGAAAACCGAAACAGAAAGAACAAATGAAGAGGGATGGAGGAAGGAAGAGGAGCTGCCCAGGCGTAGGATGAAGGGAGTTGGCGATAGAAAGAAAAGAGTGGAGGGCCAGCGGCAGACAATGGAGAGGAAATCAACATGCTCCGGTTTACAGATGACATTGCAGTAGTGGCGGAAACGCGAGAGGACCTGCAAGCAAGTGCTATGGATCAAGTGCTGGGGGAATATAATATGAACATCAACAAGAAGAAAACTAAAATCTTTGTGTGCGGAAGAGAGAAGCTGAATGCACATAACACAATTCGACGGGTGAAAGTAGAACGAGTGGAATCTTTCATGTACCTGGGAAGCAGCATAACAAGGGATGGAAGAAGTTCGGTCGACATCAAGCGAAGAACAGCCCAAGCTAAGAACGCATTCATGAAGAAGAGGCAATTAATATGTTCAAAGAACCTAAGGCTGGAAACATGGAAACAATTCGTCAAGACTTTCGTGTGGAGCATGGCGCTCTATGTTTCCGAGACTTGGAACATTGGAAAAGTGGATCAGCGAAGAATAAAAGCATTTGACACATGGTGCTGGAAGAGAATGCTTAAGATTAAACGGATAGACAAAGTGAGGAACGAGGAAGTACTATATAGAAGAGCAGAAGAGGATAGAACCATATGGAGATCTCTACGGCAAAGGAGAAATAGATGGATTGGACACACATTGAGGCACAATGGATTGATTAGGAATATAGTAGAAGGGAAGATTCCACGCGGAAGACCAAGAGACATGCACATAGGACAAATTAAGAAAGACGCAAAACTGAAAATGTATCTGGGATTGAGGGAATTGACATTAAATAGAGGCGAATGGAGGGCTGCAATAAACCAATCCTAGGATTAAAAATACTGATTCAAACCTAGAACATTAGCATTGCCACACTTCTAGCCACACTCGACATAAAATGACACGTCACATGGCCTTAAATCAATCTCCAACTCTATATTTTCTCTTTCCCTTCACGATGCCTGAAATACCTCTTTCCTTTCTCCTCTCTCACGTGGTGACAATTTGTTGAAAATGCAGTATAATGAAAGGAAAACGGAAAATAAGAGTGGCAGAATTTTTAAAAATATTTCCATTCATTTTTAAAGCTCTCTAATATTCTTAGGGCACGTCTCACTCGAGGAATTGTTCAAAAATCGATTGAATTTCCCTTGAGGAGGTAAGGTGGCATTGCATTAAATTCAACTGGCACACGAACACTTCATGGGGAATGAAAAAGTAAACATTTGTTTTAGGAATTATGAAATAGCTACGTTTTTGCGTGAAATATTGACCAAAGTTATATTTTGAAGCGGGTTTACACTTTAATTCAGTATTTCATAGTGTATTTTTATATTTCCCACTTGGTCATTCATACCATTTTTTCGCTGTTCTTTGTCTGCGGTTTTTTATAGAGCCTCGGCTCATTCGTTCTTAACCTCTCCATCTTCAGTCATGCTCATCTATGGCGACGTTATTTGACTCTGATTTTGCTCTGACTGACATTGCTCGCAAGAACTGAAATATTACCAAAAAGACGTACTCCTTAAATTCTGCTTTCCAAAGCTATACTCTGAAATGAATTCCACCCGAACAAAATTTAACACGACTTCTTTCTATAAAATGCGCTAATGCGTCCAAGAGAAAGCTGTTAGTCGCAAAATGAAAACTTTTCATCGCTTGTCCCAGATTCTCGGAAAGTTTCTAGGAACAAAGGTAATATTACGGATAGATCTTCGACCAGTGCCGATGCATTTATCTTCCCGCAACGTCGAGAGGAAGTCGAGAAAACTTGGGCTCGGAATGCTGCGAGCAGTGAATGCATTTCCCTGACTTGATACATTTTTATTTGTTTCATCCTCTATTCCTTTTCCACCCACACTTTCTTTCCCCCTTCTTTTGTATAAAAAAATGTTCCGGCAACCTATGACATCAGAATCCAACAGGGTGGCAAGCCCCTTCGGCGTTGTCCTAAAAAGAATAAGAGATCCACTTAACAAGCCTCCCAAGGCTCTGGATAAGTCTCCTTAATGTATCAACATCTTGAATATATTCATGAGAGGGATGCCACAAATAATCCAACCCTTCTCAACCTGACTCCATTATCTACTCTCGGGGAAGGAATTTAACAGCTTTCTGGAACCGCGTAGCTGTGATGAAATGGAAACGCCGAAACAGTGCGACTCATTTGCTTAATGCATTCCTATGTTTCCAGCAGCTAATCTAATTATTTAAAGAGGTTGAAAAAATATACATAATATATTCCAATCGAATCAAAAGCAAAGGTATGCTAAAAAAACGGAAAGGAATTGGAATAATCTCTATTAAAAATATCATTTCATGTCTTTAAAATATCTATTTTTCAATTTTACAATTGAAAGCATAGTTTAGCTGAGAGTGAATCACCTTAGAGGAATCATCTGGGTTCACTGGAAAATTTAGACAAGCTTTACTGAAGAAAGCTGATAAAATGTTATATTTTCACATCGAAATGACGTCACCATTTGATTTAACGTCATGCGAAGTCCTAATCAGGCAAAACATTTTACTTCAATTCCGAAATTGAATTATTAATTCACTTTCTTGTTAACTTGTAGGCGGCCCATGAAGAGCAACCTCCACTCCCTTTCAAAAATACATACAAATATTAAAATTATTTTAATTTGTTCAATGCTTCAAAACCTAGCCTTTCTTCGAATAGATAGAAACAAACTCGCTGATGTGTTATCTAAAAGAGTATTTCTTCACGTGATTGATTAGAATTTCGAACTTGCTCCAAAAATCATTCGGCGTATCCTAGAGAAGGAATGCACAAAGATGCAGAGAGCTGGACGACATGTAATCCGCCGTCAAACTCCTCCTGATCCCTAGCTTCCGCGGCCCTCGAAACCTGTCCCTCTCTCTGTCGCGCCCGACCCCCCGTCGTGGTCTACCTGGAGAGATTGATGCAAATGACATATGGCGGCGATGCGTGAGTCTAGAGGGGGTTCACTTCTAATTACGCATCACCATCGACTTTGCCACCCCTAGGGACCGGAAAACAGTTGCCCGACTATTCCCAAACTCTCTTCTGTGTTCGCCGTTCTGGAACTTCCAGGACGGCGAATATTTCCAAAAATATTTCAATTCAGTTATTTAGGTACAACAGAGTAAAATTTTGTCCTGAAGCATCAATATTTAAATATAAGTAAACGGCTTTATGAATATGCCTCGTACATCACAAAAACAAAGAGTAGTGATTTTATATCAGTTCACCGAGGAACAATTCCTGAAGTAGTTTAATTTTATGATGAAGACTTGCACACCCATTATAAAATAGTCTCAATGTTTAGCATTTGATTTAAATGGAAATATTCGTGAATTGGAGGCGATATACCTTGATTATGTTCCAATATGTTTTAAATTGATGAGAGAATTCTTTAACGGTACAAGCACCCAGATTACTAAACGGGGATCTGGACTGCGGAACACTTACCACATCAACAAACTAATGTAAAGATACTATCACTTCCAAGGCTTTCGAGGCCAACTGTCGTTATTTTCAAATGATCTTTCTTTTTTTTGTTCTCTAACTTTGGAGCGTGGATAGGATGTCGAAAGTACATTCCAAACTTCGGATTTTTAATGTCATACCCCTCCGGGTTTCTAGGAAGTTTATATTTCCTCCCTGGACTTTTAGAAGAACGTTATACATGAGTCAACTTTAGCGGAGGTCAGGTGTCGAACCTATAGAGCGAAATGAAAATTGTCACATCAGCTGCAGCCGTGGCGGCGAAGTCAGGGAAATTTAAAGGTGGATAGTAAATTTGATGCAAACAACGAAAGCTTACCCGCGAATACGAGAGGACAGATGGATATGCAAAGGAAGGGAGACACACATAAAAGGTAAGACAAAAAATATATATTCGAATATGCCATAGCGAGTGTGTTCAATAAATAAAGGAAAATTGAGTTCTCGGAAATAATTTTACTCATTCGGCTTATATCAGTGTTATCCCCTTCGAAGTAGTCCACATTAGATATTATTCACTCATATGCCTCTCTGAATATGAATTCAATCTTCGGTATAGCTTCTTAGCTCTCTCAATCATGCGTTTTAAATCTAATCTTTGCTTGTAAAACGGTGGCTCTTTAAAGTTCTCTTTATTTTTGGGAACAGAAATAATGGCAAGGGGCTGTGTCCGGGGAATATGGAGGCTGGGACATTTTTAAAGTGCTGTTTTTGGCCAAATATTCACAAATAAGTAGAGATCAGTGTGAGCAAGTGTATTATTGTGGTGGTGAGAAAGCCATGAATTTTTTCACCAAAGTACGTGCTATTTTTTCGCATTGTTTCACGCAAACGGCGTTGAAATTGTGAGTAGTACTCTTAATTCATCGTTAGACGTTGAGGCAAGAACGCATGATGTGATATACAATATGCAAAGTTACCAAATTCCCATACCTTTTTGAAAACACCTCGTATATAATTAAATTTAAATGGACAAGGGGTGAATATTCTTTTGTTACATATTAGCTGTTTCGAGTGAACACGAGTAGTTGGAAAGTGGAGGTATTTCAGTTTCTTTAATCGTTAAATTTCACAATGAGCAACACCATAAACACAGAATGAGAAAATCGTTTGGTGGTCCATGCAATATTAAACTAGTATCTTTACCGTTAACTACAAGCGATTGGATGGCATTTGACAGCATTAAATGGGTTAACAACTTTCCTTAATACTGAGCCGCGTCTGTCACTTTCCCTATCCTCAATTGGGCACCAATCACTCGAGACAGAGAGAGCGAGAGATAGTGAGAGAGGAGGAGGAAAGAGAAACATGAGTGGAATGTGAAGGAGGTGGAGGGAGGAGGAGAGGAGAAAGAGAAGGGAGGATGGGGGGGGGAGAGGGAGGAAGCGAAGGTGACCACCATGCACGTAGTTTCATCCGTGTCCCTGCAAAGTGTAGGACGTGAATCCGACAACAATGGAAAGTGCGAGCAGTGACGGTCGTCACACGAATCACCATGCAACGACAACGGGGAGAGGTTAAGCTCCAGAATAAGTTTGCAAGCGTGCGAAACTGAATCCTTTGTGCACGGAATAGCCACTTGTTGGTCTGACCGTACTATGATCAAATGGTGTGCAGCACTGTGATGTACAAGGCCATGGCTCTGTAAGCTACTTGTAGGAGTGTAGCTTAGGCGCATATATTTTTTGATCAAATACAAGTGTAGTTGTATAAAATGGAAAGTAATACGATGAAGCTTAAATATATGATTCACGCTCAAGTAAATCCCGCTGACTGCATAGCCTGTCATGCAAACATGGCCGATCTTGCATTCGAAATGGTTTTCAATACTTTCGTGTGCTAATTTTTTAGTCTGCGTCGTCTAATTTCTTACTTACATCACTGGCTCTTAGGTTGTCACGATTTTTCAAGAATGGATCTGCCACTGTGGACAGTAACCGTTATTAGTCAAATCCTATAGTATAATGATAATTAAACTCATTTAAAACGAGTAATCGGGCTATTACGAGCAGAAACAGAGAAGAGTCGTTTAATAATAGAGCATTTGATGAGCAACAGATCCTGGTTGAAATGATGACCACTATAACTGAGAGCCTTGCGGGTATGACGGGTGAAACTTCATTCCGTTTCGAAAGGAAGAGTCAGTAATACCAACGACTAAATATGATCTATTACCCTCGTGCCCCATGGCTAATTTTCCCCTTCCTAGACAACTATTGTTTCCTTGGATTTTTCCGTTTCCAGATTCCAGAATACAGGAATTCTGAAGCACTGTAAAGATAGCTGAAGTGGACCTTCACTGTAGTTTTGGGACAAAATACTTAACTTTTTTTTTACCTTTGTGGTTTCTATTACCACTGCACAAGTATATATTCATCAGCGTCTGTATGCTTGCGTGAGACTGAGAGAGAGAGAGAGCAAAGTAGTGAGTCAAAGTATATGTGCCATATTGCTATTTGCATACAATAAATATAAGATTAATTACGTACAATAATCTTCGATCTCTTGAGCATCGTAATAACCAAATTTGACTGAGCGCTGACTTGTTCCATCTTCTCCGTTTGCCCATTTCTCATTTGCATTTGACTGATTACTTTTATTATTATTTTCTTTATAATTATTACTTCGTTTGCAAATCATTGGTCGATATTCGTTCCAGAGGAAAACTGAAATTCTCTGACAGGCTTTTCCTTATTTTTCTCTTACATATGTTTCATAAACATTCTTTCTATTAGCATGAAATTTCTATTACAAATGTTTCATTGAAAATTAATCAAACCTCTTTAAATTGCAACAAGTTATTATTTGGTTGTTTTTTTGGCTGGTTTTTTGTAATTTTTCACACCAGATTCTTCGCTGACCATCAATTGGCACACGGTGAGTAGGCGCACTTCACACCCACCTCATCTCCCTATTCCTTACGTTAATTCCTTATTCCGCTCCCTCGTCACGGTCTGTTGCAACGCTTCCACCGAGCTGAGGTGACATCCTTTCAGCACGAAGTTGAGGCGGAGGAAGAGGAAAAAGTCTGCTAGGGAAATGTTTAAAAAATTTCGTTCCTCACTCATGTAGTCGAGCAGCTCTTGGCAGATCCGCGTGCGAGTCTCCTTTTGTTTTTTCCGAGAGCACCAACTTCGCACACACTTCTCTCATGCCCATGTTTTCGGTCACAAGTCGAAGCACATCACTTTTAGGGAAGCCAGGTTCAACAAATGCTAAATGAACACTTAATCTGCGATCCTTTTCCAAAAAAATCCTTCATCCTTGTAAGATTCTCGTCACTGGGCATCCTGAACGCTCGGCGTGTTCAACATCTTCTCTACCCTCCCGAAAACAAATTGCATCACTCAAAAAAACCCGATCTACCAATGGAGTAATTTCCATAAGCTGTCTTGAGCATTTCATGAATCTCTTTCCCGGTTTTGCTCATTTTTACGCCACATTTGATGGCGTAGTGCTGCTCCAATAACCGAATCATGATGGAGCGTCGATCGAACGATCTGCACTCTGCAAAGATTGGGGACAAACTTTCACCGGTCTTCATTTTTTCCTGGGACTCCCCTCCCTCTAATCCAGCCAGAGAAATCGCCGCCAGTCCCTCCGTCCATCCGGGAAAAATGGTCCCACTACTTTTGAGACAGACCTTGTATGTGAGAAAACTTAAATTGAGAAATTGGAAAAGATTCAGAAAAAATCCATTAAGTTTGTGAAAAATTGCTACTAGAAGAGTATGCTTAGGAAGAGAAGTATGTTCGAGTATTTTCCAGCAAGACCCAAGACGTTTGGTTAGATAAATGGAATATGACACCGCTTTCTCTGTGTCTAACCTTTGGGTGAGAAATCAGCAAAAGAGAACCTGACAAGGAGCCATTTCCTGTGTTATCTCTTCGATCTCTCGAAATTTCTGTCTTGCCTCCAGAGTCGTGCCCTTACGCATTTCTCCATCTTTCCCTTTGCTCTGCTTCGTGGAGTTCTTGTCTTACATCTCATGTTAAGAGGACTGAATGGGATGAGGAGGGGGTGGGTGGCAAGGCAGGAAGGAGGAGGAGGGACGCAGGGTGGTGCCTTTGTAAGTGGGACGTGTGGATCAGAGGAGGCGTGTGGGCCGCGACCGTCACCGCCGCTGGCCGTCCACGCCATGAGAACGGCGAGGCGGTACGAAAGACGGTGACCTTTGAAAGACGACTTCCAGAGGTCTTAAGGGTGAGCTTGTTTTACTATTGGCTCAAACTTGGAACGACGGGCGTACCTTGGGTTCCCGTAAACTCTTGTAACGCAGGACTAATTCGTCCACCAAATGTCGGCAATCATCGTCTATATTCGTTCATATTCATTGACACGCTACCTCTTGAACGATAACGGAGATGCGCATGCGCTGTTGTCAACCATAAACGTGAAATTTGTGACCAATTACACTTTGAAGTTAACAGTTGAAGTTCACGTTTGACGCCTCTTCGTGGTCGTAAACCCTTCAATATAAACGGGCATGCTAAGGTAGGGGTCGAAGCTGAAGTTCGTGTTGACTGCACTGGTAAATTAGACTTACCGCTTGATACGTTTCGCGTTTCAAGTTGGCGTCAGTCGTATACCAGACTCAAAACCTAGTATACGATTGGCGCCAACTTAGAATGTCAACCTTAAGTTCTACGAAAAAATCCTCGGGCACCTTATTGGAGGGGAACGCACCATCCCTTGCGGCCATTCTCCCTCTACACTTTAGCCACAAGGAACCAGAGTCACTCGCCGTTGCCACCTGGCGCTATGTGGTGAAATTTCCCAACCAAGGAAATACGGATACCGGCAACACGATGACCTCTCCTGCGCGAGAGTGATGTGAGGGGACAGGGCGGCGCAGAGTAAAAGGAAATGCAGTGCCTCTTTCAATTTTATACCTTTGGAAAAAAGACAAAAACGAGCCTCCAAACCTCTCCTCCATCATCCTCAATTCAATTATTTCACTTCTTTCCCTCCGTCACACACCCCAATCTCACTCGACACAGAAGATCTTGCTGTGCCATTATTTCAACCAAATGAGAATTCCAATCTTTTCACAGATCACGATGATCGTTGTAAATTGGTCAACTAAGGGTCACCATGGGCCGTGAAAAATTTATCATACTTGATTCATTAAAAATATGCCCTAAACGATTGTCATCCTTACTCTATAACGTTACCTCGTTACGCTCCGTCTTGGATCGGTTGTTGAAACTGTGCTACGCCATCAAATTTTACCTGAAACTGGGGAAATCGGGAAGATACTCATGGCATGCTCAATGCCATCCATGCCAGATGCTCATAGATCGGGTGTTTTTGAGTGGCACAAGTTGTTTCGGGAGGGTTGAGAATACGTTGAAGACGCCAAACGTTCAGGACGCGCCTCAAAAAGTGTACAAAATCTTCTGGAGCTGTCAGACGTTTTCCTCTCCCCCCCTTAAATCCGTTTCGAAAGGACGACACCGCGGCACTGTGGAAGCGTTATAATAGGTCATGATGAGGGAGCTTAGAAGCATTCGGGGTGCCGCCTCCCAGAAGGCGTACGAAGCGCGATTGGCAGCGGTCTGTAGACGCACAAGCGTCTTCGAAGACTCATCGAAGAGTGAATGTACCAATTCTGGCACAACATTTTTTTGAATCGTCCAACTACTTTTTGAAAATACCTCATTTGCTTATCCTACTCTCGCACCTCTCTCTTCGTGTAAAGTTCTTTCGTCCTGCTATCAGATTGAACCTATATTTCAATTTCAGCACAAACTAAACCCGCAGAGACCACTTTACAGGTTATCGGGCGACTTCCCTCCAACGTATGGGCTGCCACAGACACCAGCCACTCGCTCTGACTGCCCCCTAGCAATGTTTAGCCGGACCGATTGATTGCCCGATACGATAGGGAACTATAGCTCTTTTCACCATACCGAAACTGTTTAATTTCCTCTCTCCACGAGGCGATCACGCGACTTCCTCCACTCCCCCACCCTTAATTGCTCATCCCCCTCGCCGAGATCCTCAGCCTCCCTCCCTCCCTCTCCCACTCCTTTCCCACACTGCATCATCTTCCAACGCGCCAGAGAACCTCAGTTCCATGTTCCTCCAGTGAGCCGATTCAATTTCATTTTCAAATGTTCACTTTCCATAATCGTTCGACAACACTGAATTTCCCCATTTACAGAATTCTTTGGCACGTTAAATGATTTCCCCTATCGGATGTACATACTTCAACTACGCTTTCACATAAACTAGGCTAAAAGTTCGTGGAGATTTATTGTAATTGTTATTATAGCTACAAGTGTTGGGATTAGCCTTTTTTACAGGTGGTAACAGGCACATAAATTAACATACAAACCATTTAAATAAAATCAGGTCATTTGTGCAGCTTACAGTATAAGTTTAAAAAAAATAAACAAAAAACCAAAAGAAAATTAAAAAGAACAAAAGACGTCATTTCTGTGGAAAAATTTAATTATCTTAGTTTTTTAAACTGTTGTTTTTTAAATATTTACATTTTTTGGAAAGGGCTCAAACAGTTCTGTAAGTACACTTTCAATATATGACGTTTATTTGAGGAAAGGCGTTTTTCTTATACCTTGTTGATGGTCATTCCTCCCCATGAAATTTGTTTTCTCACGTCTTCCCCAAGTTCCCCTCTTGTTTTTCTCCCTTTAATATGTGGAATACTCCTCAGAGCCTGTTATTTTCTTCTTTGAGCTTGTAAACATTTCCGGCTCAGTACTTTTGACATTTCTGGCACGCAATCAACGCTTTTATGTTTTTCCAAACACATACCTGGCCTCCTCTTTTGGTACTTTATAATATGACTTCTGCACGCGAGCCCAATCTCCCTCGATGAAAACTCTAATGCTTATTTCTAAGCGGTTTCACCACTTCTCTTGAAATTTTTCCATCAACCAATCTATTATTTTGTCAGCTTCATCAGCCGTTACTCCACGGTAATACTCCAGCCTTAATCCGTGCTCAGAAATACACCTAAATATTTGCAGCTCTTTAATTTATGGATGTGTTTACGTGGGAAATTGTAGTCCCTATTAGTTCTGTATACATTGTTACTAAAATAAATCTAAATATAGATTTGTGAACATTGTTATTTCATGCACCTTCGTTATACTCACGTAAACATTATATTCTCAGACTAGCTGTGAAGAATGGTTATAGCGGTTGATCGAAGAATCGCCAATGCTTGCCGATTAGCGTGAAGATTCGATCCATCTAAACCGTCCATAATCGGTATGCTGAAACTAAACCGTTATAAATTGGATTTATTAACTTTATTATTAAAAGTTTTTTAAAGACTCCAGTTATCTTCCAAACTGCAAAGAGCATGACTTTCTTCCGAGTGAGCACGAGTGTCCCCTCCGGCGTGACCCTGGAGTGGGAGAAGAGATCCACACGTCTTAAAGACGTAATTGTACTCCGAGGCAATACGAAAAGTTTCTTTATTTTGATTATTATATACAACATATTTTGCATCCCTGCCAGCCATTAAGTAATCATTGAGCCTCGAGTCGGAGGAGAAATGGATGACAGCATGCAATCCGGCACAGATTAAATAAACATGTTATCAACCTAAACGTAGCGTTTACTGACCTAAGCTCGTAATCGGCAGCCGCATAAGCCGACACCGATACCCATCTTGGAGATGCAGGTATGCTCTATCATTGAAAATATCAAAGGCGGATTCATTTGTAATTGCTATTTTCCTTTTAAGCTCAAATTTATAATTACCACAAGAAACCAGTAATAGAGTTATAGAAAAAGAGAGAGGAACCAAACAGTTTTCACGCTAAATAAAGTCTCAGAGTTTTGAATCTATATACATAGAGTTTGGCCACGGATATTGGCAAGAAACATGTTTATTCCAAAATTAAATTCCGACCCAAGCCATAGGGGGAAAACTTCTCTGAACTTTCAATAAGCGTTACTTCCTCTCTTCCCCTTTCCCTTCTGGGCTCTCACATCCGCGCCCGCCCAACGTTTCCCATCCTGCTCAGCCCCCCCCCTGTTCCCACAGAGTTCAGTTTCATCACACAAGTCTCCTTAGTTCCCGGCATGGAGGTAATAAGGCGGAGATAATGCCCCAGAGGCAATGAAATCCATTAATTCAGTCCTCCCTGTCGACATTTTGCATTCCTTTGCTTATCCTCTGGCATATTATTGCTTCACTTCACACAAATACACAATGTGCGTGAAGTGAAGCTTCACACTACACACAAGCTTTATATATATATATATATATATATATATATATATATATATATATATATATATATATATATATATATATATAGTAGAGATTAAAGCAGAGCCGACGAACTTGGTCATTGTTCAGGTATACATGCCACCGAGCAACCACAGGGAGGAAGAATTCGATTGGATGTATGATGAGTTAGAGGATATCATCGCGAGTGTTCCTGCGAAAAACATTTGATAGTGATGGGGGATTGGAATGCGACGGTAGGCGAAGGAAGAGATGGTAATGAGGTGGGGGATTATGGGTTAGGCACGAGGAATGAACGCGGGGAGAGAGCAATTGAATTCTGCAGGAGACAGGGGTTAGTCATCACCAACACATGGTTTAGACACCACAAAAGGCGTAGGTATACATGGAAAATGCCAGGTGACTCAGAAAGGTATCAGTTAGATAATATTATGGTTAGGCACAGGTTTAGGAACAGTGTGATAAATTCGCAGTTTCCCAGGAGCGGATGCGGACTCTGACCAAAATTTAGTTGTTATGAAATGTAATGCTCGTTTCAAGAAGATAAGGCAACGGCGGCGGGTTAGGAAATGGAATTTAGAAGCAGTAAATGGATTAACGAGGAAGGAGTATCAGCAGGCTGTAGAGAAAATGATGGATGACGGTAAAGAACTGAGTACTATCGAAGAAAAATGGAAATGTATCAAGAAAGGGATATTGGAAGCCGCTAAAGACACTATAGGAACCGTTAACGGGAAAAGGATAAGGAAACCATGGGTAACGGATGAGATGATTGCAAAGATGGATGAGAGAAGAAGATGGAAAAATGTAAACACAGAGTTAGGCAAAATGAAGTACAAAGATTTAAACAATAAATTGAGAAGGGCCACAAATAAAGCAAAAGAAGAATGGTGGAAAACGCAATGCGAGGATATGGAAAGTTTACTGAAGAAGGGGGAAATTGGTGCTCTATACAGCAAGGTAAAGTTATTATCGGGAAGTAAGAAGGCAAGATCTGTGCTAACAGTTAAAGATAAATGGGGTAAGATAATAGTTGAACCAGGAAAAATCCAAGAGAGATGGAAGGAATATATAGAAACACTGTATGGTAAAGAAGTTAGGCCGACAAGGTTAGACATAGAAAAGGAACATGACGTAGAAGAAGATAGCTTACGTCCAGGCATACTCGACAATGAAATAGAAAGGGCATTAAAGGAGATGAAAGCAAATAAGGCTATGGCGGTGGACAATATTCCTGTAGAAATGTTGAAATGGTTAGGGAAAGGTGGGAAGAGGGCCATATATGGATTGATTTGTAGTATCTATGAGGAAGGAATCTGGCCGGAAGATTTTGTGAGATCGGTGTTAGTTCCTATTCCAAAAAAGGCAAAGGCTTCGTCATGTGAGGATTACAGAACAATAAGTTTGATATCCCACGCAGCTAAAGTTATTCTCAGGATCATCAACAAAAGGATAGAGAGTAAGGCAAATGATTACTTAGGGGATGATCAGTTTGGGTTCAGGAAAGGAAGAGGTACGCGCGATGCCATTGCAGTAATGAGATCACTAGTCGAGAGGAATATAGAATACAATCAGGACGTTTTTGCCTGTTTTGTAGATTTCGAAAAAGCGTTTGATAGAGTGAATTGGGAAAATTAATGCGTGTATTGCAGAAAATAGGAATGGATTGGAGGGACAGGAGACTGATCCGCAACCTGTACATGTCTCAGACTGCTCAGGTGCGAGTGGGGAACGGAGAGTCCGGATGGGCAGTGTTAGGAAGAGGTGTAAGGCAGGGTTGCCCATTGTCACCGGTACTGTTCAACGTACATGTAGAGGAAATGATTAAAGAGGCATGGGAAGAACTGGAGGTAGGAATGAAAGTCGGAGGGGAATTCGTAAAATCGGTTAGGTTTGCTGATGACCAAGCATTAGTTGCTCAGTCAGCCAAGGGGTTGCAAGCATTGTTGAGTGAATTGGAGGTTCAGTGCGATAAATATGGGATGAGAGTCAATATTAATAAAGCAAAGGTTATGCGATTTTCCAGAAAGAAAAAGGCTAAGCGAAATATTAAAATAGGCGGGGAAAAAATAGAGCAGGTAGAACAGTTTACATATCTCGTAAGTGTTTTGGACCAATACGGTCAAAGTGGTAGGGACGTAAGGAGAAGAATTGCGCTAGGCAAGGAGGCTTTCTCAAGGAGGAGGGAGTTGATGACGGGGACGTTGAGTAGGGATGTTAACACAAGACTCGTAAAAACTCTGATATGGAGCGTAGCTATGTACGGCGCGGAAACGTGGTCGCTGAAGCAGGAGGATAGACGTAGATTGGAGGCTTTTGAAATGCAAAGATGGAGAAGGTGAAATGGGCCGAAAGGAAAACAAATGAGGAAGTACTAGAGATGGTGGGTGAGGAGAGGGGGTTGTTGAGAGAACTCCTATTGAGGCAGGAAAAATGGATGAAAGGCGTATTGAGCGGTAGTGGAATGTTGAAGAAGGTAATAGACGGGAGAATATTGGGCAAGCGAGGAAAGGGCAGGAACAGGATAGGGATGTTGGACGGGATGAAGGGAGGAAAGAAGTACACGGAGATGTAGAGGGACCTGATGTAGATTAGGTTGCTAGGTGGGGAGTTACAAAATGTTTATTTAATAGTTGTGTCCATCCAAAAACCTACCTTAAACGGTAGATTACCTAATAATAATATATATATATATATATATATATGTATTGTATATATACATATATTTCAATATGTATATATCTCTTTGAAATGGAGCCCTCTTTGCCGACGAGCAAATATAAAAACACACAGATGTGCCGCGCTCCAAGAGCATCCTAAGGCGAATACACACGATATATATAATATATACACACTCGTATACATAATATATACACACAAACACAGAATTTTAAAGACATAGAAACGCAAAGAAAGGACATTCACACATAGTTTTGGCGTTTCGACGGCAATACCATCGTCTTCAGAATGGCGTTCTCGGGGAAGAGCAGGGAAGACAATTGCAGGGAAAAGGTGAGGGGAGGAGAGTTAAGGGACAAATAGGCAGCGGACAAGGTGGGGGAGGGGATATGCAGGCAGCTATTGGATGCATTCAGTGGGCTTGGTTCAGCCCGGGGGTTTAAAAGACTGGAGCACCCAGATATGTGCCATCTCGCGAGTTCTCACCTCTATGCTACTTGCAATTTTGGAAGGTTTCAGTCACCGAAATAGAGAATCAGTTATAGAAGGATTGGTTGCGGGAAGGAGTGTGATTAGTGATGGGATAATTAAGGAAGGTGGGAGATTTGGTAGAATAGCGGTGGTTATTCATGCGGAGGGAAAGGGTGGTCGTGCATTCGCCCACGTAGAAGGCAGGGCAGAAGTTACAGGAGAGGCGATATATAATGTTTTTTGAGGTGCAGGTGGCGTTGGGTTGGGAGTTGGTAGTAAGGGAGGTGGAGGATCTTAGAAGATGGCAGCATTTGCAGCGTGTGTAGTTGCATGGTCCGGACGGGCGGGGAAGAGACAGGGGTGCTCGTAGGTGGTTTTATAGACTTGAAGATGTCTCGCAAGTTCGACAGGCATTTAAACGAAACGGAGGGGCAATGTGCGGATAAAAGTGATGTCGATTGACTGTTATTAATAATTGGGAAGAGTTCACGGGTTATATTTTTAATTTTGTGTAATTAGAAGTAAACCAATTAGTATCGGATAGGGTAGGATGGAGGGATGCAGTCAACCGATCTTAGGATTGAACGACCAATGATGATGATACTTTTTTCCACCCGACACTCTCACCTTCACCCAAGCTTTGTGATTTTTTAGGTACCAGACCCCCGTGGGAAGCCATAACGGCACAATGAAAGGATTTGGCTCCCCCTACCCTGATGTGCCTGATGTTTGAATGTCACACGCCGTCGGGCTAAGTACTGGGTGAACTCAACCGTCACCTACCAAACCGACCTTTGGGTTGATTACTGTGTTTATGGTTTATATATATATATATATATATATATATATATATATATATATATATATATATATATATATATCAATATAATTAACACCTACTAAAGGAGGAATTGACGAGGGCGAAAGAGGAAAAGATAGTAATGAAAGCAATTTATATGTTTGTCTACTCCTTTTCCATAAATTCTCTACTACCTACTCCATAAATTAGTGTTCGCTATGTGGGTTTTACTGTGTAAATTCATGGTAAAGAGTTAGGATCTTCATGGCGTTCAGCAATGTTCGATTCAAATCCAAAAAATATAGCTAAACAATGTTAAAAAAATATTAATATAAAAATAAAACAACTCAATACTGCTTTCTTTTAATTTTTATTGATTTATTTTATGAACAATTATGCATATATATACATAAACATGTAATATAAATACATTTACAGTTTTATATATATATATATATATATATATATATCTGTTCGAAGAAATTACACCAATTCAGTGTTAAACCTCTAATACGCACAAATATATTGAAACACTAGAGGGAAATATATATTTACGCATATCTATGTTTATTATATTTAAACATATAGACTCATATACAAACATACAGGGTTCGTCCGGAAAATAAGTTTCTTGACAAATAAATCTTTTTTGACAAAAGTGGAGTCGTCCACTACGAATTTGTACCTGAACGACAAACTGTAAATGCTGAATTTTACGTCCAAGTACTCGACAAGCTTCAAAAACGAGTCGCCCGCGTCCGGCCAGCGATCAAAAATATCTGGCGGCTGCGTCACGACAATGCGCCGTCTCACACCGCGCTCGTCGTGTCCGACTTCTTGGCCAAGCACGGCGTGGCAACGCTGCCGCACCCGCCCTACAGCCCGGACTTGGCACCACCGGAATTCTTTCTGTTCCCGAAGATTATGAGGAGTTTGAAAGGAACGCGATACGGGACTTTGGACGCCGTCAAAGAGGCCGTGACGACGTGTCTTCGAGAGGTTCCCGATGATGCCTTCGCGGGAGCGTTCCAGGAATGGGAACGCCGCTGGAACAAGTGTATCGACTCAAAAGGCTCCTATTTTGAGGAATATTAGCCTAAAATATGTAAAAGTGTAATAAATTTTTTTTCCTGAGCTCAGTACACTTATTTTCCGGACGAACCCTGTATATATATCCATGGTACAATATGCATCCGTGATGCGGACTTCCACTTGGCTCATTAGCTAAGTTGGGACAGTATTTTCCCGAAAAAATGAAATCTCAGCTTCTTATCCATTACTTCACATCCAAAGTGTTTTTAAACCGCTTTGTGAGCCGTCTCTTGATTATTTAATCAATTGACGCAGGCTGGCTGCTTCCATCTTACCGTATGTCAATGTTTTAGCACGTTAGTGTTATGTTAGTGTTACACGGTGGAAATGTGTTGGTTTCTTATAACTTTCTCCTTCACTTTTCTTCCCCTACAAACTCTCTCCTGAAAGAGTTTCTAAGCAGATCTGGCGCGAGTCCAACATAGGCACTGTCAAATACAACTGAAATATTTTTTGCTAAAATATTAGTACTCAGTTGGCAAAAAATCCTGAAAGTTAACTACTCAAACTGAAGGATAATCTTGGTTTAAATCCAATATGAAATGTATTGTTCCGCAAGTCATACTTATTCCATGTGTTCTACCGCGATGTTTCCTTGCCTCTATGTATTTACCCTTTGTCCAATGTCTTCTGAACCCCACATTATATATATATAAATACGAGTATATCCCATATATATATATATATATATTTCATTGGAAAAATCGCGGAAGAACTTTTTTACAGGATGCAAATGTATATTATATATAAATATAAATAGATATATATATATATACATTTCACCTCCAAGAGATCTTCGATCTTCCCCCACGCCCCTTCATTCGAGTCCATATAACAGGGCCCATTCCCTGCATTCCCCATCCCCTTCTTCCCGTCTTCAACCCCCACTTCCAAGTCCAGCCCCCACCCTGCCTCTCCGCGGTGGGGGCGAAAGGAACAAACTCCCCGAGCGGAGGAAGCTCCCAATTTCCCGCCGCCGGTAGAAAATTAGCAGAGTTGCTCACTCCAGCGCCACCCGGTCTCCAAACGTCACCCTCTCCCCTCCCTCCCCCCGGCCATCACTTCTCTCCATATTTTTCATCCAGCCCCTCTCCAGAAGTCTACCTTTTCACTCCAGCGAACCCTCTTCCAATCCATCCAGTTTCATTTCACTGGTGTCAAGTTGAGAGCCATCGCCCGAGAGTCATCCCAATGCGCCAAGAAGAAGCGGCGCTTCAAACATCCCCGGCCTCCTCCTGTCATTTCATCTCCTACATAAATGTTCGTAATCTTCTCATATCTAACGAGGCTTTCTCATTTTCAACAGCCTGTATTTTCGAAGGTCGCCAAAGAGAGAGGAGTTAACGAAAATAAAATGAATAATTGTAGTCATTAGCCGATAAATAAAAATCGGAATATCGAACCATTTTTCCCATTGTGTTGTGAGAAATTGGGATTGAGTGTGAACGTTCCTTAAAAACGGTACGAATCATTTATGTAAGAAGGGATTGAAGTAATTATGTGATAAAGGTGGTAGTCTATTAATGCGGTAAGTTGTTAGAGACAATAGGTCGGGGCTATTGGTTTTGTGGATTTGGTGTAGCAAATAGAAATTAGGATTTCGTGGAGAAAGAATGGTTATATCTTTGGGAGAGAGATCTTCTCTGGGACCAAACATGGATAGAAAAGAGCGAATATCCTTTTGATATGAAGAGTTAGGATCTTAGGGCAGGGGGGGGGGGTAGCAAGAAAGGTCGTTTAATTGGCGTAATGCCTCATCGTCGTAGTCTTTTTTGTTTACCACGACGACGGATGACTCTTTGCCCGCCGTGGTGGTTATTATATTATTGTATGACGGTAAACGTCGGAGAGCTAGTGCCTCAGATGGGGAAAGGTTGTCTGGTGGCTTTAAGGAATCTTTAAATAATTCATTAGATACATACGAGTATATATAAATTTGACGATGATATACGACGTCATATACGATGACGACGGTCGTGCCGTCGAAACGTCGAAACTACATATGTGAGTGTCCTTTCTTTGTGTTTCTGTTTTAAATTCTACATATGTATTTTTATTCATTTGTGCGTCGCCGAAGAGCATTCCATTTCGAAGGTATACATATATATATTTTTTTCGATTGCACATATCACTTTACCACTCAGGTACAGTCTCTGAAAAATGCGTTTGAGGTATCGACGACTTATTTAAAGAAGCCAAGTGCCTCTCTTCAACTAGTATTGATTCGTAACGCACAATTCTGAAAGCGCTGAATATGAATGAAATTACTCTTTGTTATAAATAAATTTTTGTATTAATATTTTAACCTATGTCCGAGATCTGTCCGGAAAGTACCCAGCCATGGAGTTTTTTGAGAAAAATAGCCTGTCTAGAACAAAAATAGTTAATTAATCCGCTTTAATGTATTAACCCGCTGATGCCAGACCCAATTAGGATTATTCACATATGACTTACTTTTATCGGGTGAAAGTGGTAGACAAGTGGATGCGATCTTTTTAGATTTTCATAGGCATTTGATAAGGTTCCACATGGTAAACTCATCCATTAATTAAAGGGCGCAGGTATGCACAAGGGCACAATAACTTGGGTTTAAGACTTCCTTTCAGAGCGGGAACAGAGGTTAATCCTTGACGGCGCTGGTTCCGACAGCGTACGAGTCACCTCGGGGGTTCCTCAGGGAAGTGTTATCGGGCCGTTGCTATTCTTGATTTTTGTTAACGATTTGAACCGCGAAATGAAAAGTAAGATAAGGATGTTCGCGGATGACACAGTGATCCATCGGGAGATATCTGGGGATTAGGATCGTTAAATTCTAGCACGGGATTTAGATTGCATTAATGAATGGTGTTCAAAATGGGGATTGCCTTTAAATCTTAATAAATGTTCGGTGGTAAATTTCTTTAAAAGATTCACGGGATTCGTTTACAAATTAGCTGGAGTTGACTTTGAAGTAGTTCATACGGTGAAATACCTATGTGTTATATTCACTAAAGACTTACCTTGGGGGACCCACATAACGTCATAACCCACCTACGTAAAGTCTGCGGGCAAGCATACTACCTTGATCAAAAAGTTCCCGGAATAACCACCGTGTGGCGCTCCCATCGTTCCAATTTCAGTTCTGTTTTTTTTTGTTAAATTGGTACATCTGTTGTTGATATTCCCTTTAAATCTTAGTGTCATAACTTGACATTTGCAAAAGTTACGTAGCCAAGAGTACATCTATCTCTGTGTGTGTTGGCGATTTTTTACAATTGCAGAAATGGATTTAAATTTGCAACAACGAACTTGTATTAAATTTTGCGTAAAAAACGGATTTAGTGGCGCACGGACGTTGGAAATGTTGGAAAAGTGTTTCGGCAACGATTCTCTAAAAAAACGGTCGTTTACCAGTGGCACGAGCGGTTCAGAAGTGGTCGTGAGTCAATCGAAGATGATGAACGCAGTGGCAGACCATCGACATCGAAAGTCGGTGAAAAAATTGATAAAGTAAAAGAAATGTTGGTCAATAACCACAAATTAACCATCAGAGAAAGAGCGGAGGACTTGAACATTGCCTATGGATCCGCCCATGACATGTGGTTAATGATTTGGGTTTCCGTCGTGTAGCAGCAAAGTTGGTGCCAAAAGACCTCAATTTCATGCAAAAAAGAGACCGTGTTGACGTCGCAAAAGACATGATTTGCGAGGCTGAATCCGATCCCACATTCATCAAAAGGATCATTACTGGAGACGAGACGTGGGTTTATGAGTACGACACGCAATCCAGACATCAGGCAAGTGAATGGCGTTCACCAAATGAGCTGAGACCAAAAAAACCACGTCGTTTTCAGTCAAAAAAGAAGGCAATGCCGACGGTTTTCATGGATTACAACGGTGTAGTGCATCATGAATTTTTGCCAGAAGGCTAGACAGTAAACAAAGAGTATTATTTGGGCGTTATGAGACGTTTGCGTGGAGCAATTCGCCGAAAGAGACCAGAAATCGTCGCACAGTGCGATCATTATTCGTAATTTTTTGACGAAAAATGCAACAAATACCATCCAACAGCCACCGAATTCACCTGATTTGGCTCCCTGTGACTCCTTTCTGTTCAATCGAGCTAAAAAACCATTACGGGGAACGCGTTTTAGCAGCCGAGAGGAAGTAATGGAAAAATCGCAGGAAGCACTGATGGACATACCGAAAACCGAATATAAAAAATATTTCGAGGATTGGATCAAGCGCTGGCATAAGTGTGTTGCAGTCGATGGGGATTACTTTGAAGGAGACAATATAGATTTAGATGAATAAACTATTTTTAATTTTCTGAATAAATTCCGGGAACTCTTTGATCAAGGTAGTATAAGAAATTGGGATTTATTAGACGCATTGTCGGCAGACTCCAAGGTCAAGGAACGTTGTTATCACGCTCTTGTAAGGCCCCATTTAGAATACGCATGCAGCGTATGGGATCCGTGTAAAAAATGCCTCATTCGGGAAATTGAGAAGGTCCAACGCGGGGCAGCTCGTTTCGTGGAAAACTGTTACGATAAAACGAAAAGTGTCACTGACATGCTTATCTCATCTACATAATACCCCGCAAGCCGCCGCAAGGGGCGTGTGGCGGGGGATGTCAGGTCACCACCCAAAAAAGGAAAAAAGAAAAACTGCATTCAAAATAAGGGCTCCCCCTTCTGGAGTTCGGATGGAAATCATTGGAAGGAACACGACTCAATGTTAGGTTAAATTTACTAAATAAATTCAGATACGCATGTTTCAGCACCGAGGTCTCGAAAATTATTCGCACTCCAACATACATTGGTCGCTTGGATCATGTGTACAAAATTCGGGAAATAGATGCCAGAACTAGCAGACTCAAGGACTCCTTCTTCCCACGGACAGTGCGGGATAACAACTGTAGGGTTACTCTCGAAGATAACAAAAATGCCACTTGTCACCCTCGGCGTCTAGGTAACAATTAGTTATACTCAATTGCATGCACTTTCACTAACCTCCTGTGTGTTGTTGTCAAAACCCTTCCCGCATGACCGCATCGGAATGCCATTAAGTAACGTAGTGCTCTTTACAGTATTGTTTGCTCTGCTTTTGGTACTCTAAATTTCCCCTTCCATCCCTTGTCCCTCTCCGTGGGGGAGCCCTCTTCCTACCTGCAGCTTTGGGCCAAATTCCTCACCTTGGGTAGGAGAGCGTTTTATGTTGCACGTTCTTGTGATGGTGGTATTTCTCCTTGCTACTTATTAAAATCTACCTTGCACGTTCTTGGATAAATTTCTTGCTGAATCCTAAGGCACAATTATTTGTAATAATTAAGCATATGTACTTGCATGCTTGTGGAGTGAAGGGAGGTGGATGTTTGGTTGCATGCGTGTAGAATGATAGGATGTTTCTATAAATGTATGCACTATTGTGGATTGGGATTTGCGTGTATGTATTAGTTTTGAATACGGTTTTTCTATTTTCCTTTTTTTTTTGGGTGGTGACCTAACATCCCCCGCCACACGCCCTTGCGGCGGCTTGCGGGGTATTATGTAGATTTAGATGAATAGTTCCCTTTCGAAATACTCCCTTTGGGTGCTCACGCACTTACCCCAACGTCTCTTCCACTTTTCAAAACACTCGGCAAAATACTTTCTACCGAATTGGTCATCAGCTACCTCGTCGTATTCTCTTTTATCTCGACAACCGATTGTTGGTAAGACTGGACTTTTGTTTCAGGGTCATAGCCTCGCAGAACCATGACTCATCTCCAGTTATGACTTTATTTTAGAAAACATGGGTCACCATTTACGGCTGGGAGCAAGTCCCCTGCAACTGCAGCACAAAATCCTTGATGTTGACGAGATAAAGGAGAATGCGAAGAGACAGGTGATGACCATTCCGAAATAAAGGACTTTTCCGGTTCTTTTGAAAGGTGGAATACATGCTGGAAAAAGTGTGTGAGGTGTGTACTAGAAGAGGCTTAATCATAAATCAATTGATACCTCTTCCCGATAAAATTGATTTCCTCATTACATGTTTTCCTTTTTTTTGGGTGGTGACCTAACACCCCCCGCCACATGCCCTTGCGACGGGTTGCGGGGTATTTTGTAGATGTAGATGTACAAAGCGTTTCTGGTACGCGAGGAATTCGATATTCTTTGAAAGTTTGACGGTTGGATTATTTTTATTAAGTATTCATAAAAGAAATATTCAACTTAAAAGAAATAGCTTTTCAATCTTATCACATCTTAACTTCCACATGATCAAAAATTTCATTGAAATACTTGTCAGAAGTGACAAAGATTAAATTGAAAATTGGAAGACGGAGATCTCTGTCACTCAACCGAATTCAGGTGGCGGAAATACTAACTTAAGGGTTTCTCCTCATTTCAATATTTTTTCTGCCACCATTTGAATAGAAATATGTACACTTTTTCTCCCGAGAGGGGCATATTAAAACAATGGCGATGATGGTGCCGTTTCTTGGAGCACCAAAGAGTTAATCAATCACGTCCCGGCCCATCGCATCTATTTGCTCTCAGCATTTGACGCGCATCTCCTCAAATTACGTCGCTCTGTCATTTTTCTACCCACGAAGTAAGGATGAGTTGTATCGCAATTTTATAAATAAGGAACCTACTCTCCACGATGATTTTTTTCATAAATTTGGTATTTTATGAAATAGGAATCAGATATAATATGGGCATCGGTAAAATGGATATTAGTCGAGCAACAGTAAAAAAGTCAACAGACACATTTCTCCCATTCAATTTGATTTAACTGCAAGAAAGACATTTGTGCTCGTTATGGATATCTTAAATAAAGTTACCCTTATTGTACGAACCAACAGAAACATTACATAGTAACTCAAAGCTATCTTAGCAATCTTTCACATTAATCCCATGGCATACGCCATCACGGGTAAGGCTTAAGCTCTAAGCCTGCATAACATTGTTTGTACTGATGTGTAAATTCACTTGTGCATTCATTAAATAATTACAACTTTTGCATGCACCAATTTCTCTGTTGAAAGCAGTTAGAAAAGCCAAATTAAGAAATGTAAAATCTACCTTGGCACAAATATAAATAGCAATCACCAACTGATGATCATGGACAGCTGAATTTTATGAAAGATGATAAATAAAGAGACAAAAGAATCCAAATGGAGCACAATGATAGTGGAGGTAAGAAAAGGGAGGGAAGAATTTACCGCGAAAATCGAAAACAAAATAGAAGGAATACATGAGACTAGCACAGAAGGACAGTGGACAGAATAAATAATATCATAACCAAAGTATCGCATTGGAAGCACGTGAGTAAGGTGGCGGAATCTTAGCGACCACGAATAACAGCTAAAATAAGAGACCTTACAGAGTCAAAAAATACAATTGTCCAAGAAATAAAACTGATAGATAGATTTTTATTTTGAGGAAGATTGAGACTATGGAGTCTCTTCTACCACCTAACCCCTCGTCATACATTTACAGGGTTAAACTTATGGATAAATTTCGCAAATTATACATAAGTAGCAATAAAATTATACATAAAACATCTTCGTACTAACATGCAGCAACACAATACGCTATTTGCCAATTTTAACTGCTAAATATAAGACAATATACAGTATACAACATACACGCATGCAGTACGTACACAAACTCATGCATGAAAACAATATTTAAGCAACAAATAGTCCCGATGAAAGCATCAATAAAACGTTGAGAAACCAAGTCACACTAGAGGCCAGGGAAGAGTGTTTAGAAAGAGAATGAGAGCAAATCGGTGACAATGACGGGAAACTGTGAAACGGCTTCTAAACTGCTAAATAAACAATCCATGGAATGAAAAAATATACTTCAATGCGCATAATATTATAAAGGAATGATACTGAGAGGAGATGAAGGGATTAATGGGAGATGGAAGGAATAAAATTGAAGAATTTTTATAATGGTCCAAACCACTTGAAAGAATAACTTATTTAAAGAAAAAAATGATAAAGAAGGGTACCTATAGACCCCGGGAAGCGACTTTTTTTAGAATGGTGAAAGACCTACAGTACAACCAGACCCCGGGAATTGATAAAATAAACGGAAAAATACATGATGAAAGCACTCGGGGTTAAAGCGAAGGATGTGCTCATTGGAATAAAAAAGTACAAGGAAAGCAGTGGAAAACTACCAGAAGACTTTAACTAGATTTTGATCACTGCAGTACCAAGGAAACAATGAACAAATGTGAATGAAGAAAGAAGGCATTGAGCTTCGAGTCTCGGGCATCGAAAATATTAAATCGGATAATTGGCTGATGAATAGAAGGAGATATAAGAAGAAATCCTCACGGGAAACTAATTTGAATACAAGAAAAACCGAAAGAAAGAAAGATGACTGGAAAGGGAATGATTACGGCATACTCAGGATTGCAGATGATATCGCACTAGTTACAGAAACGTGAGAGAACCTGCAAGTAACTGAATGTTATGGACCAAGTAATTCGGGAATATAGTATAGTGTGAACATCAAAAGGAATTAAACCAAAAGATGTTTTTGTGAAAGAAAGAATCAGACAGCACGTATAAAAAACTGAGAAGGGAAACTAGAGCAAGTGAAATCCTTCGTCTACTTCGACATAAGTATACTAACTTCGGATGGAAGAAGTGCGGCCGACATCAAGCAAAGTATAGCTCAAGCTAAGAAGTCATTCATGAGGAAGAAACAACTAAGAGCTATGTTAAGAGAGTCTTGAGTTACAAACACAGAAGTGGATCATCGAAACGTTTGTGAGCGTATGGACTACAGTATCTACAACTTTGTTCAATGGTTTCTATTCTTCGCTGGTCCGCGTTTCCACGTGGACCAGCGAAGAATAGACACCTTTGAAAATTGGCATTGGTGGGGATTTATGAAGATTAAATCGACGTTAGTAACGACAAAACCCATAGAAGAACAGAAGAAGAATAGGAGACCATACCAATAGCCCTACGGCTATTGGTATGGTCTTGGCATCTCACTTTCGTTGAGATGTTAATTGATGCATTTTGACTTTGTAAAATAAAAATGAAATCCAGAGGAACGAAATCGAAGGCAAATCCGCGCTCCACTTAAGGGCATCTAAGGACACAACGCTGACCGCACCGAGGGTCATACTTGGGTACCTTGGACGCCGTGGTGTGGGGCGAGGAGCGGCAGAAGCCCCCTCCCCCTTGGCCCACTAACTGGAAGGCGAGGAGATGGAAGCGTTGAAACCGCAGATGGCTTCTCGTGCCAATGTTTCCATTTGACAGGAACACTCATGGGTAATGAAAGCTGGACGCCGATAGTTCAGGTGCCACGGGGATCGAGGGTACCAAGAAGGCGGGATGGGGACGTCGAAAGCCACTGCGAGCTCGCTGCTTCAACAGATCGGTCCCAAAATCCCTCAAAAATGTTATCATTGGTAAATATCGATATTTCCAACGCTTCAACCATTAAAACCACTCAATGGTGATGCTGTAAACTACATAAAAAAATTATGCTTATCAATTCTTGGATTCATATGGTAACTATACTATATATTTAATTTAATAATTTAACGACTTCAATCATTAAAAGTGCGCCAACTATTAAACCTTACTTTGCTATTTGCATTTAAATTGGAATAAAACAATGAAAAAAACAATTTAAGAAAAAGAATATACATAAATAATGTATTCAACTCAATGGAATATTATTAAAATGTTGAAAATCATAACTTGTTTAGAAACATCCAAAAAGTAAAATATTTACAATGCGGTTGTGAAAAATAAATATCAATCTGGTAATTAGAACTTTGCTGCAATTTTCCACAATTAAAACTTTATTTCGACCATGGTTTCGGTACACTGTATCATCCATCATCAGGTGAGGACTATTCCTCACCTGATGATGATACAGTGTATCGAAACCATGGTCGAAATAAAGTTTTAATTGTGGAAAATTGCAGCAAAGTTCTAATTATGTCTCGATTCCACAACATCACGCCTGACTCTTCACTTTTCGTATCAATCTGGTATTTTTAATACGTTATCTTTCTAGGCCGTCTCTTCTTACAAGGACACAAAAACTATCAAATTAAGAGCACAAAGACATGTTGTATCTCTGCTCAATCTAATTTACCTTTAGCATTATTTTCAAAAGTCAATTCTCAAAAGCCTTCACTTACCCTCTGGAGAGGCTTTCTTGCCTTAAGACAAATAGCAACGAATATTTATGAGCATATGTCGGCCTTCAACAATTGTTGGAACAAAACGCCTTAACGATAAAGTTCTCATGAATAGCTACCAGAAGTTAAACCATCGTCACATCTCTCGTGAAAGGAGTCTCTCCTATGACAAGGATAGAGAGGAGTTGGGTCAGCACCATAACAGATAAGAGAATATACTGTAGAAATAATGACTGAATCCCGTAGTCATATGATCTCTAAGTTATTGTATTAACCATTACTGATTTTTTTATCATTGTCTTACGCCAAAATCATTCGAGCAACCTAGTTAACAGAAGTGACACAATTTCAGTCGTAACATGGTGGGAATCCTTCATGATAAAAGAAGAAACATTGCTTTTTCACACAGCATTTTTTTCATTACGACCTAGGTTCAGTTTCAGCGTCACATCTCAGGTGACCTATATTGTAATGAAACCTAGGTCGTAATAAAAAAATCTATGTTGAAATCCAAAGCACCTTCTTTCATTAGATGACAGAAACTTAGACCGTAAAAAATAGTTCCCAATTCCCACTCATACAACAATCAAAAACTAAACACCAATGTACTGCATTAAATTATGTGCGGGTCGTTCAATAAATCCCAAATAAAATTCAATATATGGCAATTGCAGCATCGGAAAAGGTTTGCTTACAGTAAGTCTTATCTCTCACCAGACTGCTGTTAAAATTGCAGCTATATCTATAACGAGGTTTCATATTCGTAGCTGATTGAAGTAACCAACTTTTATTCATTTAGAAAAATGGGAAAAAATGAGTTTTTCTTGCAGTGATTAGACACTTCTATTCAAAGAGCTTAACACTGAAAGAGATAAAAGCGGAGTTGTATGGAGTTCATTGCACGTCTGCTCCTGTGTTTGCGACTGTTTACAATTTGATGAATGAGTTTGAACGTGGACGCACCTCCACAAATGATGAACATCGTTCGGGACGTCCAATGGAAGTGACTTCTCCCGAATCGATTGATTTAAGCTAAAATATGGCTTTTAGTGATAGGCGAATCACAGTTCGCGAAATATTTGAACCTAAAGAGATATCAAAAGATTTTAGAAATTATAAAGAATATACAGGGTTTTAAATTTTGAACGAAATATTGGGCGTGAAAAAATCTCGGAAGGACGGGTGCCACGTTTGTTCTCCGTGGAAAATAAACACAATCGTGTGGATTGTTCGGAGGCTGGTTTGGTGCTTTTTCGTCGCAATCCTGACGACTTTCAGAGTAGATGCATAACCCTGACGAAACATAAATACAGGCTGGTTGCCCGGGGGTAGACCTTTGGACTGCTGAACAGAAAGTTACAGAACCGGTTTCGAATCCTAGGGAAGCCTCTCTGGGCACCCTGAGCTTCAACTTCCCTATCTGTGTAATTTATCAGGTAGTAGAACTTTCTTGAAAACCATAACTGACACAGGGGAAGCCACTGGTCCCCGTACCTGCTAATGTGAGGATTTCACACGCCGTGGGTCAAATGTTGGGTGAACTATCGAACCTATCAAACCGACCATTGAGCCTATCAAACCGACCCACGGGTTGATTACCGTTTATGGTTTTTAATATAGTTCATTTATAGTTAAATTAGCATTTAATTAAGTAATATCATTATACGTATTGTATGCAATAACAGAGGATATTAAATATGAGGACTTGTTAAAATTTATATGTGGGACGTAGTTATGTACGGTGGGGAAACATGGTCATTGAAGCAGGAGGATAGACGTAGATTGAAGGCTTTTGAAATGTGGGTGTGGAGAAGGATGGAGAAGATGAAATGGACCGAAAGGAAAACAAATAAGGAAGTACTAGGTCTGGTGGGCTAGGAATCGGTATTGTTAGGAGAAGTCATAAGGAATCAGAAAAAAATGGAAGAAGGGCGTATTGATCGGCTGTGGGATGCTGAAGACGGTAATAGAGGGGAGAATGTTAGGCAAACGAGGAAAGGGCAGGAACAGGATAGGGGTGTTGGACGGGATGAAGGGAGGAAAAAAGTACACGGAGATGAAGAGGGACCTGATTTAGAGTAGGTTGATGGATCGTGTTTTTTTAGGAGTCATAAATATTTATTTGGTAGTTGTGCCCATCCATAAACCTACCTTAACCGATAGATTACTTAATAATATTTCAACAGCAAATGTTATGCATCGTACGTATTAATTAGCTCGTGTCTTTCATCAATCAACCAGCATTTATTAACATGGGTCACTTAGGTGGTGTGAAAGATAATTCTTTGGAGAAATTAAGCAATTACTGTAACCTTCATTATTTGCTTGCATCCCAACAAGGCGTGCACAGCCAGAGATCGCAGTGTTTAGCGAGAACCATATTTCCCTCTGGTTTGAAGGACGTTCAAATGTCAGATACAACGAAGTAACGTATTGACCTTGGTCGGCTCTCCGACGGGCACCATTTTCGGTCCCGCCGGGAATGGTGCCCTTTCGGGTGAGAGACGGGGTGTACGAAACCTCAGCCGCCCGGAATGCCCCCCCCCCCCAACGCCGGGAGACCGCGGAGTCTGACTCGGGCGCCCGCCACCCTTACCGCCCCCGCGGGGCTGGAGCCGGGCTCTGAGGGGCCGGGGGGTGGAAGACGGGTGAAGGAGCGGTCCCCTACCGACGGCAGCTGCCCCCCCCCCTCCACTTCGCTTTGACGAGGGGGGAAGACACGCCAGCCCTAGTCTCTGCCCCCGAATTCCACCATTTCCCTCACTTCACCCGCACCCTTGCCACACCCACCCGTCTTCCTCACTGCTCGCATTCCCAAATCCAACGCTCGCTCCTTCTCGATGAAAAACACGCCCAACGCGAGATTTATCTTTGA
Source organism: Hetaerina titia (assembly GCA_037158775.1). Lineage (NCBI taxonomy): Eukaryota > Metazoa > Arthropoda > Insecta > Odonata > Calopterygidae > Hetaerina > Hetaerina titia. Next base: position 6,996,421 of record CM073768.1, on the reverse strand, counting down.
CCTTAAATTTCACGGATCATATCCCCTCGGGCTGTGTGAGAACGAAGAGGTTGAATGCCCTTCTTCATGAATGATCGTCGTCAATACTTCATTGATCCGCCGTCCCACCCGCGCTAAATTTTTCAGTAACTACATTCATGAATAATTTAATAAATCTCTTAGACACAATTTTCTCGTGAGATGGCCAATAATCGCCCAAGTTCCGTAATATAGGGAACTGAAGTTTCTTAATGGATTGAAACTGTCGATTGTTTTTTTTTCTGTGCGCATAAACTATTTCCCATTCCCCGGCACAGAAGACAAGAATTGTGGTCGTTGTCTTTCATCTTGTAGAGCCATTAAAGATAAAATAGTGCCCTTCTCGTAACTCTTGTAACATACTATGACCTGTACAAATGTATTTTTTTATTGGTGCAAGTAGATTTTTTTTAAATTGAGCTTCATTGCTGTTGAAGATCAGAATAGAGATCTAAGGATATAATCTTGAATTGAGAGGTTAGAGTATGCTGGGAGAATTGTAAAAGGCTAGACGTCTAAAAAATCAACGCTGAGATAAATTCTGCATCATACGAGAGGAGGGGAAAGGCCTAAGCTTAGATGTCAACATGGTGTTTCTGAAAACCTGTGGATAATATAGATATTAAAGGATGGAGGAGATGAGTGACAGATAAAGAAGGTGTAAGGGCAACTTGAGAAGGAGGCCAAGGTCCACCAAGGGCTGCAGCACCAAGAAGAGAAAGAGGGCAAGAGCCTCCAATATGGCAAGCCTCCAGCTGTCATTCTGTACGTTTTAGACAATAGTATTTGAAGATGCTTTCATCAATATTTATAGGGACTATTTGTTTTTTATGATTGCTTCCTTTAATTGGCATTAACGCATCTCACATATGTTTTAAGAAAACGATCATCATTGAACAGAACATTTCAATATCTTTTTTATGAGAATTACGAAAATTACAATATACTGACCGGTTATGCAGCAAAACAAACAAAATGGAGCTGTATCTGGTGAGGGAATTCGTGAGAAAACCTACAGTATGGAAATGAATTCAACTTTTTAGATTTTTTACGCATTTTCATCAAAAAGACGTAATAAAATCTCTTAATCCGTAAATGTTGTTTAAGAAATAGACATGTGATCTCGTGAAAGAATTACAGGTAATCACGGTTGTGACCCGCATGCACCAAACCATTGTAAACTGTGTCTTAGCGAGGAGAAAAAGTTTGGGAATTTTTCACTCGACTTCTTCCCCATCTCTACCGCTATTATTTTTCTGATTTTAATGCGTATTCCCATGCTACTGATGGCAAAATATCATATAGCAAATACTATAACGATACAAAATTCTTTGAAGTGTAAACATTTAAATTATAGGAGAATTCACCCATTCCTGGATATTCCCAAAATTTATATATTATATAAAATATTTCAATCAGATAATTTTAATATTTTTTATGCAATTGATATTTATTCTTTCAGAAAAAGGCAAAACTCTACAAACGTTTTCTCTCCAGAAAACTTCCTAGCTTGTTTTTTTTCTAAGATGAGCTGAGTGGTTAATACCGACGACTCGACTAATTCATGCACATTAATATTTGTACGCAATGCACAATATTGGATCACATTAGAGTGCAGAATTAATAGTCTTCACGATCATAATAAGACTTTGTTCATCCCCCTCACCTTATCTCTTTCTTTCCATCTCGCTCTCACTCCTTGTCCTTGAATTGACATGAAAAAGGGATTGAGAAAGAGTTTAGAAGAATCTTCAAAGAAATATGGCATTTAATAGCATTCCATGGAATCCTGTGCTCAAATTCAAATGTACGAGCATCGAGGATAATCAAAAAGGTATAAAACACAAATCTGCCGAAATCAGCGCGTTTTTAACAATACTGGATCATGATAGGCATTAAAAATGATGGGCTTAAAAGAAAAGTGAGTCTGAGAAAAACGGTACGATAACTAAGTGGAAAACATTGACATGATGAGCATAAAAATCTGTGGCTGATCAGAAGCATGAGATAAGGTTATCTTAAGAGTATAGGAACAGCTCTTGGCAAGGGAATGAGGAATGACAAGGGATATGCGTGCCACGGGAAAGGAAAGATAAGGGTGATGAAACGTTAGACGGTTTTTATATAGAGGAACGCTAAATTCAATATTTACATAGGAGTTGGTTAATTAGAGCTGTTGGAATATTTTACTTATCTTGGAAGTGTTTTTGTCAAAATGTTCAAAGTATTAGTGATATAAGAAGAAGAATAGCTATGGGCAAAAAAGCATTCACGGGAATAGACTTGATGACGGGGACGTTGAGTAATGACGTAACGAAAAATCACATATAAACGTTGATATGGAGCGTGGTTTTGTAAGGCGTAGACACTAGATCGTTGAAACAAGGTGACAGGCATTGATTAGAGTATTTTGAAAAATGGGTGTGGAGAACGATGGGAAAGGTAAAATGGGTGGTGAAGAAAACATACAAATGATGGTTAGGGAGGAGAGAGGGTGGTAGGGAGAAATTAAAAGACGGCGGGAGAGATGAGAACAGAGTACTTTGATTGGCAATGAGATGTTGAAGATTATGAGAGAGCGGTCACCTATAGGCAAGCGAAGGAGAAGTAGGCGAAGGATACGTGTGTTGAACGGAATTGAGTCATGGCTAAATTTCACACACCGTTGGGCTTAATGCCGGATGAACCTTTCACACCGAGCTTCTGGTTGATTACTGTGATTATGGTTTATCTAATTATGATACAATTACTTCCACCTCATTTTAATTAGTTTTCCTCACGCTATTACATTCTTTAGTTCGTCATACTTTCTACCAGCTTTCATATGGTCCCAAATGCCAGTTTTCTTCCTCCATTTTCCCTTATAGCTTGGAATTCTCACTTACATCACGTCTTTTGAAAAACCAATTCCACCAAATATCACTTTTGCTACTTCTAAATATCTACTGCATCCAAATTTTCTGACTTTTACGAATTTCATCCAGTCCTATCCTATCTTCTCTTAACAGATATTTCAAAAATCTGGACGCAGTACGCTTGAAAGCCACCTTAGCATTATTTTACTGGGGTTAGGCTCTCTATACTATGGGATAAAGCTTTTATTAAGAGGAGAAATATCATGTATATCAAATATAAAATCCCCGGAAAAAGATAATGTTAAGTTATATTTTATGATATTAATCCACAAATTAAAGCAAAGAAAATATAAAGTACTGGTTAAGTGTTCGCCAAAAATATCGTTAGGCCAGAGCGTTGCTAGTTACAGTTAAACTTAATAATTAAAGTGCTAATGAAATACTTGAAAATACATCAAAGATCAGGATATTTGAAAGGCAGCACTTCATGGCTCCGGCGTTAGTAAGTAAGGCGTAATTTAACACTTTTCAGATTTCGGTATTGATAAGAGAATTCACTCATTAAATATTAAATAATAATTACGATGATATTGTATAGCAAAATAAAAAGTGTCGTCAATGCAAATTTTTCATTTTGTCATAAAAGTGGAATAGCCTCCGGATTGGTCAGCAGAAACAATTCCCTCAACTATGGCGATAGTAACGGAATAATTGCGCGGCTATTTGCTTCACAACCGTCACCGCGCGGTCACTCGTGCGGTTTCCGAGAACGCTTCAATAAATTGTCTCTACCCCTCCACCCTCCGCAAACCACCCCTGCCCACCCGAGGGGCGTCCCAGGGGGTGAAACATCCCCCCCCCTCGCGGAGGGAATGCCAGATTCCTCGTTCGCGCCCCCCGACACCCACCTTCCCGCCCCCGTGGGCCCAAGAGGGGCGCTTCCTCTCCCCCATGCCGGGAGCGGGGCGGAATGTGGTCGGGCGATGGTACGCGACCACGTCCGGTCGCAATGGCACGCGCGAGCACACGCTCGCGGACACGCAAGAACACGCTTGGGAACCGCGGGTCGGGAGCGAGGTGGGCCCAGCGACCGGAGAGTAGGAGACATGCGCCCCCGTCCCCTTGTCGATGGCCATGCATTTCGGAACACTGAGGCAACTACTGGCACTCAGGTGTGCGTGGAATTTCATTTAGGTAAGTGAAGGAAAGAATAACTCATGTATTTTAGTCACCCTTTAGTAAGATTAGAACTTCAGAAGGGCAGTTCTGTCCTTTCTCTTGAGAAAGGTGGTCTAGACCACCGAAAATTCGATACCGAGTGAGTTTCTCTTTTTTTGTGTTTCTGTGCTTTTTTCTTTGCTACTAGCGCTAAATATATATCGTTGAAATTGACGCTCTCCGGCGACGCACAAACTCACAAGCACATGGATACAAAATATTGAACGCACAGAAAAATAACAGAAGGACACTCACAGTATGCTATGACGTTTCGACGGCCCCGCCGTCGTCATCAGAATCTAATGACAACGGCGGGGCTGTCGAAACGTCAATACATGTTTGTTTTTGTGAGTTTATATACATATATATATATATATATATATATATATATATATATATATATATATATATATATATATATATATATATACGTATATATATATATATAATGTATATTGAAGCAGGAGGATGGACGTAGATTGGAGGCTTTTGAAATGTGGGTGTGGAGAAGAATGGAGAAGGTGAAATGGAACGAAAGGAAAACAAATGAGGAAGTACTGAAGATGGTGGGTGAGGAGAGGGGTTTGTTGAGAGAAATCCTATGGAGGCAGGAAAAATGGATGAAAGGCGTATTGAGCGGTAGTGGAATGTTGAAGAAGGTAATAGAGGGGAGAATGTTGGGCAAGGGAGGAAAGGGCAGGAACAGGATAGGGATGTTGGACGGGATGAAGGGAGGAAAGAAGTACACCGAGATGAAGAGAGACCTGATGGAGAGTAGGTTGCTGGATTGGGTTTTGTTTGGAATTACAAAATATTTATTTGATAGTTGTGTTCATTCAAAAAACCTACTTCAACCAGTAGATTACCTTAAAAATATAATATATGTATATACTATAGGAAAGGGAGGTATGCGTAATATTTAAGAAATGGATGTGTTCAATCAATGAACTAAGAATGGCGCAAATGGCCTGAGCTGGCGGTCGCCTCCCCAACAATACTACTACTATGAACTAAGTAACTTCTAAGTAGATAGGCTTTTTAAACGAAGGGACTAATTGCATATTTACATAAATCATGAAAAATATCATAATGTAAATTTGAAGAACAAAATATAGGTAAACGTTAATTTTATTGCATATTAATTAATATGCCGACCTTAAATTTCAAACGAAATTGTCATGCAAGAAATTTAAGTACGCATAAAGCGGTCCCATATATGATTTATGCTTCTGCGTTCATACTACCAGAGGTGATGTAACTGGGCGAAACATTAAACACCCATTCAACAGGAAAGCATATTTATACAAGTTGCTGGTTTGGACTTTTTGGCTTCCCATCATGGAATGATATTCGTAAGTAATCAAAAATATTTTAACTCTTGATAGTCATTAAACTCACAATTGACTGATGGCCCTATTTACATGCTTATATTCTAGCGATAAATTAAATTTTTTAAAGTATTGATTGTAATGAGTAAATGTTTAATAACTTCGTCATTTGATATCTATTCTATTCATTATGTAGATAAAATGCATACAATATATTAATTAAATATAATAATTATTTTAGCTAACTAATTACATCAAAAAACAGTAGTATATTCTTACATCGAGAAGGCATTCGTTTTTTTCAAAAAAGTGCGCACACACCTCCCTTGTTTGATATTTGTTCTGAAAACAATTCCCTTTTCAAGTTCCTCCAGTTTGATTTTCATTCACAAAACTTCGTAGGTACGATACTCGTACATCTCATTTCATGGAGTAATTGCATTCCTCACTTTATTATCACAATATTCTTCGCTCTGCCGTGACTTTGATTGGTAGTCCTAGTCGAATTTCAAACAAGCTTCTTCTGATCTTAAAAGGTTTTCCTACGGACACAAATCCATGTCCAGGAAGGAGGTTTTTCCTTACCTTCAAAGCTATGCACTAAAATATTGAGTAACATGATTTCGGAGCGAAGAGATTCCAGCGCCGAAATGAAAGTCGCGGAAAACAACCTTAACGAAAGGGAATCGAGAGCAAAGATGCGGGCAGGAGAACCGATTCTCTAGCGAATAGGCGTGCTTTCAGAAGAGAACAATTCTCACTCTTAACACTCGCAGCGACCCCTTCCCCCGCCCTCTTCCCGTCGAACAATTTAGCGAAGCGGAGACTGAGGCGGAGGAGGGAGTAGAATTACTCGAGGCTTAGAATGCACCGCGAGATATGGAACTTTCATCTTCTTCCCCCCATCGCCACCTCCTTTTAACGCCATCCTCCTCCGCTCCCAAACGACGGCTCTGACCAACATCAATTACGCGGCGGCGTTCTCTCGAACGCCCGAGGACGCCTCTCCAGTCGGGGAGAGATTGCACCTGCCACCCACACGCCCTCCTCGCTCCCACGGTGTTACGCCGAACTAAGTCTCGGGCTCTCCCCTCCCCCCACATCGCCCCGTCCCATCGCCCGACCCACGACGACCCCGAGTGCTTTCCGCATGATTCCGTCGGTCTTCTTCGCCTCCCGATCGCTTTTCCATTAGTGTCTTTTAAGAGTTTTGGACAGCTACCTACTACGTGTCTCGGATGTTGACTGAGGCGTGTCCGTTATTTCGAGTTTCGATCCGGGGGGGGGGCGGTTCCCTGGGGGGAGAAAAGGAGCTGTGGACTGCTCCTCCTCCCTCGGAAACCGCCCGCTCGTGTTTCACCAACGGGGTGGTGCGTGCCCGCCTCCTCCACCGACGGCGGACCGAGAGGGGGGGAAGGAATCGCGGTCCGCCGACGAAGACTGCGGATGGCCATTTTACATTCATAGCAACAATACGTGAGCAATAGAAGAGCATAAAATACGGGTACGTGTAAGGTGGCAAAATTGAGCGTTCGGTATTTATTCCTTCACAAGATGATTAAATATCGGAACGTGGAAAGTGAAGTACTTATACTGCTGCATGAATTATCGTCTTTTTAAATTTTTTCAAAGGGAGCTATTCTTCAAATTTCTAAAAATCCAAGTCAGTACATCTATCCATAATATACGAAACATTCCAAAATCTAGCCAAGAATTATCTGCACAGAACAATACATTCGCTAAAGTGTGACTCAGGAAATGAATTCCAATGGAAAGTTGGTAAATTTTGTGGACTAACTTTGAGAGGAAAAAGAAAATCATAACACAATACAAATTCAATTAATCATTGAATGGAAAAAAACTGAAATGTATAAAAATTTCATCACCGAATGATGAACTCTCATGCGTGATGTCCGATGGGAGATAAAGTCTCCATTATTTTTATCTCTAGAACAAATCGAAACATTCCGTCTATAATGTCTCTGCGTGTGTGTTTATCTGTCGGGGACGGAACTTCATATTTTTAAATATCCGTTCCGTGTAACGATGATATTTGCATTCCATGGATTTCTTTCGAAATCAGCTTTAAAAGTTTTCAAGGATCAATTCCATGAGACAAGAATAATAATAATAATCTTCTTTCGGAAACATTGCAGAATACTATTTTTTACGAAAAATATATAAATATATATACACATAGAGACCCACACACACACATACACACACACACACACACACACACACACACACACATATATATATATATATATATATATATATATATATATATTCACTTTCTTGGAAAAGCTACGAACGTGCACAACAAAATTCACTAAATAGTCATAGCAAACACAGAAACTAAAACATATTAAAGAGGGTCTCACTAGTTCTCGAATTTTCGGTGGTGCAACCACCTTTCTCAGGAGGAATTAGGAAAAGAACTGAGGCAGAGGAGAGCCCGAAAGCAGAGGTAGGAAGGAGAAGGGGAAAATGGGGGAAAAAAGAGGGGAAAAGAGGGGAAAAGGAAGGAAAAGGGGGGGGGAAAAGGGGGGGAAAGGCATTCGTGGTGAGGGGTTTGGAGGGGTAGTGTATGGCGCGGGCAAAATGAAGTACAAAGATTTAAACAATAAATTGAGAAGGGCCACAAATAAAGCAAAAGAAGAATGGTGGAAAACGCAATGCGAGGATATGGAACGTCTACAGAGGAAGGGTGAAATTGGTGCTCTATACAGCAAGGCTAAATTATTACCAGGAAGTAAGAAGTCAAGATCAGTGCTAACAGTCAAAGATAAGCGTGGTAAGATAATAGTTGAACCAGGAAAAATCCAAGAGAGATGGAAGGAATATATAGAAACACTGTATGGTAAAGAACTTAGGCCGACGAGGTTAGACATAGAAAAGGAACATGACATAGAAGAAGATAGCTTACGTCCAGGCATACTCGACAATGAAATACTAAGAAAGGGCATTAAAGGAGATGAAAGTAAATAAGGCTGTGAAGGTGGACAACATTCCTGTAGAAATGTTGAAATGGTTAGGAAAAGTGGGAAGAAGGCCATATATGGACTGATTCGTAGTATCTATGAGGAAGGAATCTGCCGGAAGATTTTGTGAGATGTGTTAGTTCCTATTCCGAAAAAGGTAAAGGCTAAATCATGTGAGGATTACAGAACAATAACTTTGATATCCCACGCAGCTTAAGTTATTCTCAGGATCATCAACAAAAGGATAGAGAGTAAGGCAAATGATTATTTAGGGGATGATCAGTTTGGGTTTAGGAAAGGAAGAGGTAGATGTGATGCCATTGCAGTAATGAGATCACTAGTCGAAAGGAATATAGAATACAATCAGGACGTTTTTGCCTGTTTTGTAGATTTCAAAAAAGCGTTTGATAGAGTGAATTGGAAAAATTAATGCGTGTATTGCAGAAAATAGGAATGGATTGGAGGGAAAGGAGACTGTTCCGCAACCTGTACATATCTCAGACTGCTCAGGTGTGAGTGGGGAACGGAGAGTCCGGATGGGCAGTGTTAGGAAGAAGTGTAAGGCAGGGTTGCCCATTGTCACCGGTACTGTTCAACGTATATGTAGAGGAAATGATTAAAGAGGCATGGGAAGAACTGGAGGTAGGAATGAAAGTCGGGGGGGAATTCGTAAAATCGGTTAGGTTTGCTGATGACCAGGCATTAGTTGCTCAGTCAGCCAAGGGGTTGCAAGCATTGCTGAGTGAATTGGAGGTTCAGTGCGATAAATATGGGATGAGAATAAATATTAATTAAACAAAGGTTATGCGATTTTCCAGAAAGAAAAAGGCTAAGCTAAATATTAAAATAGGCGGGGAAAAAATAGAGCAGGTAGAGCAGTTTACATATCTCGGAAGTATTTTGGACCAATACGGTCAAAGTGGTAGGGACGTAAGGAGAATAATTGCGCTAGGCAAGGAGGCTTTCTCAAGGAGGAGGGAGTTGATGACGGGGATGTTGGGTAGGGATGTTAAGACAAGACTCGTAAAAACTCTGATATGGAGCGTAGCTATGTATGGTGCGGAAACGTGGTCACTGAAGCAGGAGGATAGACGTAGATTGGAGGCTTTTGAAATGTGGGTGTGGAGAAGAATGGAGAAGGTGAAACGGACCGAAAGGAAAACAAATGAGGAAGTACTGAAGATGGTGGGTGAGGAGAGGGGTTTGTTGGGAGAAATCCTATGGAGGCAGGAAAAATGGATGAAAGGCGTATTGAGCGATAGTGGAATGTTGAAGAGGGTAATAGAGGGGAGATTGTTGGGCAAGCGAGGTAAGGGTAGGAACAGGATAGGGATGTTGGACGGGATGAAAGGAGGAAAGAAGTACACCGAGATGAAGAGGGACCTGATAGTAGAGTAGGATGCTGGATTGGGTTTTGTTTGGAGTTAAAAAATACTTATTTGATAGTCGTGTCCATCCAAAAACCTACCTTAACCGTTAGATTACCTAGGTATTATATATATATATATATATATATATATATATATATATATATATATATACACATTTTTTTAGGTAATCTACCGGTTAAGGTAGGTTTTTGGATGGACACAACTATCAAATAAACATTTTGTGACTCCCCACCTAGCAACATACACATATACATATATATATATATATATATATATATATATATATATATATATATATATATATATATATATATATATATATGTTATATATATACATATATATATAGATTGTGCATATATATATGTGGGTCTCGGTGGTCTAGTGGGCATAACATTGGACGACTGACCGGAGGGGTCCGGGTTCGATTCCCGGACAAGGCACTTTGGGCACCAGCAGCTCCACCCAAGCTAGTTGATTTTTCGGGTACGTGATCTTCCTGGGAAACCATAACCGGCACAGGGAAAGGAACTGGTCCCCCTAACCAGATGTGTGAATATTCACACGCCGTCGGGTTTGGTACACGGGTGAGCTCTATCATCACCTACTAAACCGACCTTCGGGTTGATTACTGTGTTTATGGTTAAAAAATGTACTAGATATTTATGTTTGTGATCTGCTCAAATCCGCCTTCCCCACATCTCCTCTTTCATGTAACATTTTTGTTTGTGCTTCACCAAGCTTCCAAATGGTGTTTTAATATGACTGAAAATGTAAAACCCCTACCAACTGACCTTGTCCCATCCTGACCTCTTTAATGATGTACTTTCGGTAAAATGTATTTTAATGAGTTAATTTTTGTTTTCCTATAGATAATGAGCAAAATATCTGAATAAGAGAGAAGAAATAAATGTTCTCACTGTAGATTTCATCTTTTGATACCTACTTATGGGTTTAGTTACCTCTAAACTAAATCCTCATTACTGTCTTGCGAAATGTTTTACCTAATGTAACCCAATCCATGCAATCATTAGGCTTAGTGACCTTGCTAATTTTTTATCTTCTTCAACCTATTTTAATAAATCCTCGATTAAAATGTCCCAAGAATTTTGATTTATTAAATAATGCGCACATCTATTAATTTTTAGTTTAGGAAATTCGTAGGCTGTTGAAAACAATGAAGTTATATCGATTTACTCAATTTACATCGGAACATAGTTCAAGCATAAAAGGAGTACACAAAAGAAGATAAACACGTTGTATATTTCAGTGGTTCCAGCCACCTTCGTCAAAGTGAGAGATGCAACCGACAGGGAAATAAGGGAAGGAGAAATTGGGGGAGATATGAGCAGAGTGCCATGCGTATCTGATGATTGGTTGTTGAGGAGGGGAAGATGTTATACAATGATAAAATGTTTAACCCGGGAAGTTGGAAGAAGGATTTAAAAAGTCAAAGGCAAACCAATTCTTCTGGCCTTAATTGGATTTGTGTGGCTACAAGCGGGAGGGAGGAAAATATTGTAGCAATTATCAAAGGTTTTGCTGCGGGCAGCCATGGGTCGGGGAATCGGGGTGGATGCGGACGGGGAGAATTGGTTACAGGATGCGCCGTGGATATTAATTCTTATATTGAGTGTCGTCCAACATTTGCATATAAAACGCCGGGCAGAGATGACATTGTAGGTGATAAATGACAATTTTTGAGGCGTGGAAAAAATCTGGAAGGGATGG